>OY730183.1:27191642-27791642 GCA_963422495.1 Polyommatus iphigenia
GTTGCCGTCGCGTTCAGAATTAAGAGTAAATTTACCGACTAGTATTGAAAATGGAGAAGCTATTTTAGAATATAAAGAATTTGGTGAAGGAGTTAGGATGCCCACAGCATTAGTTAACTGTGTAGATGGTTTCGCATATACTGTTATACAGAACTGCACGTCACAAAAATGATTTTAACTATTACTAGCCCCTTTATTGTGCAGCCCTATAATAGAAATTTACATGTAAATTCGCAATGTAACGTCAATTATACCCGGGATAAAGATGATACCGAACATTTACAGACGGAAAATTTAAAACGGCTTAAACTCGATCACATGAATACCGAAGAAAAGAAAGCTATTTATGATCTTTTTAAGTCATATAAAGACATTTTTTATTGTGAAAATATTCCTTTAACTTTTGCTAACGATGTAAAACATAATATTAGGACTAAAAATGAAGACCCTGTTTATATTAAAGCACGTAGGTTACCCCCAATGCAGACCGCAGAAATTAAAAAACAAATAGATCAGATGCTCCGAGATAATATTATAAAGGAGTCATTCTCTCCTTGGAGTGCTCCCGTTCATTTAGTACCAAAAAAACCTGATAGCTCCGGTAAACAAAGGTGGAGAATGGTGATTGATTACAGGCGCCTAAATGAATTCACTGTCGATGATAAATATCCTTTACCAAACATTAACGATTTATTTGACACGTTAGGAAAAAGTATGTATTTTACTACGTTAGACTTAGCTAGTGGGTATCATGAAAGTGAAATAGCTGAAGAAGATAAATCTAAAACAGCCTTTAGCACACCGTTCGGGCATTATGAATTTAATAGAATGCCGTTCGGATTAAAAACAGCGCCTGCCACTTTTCAACGAGCAATGGATGATGTTCTTAGAGGTTTACAAGGAATCTATTGTTTAATTTATATTGATGATGTAGTTATATTTTCAACTAGTTTAAAGGAGCATGTAGAGAAATTAAAATTAGTTTTCGATAGATTTAGACAGACTAATCTTAAAGTGCAGTTAGATAAATCGCATTTTCTGCGGAAGGAAGTATTATACTTAGGACATACGATAACTAATGAAGGACTAAAGCCGAATACTGATAAAAATAGATGCTATTTTAAAATATCCCCTTCCAAAAAGTGTAACTGAAATTAAAAGTTTTCTTGGTCTTATAGGTTATTATAAAAAAATTATTAAGGATTTTGCTAAGATTACTAGGCCTATGACGTTATGTTTAAAAAAAAGGAAGAAAAATTGTTTTTGATGAAGCCTATATGGAATGTTTTGAAACATGTAAAAAGTTATTAACTAATGCCCCATTATTACAGTTCCCTGATTTTTCTAAGCCTTTTGTTTTGACCACTGATGCATCAAATTTTGCAGTCGGTGCAGTTCTGTCACAGGGACCTATAGGCTCAGATAGGCCTATAGCATTTGCTAGTAGGACGTTATCACCTACAGAAGAAAAATATAGCACAATAGATAAGGAATTGTTGCCTATTGTATGGGCAGTAAAGTATTTAAGGCCTTAATTATATGGAAATAAGTTTACCATTTACACAGATCATAGACCCTTGGCTTGGTTATATTCATTAAAAGAACCAAATAGTAAGTTAATTAGGTGGAGGTTACGCTTAGAAGAATTTGACTTTGAAATTAAATATAAAAAGGGACCTCAGAATACAAATGCTGATGCATTATCGCGTATTAGAATAAACGCTTTAGATGACGATTTAGATTCAGTTTTGGTTAATGTTGATGACTCCGATGTACAGGGTGTCGTTAGGGAATTAGAAAATGATTTAGTTAATATAAGTGAACCCGAGCCAATGGAAACGATAGAACTCTTGGATTCTGATGATGGCGGAACGGCACATTCGGTTTCAAATAAGGAACATGAAGGTTTTCCCATTCTAAAAGAAGCTATTGATAATAAAACTAAACAAATTCTAGTATACTCTTGGCTTGTAGATAGGTTAACAGTAAAAGATTTGTCGAATAAAAATCAAAGAATTTTAGAGGTACATTTACCAATAAACAATAAGTAATTAGTAAAAGATTTCTTTAAAGAATATGTAGACCCTAAGCATAAATATTTTATTTATTTTGAAGACGATTGTTTTAGACGTACATTTTCTAAAGTGGTAACGGAGTTATATAAAAAGGGAACAATGAATTTAGTTGAGTGTACTAAGAGAGTAGTTAACTTATCGGAATCAGAAGTAGATCAAATAGGTGTTGTGCGTAAATATCGTGAGGGCAAAACATGCCATCGTGGTATAAATGAAACATTAACAAAAATAAAAAGGCATTATTGGTGGAATAATATGAAACAAACAGTTTCAGCTCTAATTAACAGCTGTTGTGAGCAATGTAGAAAAATGAAATATGAAAGGAAACCGATTCAGCCGCATCTTCAATTAACGCAAAATCAAAATAGTCCTTTTCAGGAATTATTCATAGATCTTTTATACATAGACAATAAATATTATTTAACTATAGTAGACGCATTTAGTAAGTTAGCTCAGGCCATAGATATACCAAATAGAAGTACTCCAGAAGTAGTAAAAGCATTGATTAAATATTTCAGTATGTATGGCATACCCGATAAAATAAATAGCGACTCAGGAACGGAATTTAATAATGAATTAATAAGGGAATTATTAAACTTATATAAAATTGAAATTCATGTTGGTACTCCCAATAATCCAAATTCAATGGCTATTGTGGAACGATTTCATTCTACAATAATCGAAATTTACAGGCTTGCTAAATATGATAAGAAAGATTTAGATATGACTTACGCTATTATGGCCTATAATAATACGATTCATACTGCAACTAACTTCACACCTTTTGAAATGGTATTTGGACATACGGATTCAGGAAACGTTTTTGATATTGATAGAGATGGAAATTTGATGCAAAAGTTATTACAAGATTATAGGAAGCGACTTAAGGTTCTTTACGAGTACGTAGCGGAAAAATTAGTAAATGATAAAAAAGAAGCAAGGGATAAGAAAGGAGGAGAAAATCCGGTTCCTGAAATTAAGAAAGGAGATAATTTTTTTATGAAAAATACTAGAACTAGGAAAGCTAAGCAATTACCTAGGTTCGAAGAAGCTAAAGTCACTGGGGAGTATATACAATATAATAGCGGTTAAGCTAAAAAATAAAAATGCTCGAGTAGCAATAAAAAACATAAAACGACCTCCACAGGTGGTGCTTCCTGGTACTAGCAATGGCAAGTCCGACATGGCATCTCAAAGTTCACAACATGACCAGGAATCCAGGCATAGCTCCGATAAAACTTGGTGCAGCAGGTGATGAAGACTGATCACTGGAGCATCATTAAAACGGTTGATTTATAATATATTAAGTTACAGTTAGATAATAATATTGGGGAATATAATAGGTAAAGGTCTTTAATTCAAGCAGACTATCAGGTTAAGAATGAATTTTTAGGGTTAGAAATACAAATAAGTTCTTTCATAAAATTAACTAAGTAGATTATTGCAAATTCTCCCTAATTTAAGGACAAAAAGAGGTATAAGAATCAAACTACATTAGGTATTTAATTTTATTTCGGTGATGAATAATTTGTACCAATTGCTAAATAATTTTCGCACTATTTACAGCATAATCATGGAAATAGAAACTTCAATCGCTTTTACTCTCCATCAGTCTATTATTAATTCGACGGAACTATTGTCTATTTTATTAAATGTGGAAAAACATGCTCGATTAATTTACCCAGCAAATTATGATACTTTGCCAGCCCTAGAACGTTCAATAATTTTAAAATCATATATTCATCAGCATAGATTAGTATTCATTTTAGAAGTCCCATTAGTGTATAGAAACACTTATACATAATATAAAATAATTCCCATTCCGATACATAATTTCCTTTCTAAAAGAACTACCATTATTTTTCTTGAATTTCCATACCTTATCGTGAATAAGTCACTCTATCGGTCTCTAGTAAGTCCATGCGAAGAACTAGATGGCAACACGTTCCTTTGCGACGCGGACAAAGAGGCACAATATAAAGAAACTTGTATAGAACAAATAATGCTGCTGAAAAATAACTTTTCAAGTTGCCAGTCACACCAGATACTTTTAGAAAACAGTAGAACTTATAGAATCGCTGCAAACCAATGGCTTCTGTTCAGTATGATAGAAATAGTCATAACGGAAAATTGTAAAGACCAAATAACTAAGACAAAGTTGCAAGGTACTTTTATATTGGCCACCGATCCTGACTGCGAGACAACAATTGGCGACACTTATGTTGGGCAAGTGTCCAACACCACATCCAGCAGCCTGCCAGACGTCACCGTCCAGCTACCGGAGGTGCAGTTGGAGGTTCCAGCTCCGGATACTTCACTTGATGTTCGTGGAATCGACTTTGATAGTGTTAAACAGTTAGTGCAAAATATGAAAGTGAAATATATTAGTGAAAATAATAGTGTTAATAGTGACTTAAGAATATGGACAACGGTTTTATGTATATTAACTATTTTGATAATTATTTGTATACTCGTTATGTTCCTTATGTTGTTTTTTAGAAATAAATTTTTAGATCTTTTTAGCACAAAAAATTCTCCGAAGCCGTCTTCCTCTGTTTCTACGTCTTCGGATAATTTTTCTCTAGGGGAGGGAGGAGTTAAGAGTGGCAGTCCTGCCCAGATCAGCTTTGTCAGCTCTTCCTAAGTGGAACAGCTGACAAACAACTCATCAGCACTTTAGCTATATAAAAACGTAGACTAAAGTTAGTTAAGGGATTCTTTCGATTGTTAAATTAGTAGTAAGAACTCTGTTGGTCTGAAATAAAATTATTTTTTTTAAGTCAAAACCTCGACTGAGTATTTAATAAACGCGATGTATGGTGTCCACATCAGTATCCAGCAGTGTGAAACCTACTAGTCGGCATAGATCGTTGAATATCTTGGTAACATTCTCCCCGCTCCGAGTAGGTATTCCTGATAGCTCCGAATTGTTCAAACGAGAGAATTGGTCTTGGAGGTTATTTTGTGCAGTTAACTCCAATATGGTTTCGTTTGCTTGATCGAGGTCTTTTTGCAAAACATTAATAGTAGGCATGTTTTGTTCCACCGAAGACAGTCTTCCTTCCACGCAATTAAAGCGTAAATCTAAGTCGTTCCATTTTTAACGGAGATCGTTGTGAGATTGTTGTGTCGATTTCTATTTATATCGCTTCATCAGAAGGTTACCATATAAAAAAGTTTCAAAAGTAACAATAATTTTATATACGGTACTCGAGAGAGTAAAAAAGAGACCTTAACCCATTCAATGCCACCAATCCACCTGTAACATACCGGTGGTGCCACTTGATTTTTTTTGTTTTTTCTAACTTAAAATACATTGTTTAACGTATTTTATATATTAAATAATGCAACAAATAACGAAAACCTCTCTAAATACGATAAACGCACCAATTGTGTTGGTGGCACTGGTGAGACAAATCCAATCACAAGTGCCATTCAACGCACCACTTACGTTGACGCTTTTGTTTTAATTGAACTGTGTTATGCAACATAGTGGGTAGCTGAATAATTTTTAAATACAGGTAGGTTTTTTTCTACATACAGTTAACCGCTTATCAAGCTACCCATGGTAATTCAAAGTCCTTTCTCCCCTTCATTCTTTGAAAAAAAACTGAAAATTGAAATAAAATCCTTATAAAATAAATAAAATCCATTCTTATTTGAAATATTTTTTTTCTTAAATATTGAAAAATACAACTGGTCAGCTAGTAAAAGATTTTGTATCATTTAATTATAAATACAACGAATGGTTGGTAAAATTTACTAATTTGAACATAGTAGTGTTGCGTCATGCATGAAACCATCCAACAAAATTCGCCGTTTAAATGCCATTGAACGCACCATTTGCGTTATGGTAATTTTATTCATAAAATATACCATGAATCGAAGAAAAATTGTAATACACCTAAATATATTGCTTACTTTTATGTTCTTAGTCAAAAACTTCTCACTCTAATTCAATAAAACTGAAAATATGTTGAATTGAAATCAGGCAGTTTTTGGGCTAACGGTTTTTTCTGTCAAAAAAAGAGGGGAGGTCCGACCAAAAACCGTCAGAGTCACCACATGTAAAATATATCTCTAGTAGCTAATGAGGCCAAAGATTCAAATTAAATATAGCCATTATAAAGAAAAACCGGGAAAAATATCAAAGGTACCTCAACGCATATGGTGCGTTAGTGGCACCAGAAAGTAAACTCGCAAAACTCAAATGGTGCGTTGCTGGCACTGAATGGGTTAAAAGAGATTTTAAGGTTCACGTTTACGTCTGTTTCGTATGAGTTACTTTAACAAAATTTTAATTATGACATTGAACTTATACCTACGTATTTTGTGGAAGAGCTAACGGACACTCTATTAAAACGGACACTCTATTAAACACTTCCTGTACGTTACTTTTAAAAATAAATAATACTTTTGCGAATGTCTTTTATAAGTTATAACACGAGAAAGCGCAGCCTTCATTTCGTATATAAGATCTAGCTGTCAATTGTTTCTGGCGAGATTAAACGTAACGTACAGTGAGGTGTGTCATGTCAGGTCAGTAGTGTGTCGAGGTCCCCGGGAGGTCGCGCCGCTCGTCGTCTTCGGATCTCCAATCTTCATGCATTATTCAATATTTAAAACACCAGATTTGAATACATCAAGTCGGCGCGGCGGGCGAACACTCTACGTGACGTGGCGCTCATATTACCACAAATTACTAACCAGAGCTGAAATACTGACAATCGCCAACGCCCCACGAGCCGCTATACTGTACCTGGTTGTACAAAGGATGACAGACGTGCGAGTAAGTACGCGGACTTATGGCTCGACGATCTTAATCGCCTGTGTGTCAGCAAAGAGCCGCGAGCCGCGAGCCTGCGGACATGGTAATCATTAATCACCGACGCGAGCCGAGTAAGTTCGCGAACTTAAAACCCGCGTGCTTTAAGTTCGTTCATCTGTCAGGCCTTCACCATCGAAGAAATTGTTTCGTAGGCAGTTGGCAGACTGACGTCATTTGGTCGGATCAAGTTATATGTAATTCGTGATCTGATGAGTGTCGGGTTGAGATGTGCGAGGTTTGGGAGTCCAATTAAAAGTGTGTTGTAACTTGTAGTTACCAATGCCACTTATTGAATGCAATTAAAACTTATTAGTTACCTATTACTTACTATTGCTATTACACAATAGTCAATATGAATTATTACACACACATATAAGGGAAGTGAAACACTGTTGACAGTAATAAAAAGGAGCTTACACACTACAAGGTAGGTTTGACATAAAACGACCAAATTACATAGGTCCGCCATCTGCTTATGAATCAACTTCTCAGAAGTCTTTAAAGCCACTACTTTCGCATGTCAGTTATTGACATAAGAATGTAAATAAATGAATAATAGTTAAAAAACACACTTTTTTATTAATAAGTATATTTTTCAAAATTAAAATATATATCGCATTGTTATGGCTCTTAATACGTATGCAAGTTTAGAATTACTGAGACTACTGAAGATAGGTAAAAATCGTGCTCAAAACTCTGTTACATAATATTTTAGTCGCCGGTTAGACGGTCAAATTTTCGTCAATCTGATCCATAAATCCGGTAAAGATTGACGAAAATTTGATCGCCTAACCCACGGATTGATGGATTGATCATAATATTTTAATATGAACTTTTTATAACCATCAATATTCCGTCAATCAGATTGATGGATCAGATTGATGAAAAGACCGTCTAACTGGCAACTTACGATGTCGTAATCCTAATAATTAATGTAGGTAAATGTAAAATCAATAGTCAATAGAATCAGGCGTTATTTTGCGGAAATCCGTATTTTAAAAGTTAGTGTATTATTATTATTTTTTAGCAATATTAATTATTAATCTGTAATAAGTAAATGAGTGAGTGTACGCATACTGCATGGCATGCGTTACAGCACCTCCCTCCTTTCTCTCACTGCCTGTGCGTACACTAGCATGCAAGAACGTGCAAACACCACCACCATACAAGCAATAATAAAAAAATAGAGAAAATTAAAACACGAGCACTCAGTTTAAACTATGTATTTATTTTAGCGATCCACATTCTTAGTGAAAACGAGGGACGGGATAGTTTATCGGAAATATAATTAATAGAATATACATACATAGTATTCATAAGTACAAAACATAACGACCGAACATAACCCGCGGCGGCCCCGATCGCCGCTCTATACACAATATGTACACTCGCCGCCCCTCGCGCGACGACGCGCTGCGACGCGCCACGACGCGCGACCGCGCACCGCAGCGCAGCGCACACGACACTCGCGTGTAGGGCTCCCCGGCGATTCACGACTAGCGGTCCTACTGAATTCGACTAACGAAACGCCCGGCCGAGGCGCGGGCGGGCGCGGCGCTCCGTCACACCGTGGTCTCGCGGTCCACGTGGATGTACTCGACGGAGCGCTCGTGCCGTCAGGACGCCGCCGACGACGCACGCGACGCGTCGTACAGCAGCTCCTCCGTCAGCCGCCGCGGCGCGCCGCCCGCCGGCCGCTTGTGCGCGCGGCGCCGGCGCAGCGCCGCCGCCAGCAGCAGCAGCAGCACGAGCAGCGCCGCCGCCGCGCCCGCCCCCGCGCCGCCACCCGCGCGCAGCGCCGCCAGCAACCGCGCGCCCGCGCCGCATGCGCCCGCCTCGTCCGCGCCGCCCGGGCAGTCCACACCGCCGTCGCACCACAGCGCGGCGGGCATGCAGGCGCCCAGCGCGGCGCACCAGTGCGCGCACGAGGCGTTGGCCGGCGCGCCGCCCGCGCCCGCCGCGCCGCGCCACACCTCCATCCAGGCGAAGCGCGCGGCGCCTTCCTCGCGCGCCGCCCACACCACGAGCAGCGCGGGCGCGCGCGCGGCGGCGCCGGCCCACCACTCGGCGCTGAACAGCTGCACGGCGCGCGCGTCGTCCGCGCCCGGGCACACGGCGCGCAGCAGGCGGGCGGAGTGCGCGTCGTACACGAGCACGCGGTTGGCGGTGGCGCAGGGCGGCGCCTCCCCGCCCCCCACGCCCGCCCCCGTCGGCAGCTCCTCGCCCCACACGCGCAGGAACACGCTGCGGTTGCCGCGCGCCGTCAGCAGGAACGGCGTCTCGCCGCACGACGATATCCTGTTGCCGCTACGCGACACATGTATTTTCGTGTTACGTATATAATCTCTTATAATAAAGTCTCGTAGTAAGGTGGTTTCGTTTAAAATACACAGATTCTAAATAGTTGCGTACAAAATAATCGGTCGGTAAATAATATAATCAGTAAAAAAATCTAATATTTTTTGTTCCGCTAACACCCGCGCTAAAACTTCCTTTCGTTTTACTACTTTACTATATTATTTAAATTACCGTTGTTAATTTTTATTAGTGCATTAAATAAAGCAAGTTATTGCAACTTCTGGAGTGCCTCAGGGCTCGCACTTGGGACCCCTACTATTTTTTATTTTTATTAATGATATTGCTAATGTCATCAAATATTGTAAATTTTTACTTTTCGCTGACGATCTTAAGATTTATAAAATAAAGACGAGCAACCTTGACATCATTCAATTGCAGCTAGACCTTGATCAAATACATATTTGGACCGAAATTAACAAACTTCCTTTAAACGCTAAAAAAAATCGGTTGTCTGTAAAGTCGGTTTACTGACGATAGTTGAACGTGATAACGTCATAGCCTTAACCCCTCAGTTCCGGGAAAAATCTATGCAAAAAAGTTGGCAGGTCAATGTGCAAAAAAAATGGCGCCCGGCCTACCCTCTTTGTAAAATTAATGTAAAATGAAATATCCTTACATACAATCCATATTTTATGTTTGTGTGAACTACATTATAATATATATGTTAAATTTTCTATCTATCAAGCCATCATAATATAGTATTTAGTACGATGTGATATTAGTTTCTCAATTATAAAGTTATATAGAATATAGAAGGCGTTAGAGACAGAGGCCCGGATGGGTCAGAGCTCAGAACATACAACGGTCGACTGTTTAATACCGCCTCGATCTGCGCGAGGACAGTTGTCATCTCCTCGAACGTGAGAACTTGTTTCCCGATCGTCCGAAACAATAGTGACTTAGCACTTTTTATATTGGCTTCCCATATACCACCAAAGTGGCTAGCCGTAGGCGGATTCATTTTCCACGTAATATGATGTTTTGCAAGTTCATTACCGAATGCCTGATAATAGTCATCGGATTTTAGAAACTCGTGTAACTCATTGAAATACGCTTTCGATGCAACAAAATTGGTCCCGTTATCAGAATACAAATACGCGCACGGGCCACGGCGCGATATAAAAAATGCGTCAACGAAATTAGCACATGTTAAATATGAAATCAACTCAATGTGTACAGCCTTTGTGACTAAACATACAAAAATGCAAATATATGCTTTTATACTACGAATACCTCGCCTTCGATAAGGTGTTATTTTTATTGGCCCACAACAGTCCACTCCGGTATGCTGGAACGCTTTTGTTTGTTCTAAACGGCACTTAGGAAGATCTGACATTAAAAGGAAACGTTGCCTTAGAATTGGCCCTAAAACAACTATTACATTTTTGTGTTACTTGTCGGACTACTCGTCTAGCGGAAATGATCCAGTATTTAGTTTTTAAAATACTAACAAGGAGCTGCGGCCCTGCATGACAGTTTTCGCGGTGATAATGATCAATGGGTGATTTTACTATATGATCCTGTTTAGGCAGTATAATAGGATATTTTGAAGAATATTCTAAAGATGAGTTTGTCAATCGACCCCCAACCCGCAATATACCGTCTGCCACAAAAGGAAATAATTTCTGTAATTTAATCGAACAGTTTTTAACATTCAGAATATTTTTTAAATCTTCAGAAAAGTAAACAGCTTGCAGCGCTCTAATTATTTTATCTTCTGCGACAGATAAATCCTCAGCCGTTATAATATTATTAAGCTTAGCGCAAACCAACGCGACCAAAGCGACTGCGAAGCGGTAGCGTCTACCGCGCGGCGGACGCTGCCCATGTAATCTTATGGCGCTGTGCACACCTGCACGACCGCGACGCGAAATGTTCGCGTCGGCAAGCGGAACGTGCGTGTCAAGTTGTCAGACGCATGTTTTGGAGTTTACATAACTAGACTTCTTTTTTAAAACCTTTTTTATATTTTTTGTACTACTCTTTAGTTTATGATTTCTTGATTTGTTTACGTTTTGATAGATTGTGTCATGAATCAAATTGCCCGATGTATTATTTTACTCTATGATCATGATATTAGTAGTCGCGCAGGTGTGCACGCCAAGTTTCGCGTTGCAGACGCTCCCGATTCGCGTACCGCGTCCCCTGTCACTGACGCGTAGGTTTGTTTTAAGCTTAAAAAACGTAAAACGTAAAATATACACAACGGATCTAAGTAAGTAGAACAGCGTTTTGCTAAAACCAATAACGGGTGCTCCACGTCACCGGCTTTCACGGATACATGTACCTTGGTTTTTTCTTCCGGCAACGCAATACGATTAGGTACAAACTTAACTATCGGCCACTTATCTATTGGTTGTGATAGCCAGACTGGCACAGAAAACCAGATATCATGGTTTATGAATTGTTTTGGCTCCATGCCTCTACTAATTATGTCCCTGGGATTATCCGCACCGGAAACATGATATAAATCATTTGGCGATACGTACGTTGGATTGAATTTGCGAAATGCGGTTGGCGACATACGTATCGAACCTGTGTGGCGACGAGACCGACCAACACAGAGCGACTTCTGAGTCCGAAAACATAAAAACGTTTTTTATTTTATGCCTTTTTGAAATCGTACAGTGAACTTCCTTTAAAAGTCGGGAAGCAATAATATTCCTTTCAATTCTAAGCGCGAGACGGTAATTTTCGGTTTAGCAGAAGCGACTCGCGATTTTGAACATAATAGCGTGACGATCGGTACTTTATTATTGTTTACAACATGTAGGTATATCACGCAACCGTACGCGGCTTCGCTTGCGTCCGAAAAACCCACAATAGATACATCCGAACCAACTTCCACTCCTAAATAACGATTAAACGATATACTTGAAATTATTGGTAATTGATTTAAATATTGTTGCCAACGCTCTACGATATGCTGGGGCGGCCTTTCGTCCCAATCGAGGTTGAGAAGCCAAAGCTCTTTAATAAGTAGTTTAGCGTATAAAATAACAGGCCCTACTAAACCCAGCACATCGTATAAACGTGCGGTAGTAGAAAGTATGGCGCGCTTGGTGCATGTTGTCGGAGGATTATTAATGTCGAACACAAAGCTATCCCTTGCCGACAGCCAACGTAAACCTATTACCTTAAATACACTGTCATTATCAAAAGATACGGTTCTGGGTTCCCGATGAGACTCGGGAATTTGTTCAAGTAATTCAGGAGAAGTAGAAGCCCATTTCACTAATTCGAACCCACCCGCCTGCCTTGAGAAGTGCTATAAGATCCCTGGCTGTCTTAGCTGCTTCTTTCACCGAAGAAGCAGAAGAAGCCAGGTCATCCATATAGCTATCTCGCTCTAACACGCTGGCCGCCTCAGGCCATCTGTGGCGCTCGTCGACAGCCAACTGACGTAATGTACCATCTAAGTAACATCTAAGACCAAATGTAACGCGGTTAAATGAATATATTTGCAGCGGTTCACTAGGTTCGAAGCGGTATAAGATGCGTTGATATTTACAGTGTAATGGGTTCGCATGAATAGAAAGATACATTTGTTTTACATCAGAAAAAAATGCAATACGAAATACTCGCACATTTAGTAGAATATCAAATATGTTTGGCTATAAATTACAACCGGTATGTAAAATGTCATTAAGTGACAACCCGGTATCTGTTTTAGCGCTGCCGTCCAAAACTGGGCGGACTTTAGTAGTGCTTTTGTCATTACGGACAACAGGATGATGAGCTAGAAAAAATCCCTGCGAAGAAACTCCCTCTTAAGGCGCAACACGACTTAAAATACCGGAGGCTAAATACTCGCGAATTATATCATCGTATTTTATTTTTAACTCGGGGTCTCGCGCAAACCTTTTTTCTAACAAAAAGAAACGATTTTTAGCGGTTATATAACAATTACCTAACTTGCTAGGATTTTCTTTAAATGGAAGATCAACAACGTAACTGCCGTCTTCGCGGCGGACAGTAGTAGAAGTATAAATATCTTCGCATTTTTGCTCATCGGGACTTAAATATTTCCGCGATGATAATTCTTCGGTAGCCCAAAACTTCTCAACGACTTTATGAAGTAGCTCCATCGAAAATGCGCATGTAGTACGCGACGGCGCGGGATTTAGTGAGACCACTGGAGCGGTCCCCATTAAAATATGGCCTAACGCAGTTTCTATCGCGCACGGCATATCAGGCCTCGAACTCTTAATTATTTTATTCGATAATAAAATATCACAATAAATATTTACACCTAAAAGCATATCTACGGGCCCTGGTTGTTCAAATTCATCATCGGCTAATTGCAGTTTTTCGATGTGACTCATTGCCGTCGTATCAATTTTCGAATCGGGCAAATGTGATGTATGTTCAACGACCAATGGTTGTGCGGTATAGCGACGACTGTCGTTAATAAATCTCGAAGCAAAACTGAACTCAGTCATCCCTATTATTTTTTGCGTAATGCCTCCTATTCCTTGTACTTCAGAAAAGCGAGCTTGTTTATGAACTGATAAAGATAAGCGTTTGCAACAGCTGGCAGTAATGTACTCACTTTGAGAACCGGGGTCGACCAAGCACCTTAAATAATGAACGCGGTTCAATTTATCGATAAATCGTATTTTCGCGGTGGCCAGTAAAGCCGTTGTATTATATCCGGAATTACCTTTAAGGGCTAAGTTGCATAAACTCGAACTTGCTGCAACCTTATCTAATGCATCGCGATACTGCAAACTATTATCGACCTTATTTGTAGGTGTCTCAGAGTCGTTATTACTGTGATTGGAATTCTTATCGATAGACACTACGGCCAAGTGATTACCCGTTTTATTCACATTAAAATGTAAAAGCGAATGATGGTTCGAATTACAATATTTGCAAGTATTTTTCGACGTACATGAAAATGTTTTATGTTTAACACTTAAACAATTATTACAATACGACTTCTGCTTTATAAAACTAAATCTTTCCCGCGGCGTAAGCTTCATAAACAAGGCACACGATTACATATTGTCATGTACATTAGCATTACAAAGTACACAATTGTCCGCGGACTTTAAAGTCGGCGGACTGACGCGCTGTACGTCGGACATTTTCTTACCGACAAACGATTTAGTTAAACTCCGTGAAGTAGACGCGGTTATATTTCCCCGAAATCACTTTACTATTTTCCTTTACGAACTCAATCAAGTTTTCATAGGTTGGAAACTTTTACTTCCTATAAGTATGTTCGAATAATCTCACAGTTTCTGAATCTAATTTCTGAAGGGCTAAATGTAACAAAATGAAATCTGTTAAGTTCTCGATTTGTAGTTGCCTAAGCGCTTCTACCGAAGAATTAAAATTATTAATGAATGATTCGAGTCCGCTCGAACTTGTACAGGTTAGCGGTCTGAAACGTAATAATTGATTTAGGTATGAACTAGCGAGCGAACGCTGATCGTCATACTTTTGTAATAAAGCTTTCCAAATAATTGGATAATTTTGAGCGGTCGGCGGTAGGCCTACGCATACGGAGGCGGCATTCCCGGTTAATTTACCTACTAGATAAAACACACGTTCACTGTCAGTAAGCGACTCGTTGTGGTGAATTATGTTTTTAAATTGTTGGTAGAACAGAGGCCAAGTTTTGATGTCCCCATTGAAAGACATAAGGTCTATTGGGAGGTAAGTGGGTTCGAGGTCGTGTCGAAAATGACGACGCAGGCCCATTTGACGACGTCTTCGATTCCGTATCCAAAAAAACCTGTTTAATGTTACAATACATTTCTTCGAAATCCGACCAGGAATCGTAAGCAATACTAGCATTCGGATCTATCTGCATTTGCAATAAATTAAATGCCTCCAAGACATTTTGGTAATCAGACCGCATAGTTTCAATATTCAACGCGCTAGTTCTAAAAGCTCTGACCTGTCGCGAGTCTGTCTCAGCTTTATGCGCAAGATTAAGAATATTCTCCATGCGCTTAAATAAAACATCGCGCTTAACCGAATACAATGTTAATTGATTCTTATCGGTATCTGAAATATTGTCTTCTTCAAAAGATTTACTCGACTTCCTCTTGCCAGGTTTAACCATTTTGAAAGGAAAGATAAGTAGGTAACTAAATCAAATGCGAGACTAATTTAAAATTAATAATTATGAGACAAAGTTTTAATTATAAAATTTAAAAATAATGAACGTAACCGAGTTACGATTTACAATGTAGGTATAAAATCGAAAGCACAAAGCGGTTATAAAATTTCTTTGTTGCTTTGAAACGGCGGTTACAATTTGTAAATGACGTAGGTAGGTACCTCAGAATGCGGGGCGGGTAGGTAGGTAGTTGCGGTTAAAATTTAAAAAATATGCACTAAAATAATTGATAAATGCAACAAAAATCTATTACAATTATCCACTTACTGTAAATCGA
The DNA here is from genome assembly GCA_963422495.1 of Polyommatus iphigenia. NCBI lineage: Eukaryota > Metazoa > Arthropoda > Insecta > Lepidoptera > Lycaenidae > Polyommatus > Polyommatus iphigenia. Next base: position 27,207,314 of record OY730183.1, read on the forward strand.
CTGATTATTCATTTTTTCTTCCTAAAGCAAACCCGGTAGACATTTCAAAAATAATTCGATCACTCAAAAACAACAAGTCACCTGGGTTTGATCAAATACGAGCAATAGACATTAAATATATATGCCAGAATATATCTCCCGTGATTGCCAAGCTTATCAACTCATGCATCGAACATAAGATTTACCCTAAAGAACTGAAGACCGGAATCGTTAGGCCCATCTTTAAAAAGGAAAGTAAACGTGATTATGACAACTACCGTCCCATTACATTACTTCCAACTATTGACAAGATAATTGAAAAATATTTATCACATAAATTTCACTCATATTTCTGTAAAAATTGTGTAATTAATGCTCAACAATATGGATTTCAACCTCGTAAAAGTACTACACAACTACTGTCTGCCTTTACGAATCTTATAAATGGTCATCTTAATAACAAACTACATGTACTTGTGGTATTTATAGATTATACAAAAGCTTTCGATACTTCAAGGCATGATAAGCTAATAGAGAGACTGGAAGAATGTGGTATAAGAGGCCCTTTGCTGGATTGGTGCAAGGATTATCTCAAAGATCGATCTTACCGCGTAAAGGTAGACGGTAGTTTGAGTGATGAAGTCCTAGTAACAGAGGGCACTGCTCAGGGGTCCGTATTGGGCCCACTTCACTATTTGGGATATATTAATAATGTCATCCTTGTCATACTATTTTGTGTAATATTCCAATTCGCAGATGATACATGTATGATTGCTGCTGATAAGGATGTTAATGTTGCTCTTAAAAAGCTTCAGAGGGACTTTGATAGCTTGGTCAAATGGTCACACGACTCAGGTCTTGTTTTAAACCCCAAAAAAAACTAAAATGATGCATATATGTTCATCACACAACAAACAGACCCTTCAACACAAACTAATATCACATGAACATAAATGCTTACACTCTACACCTGTAAAGGGACGCCCATGCACCTGTCCTGAAATTGAAGTCGTTAGAACCTTTAAATACCTGCGGGCCGATTCTGTATCGTGCATTTGTGAGTTAATAACTGAGTTAGTAACGAAACCGAGGAGTGAGTAACGGAAAGTGCCACTTTTTGTATTCACTTGCATACAAAAGTGAGACTTTCGGTTGCTCACTCCTCCGTTTCGTTACTAACTCAGTGATTAACTCACAAATGTACGATACAGAATCGGCCCGCTGGGCCTAATCATTGATGATCGTTTAAAGTGGACTGACCATATTGATAGCGTTTGTATGAAGCTAAGAGCAATCCTAGCCAAATTTTCCATAATTAGATGGAATATCTCTTACAAAAACTTACTAACTCTTTATAACGCACTAGGAGAATCAATTATTGATTATGGCCTAAGCTCCTACGGTTTAACTTCACGTTCTCATTTTAATACTATTTATCAACTACAACTAAGAATATTAAAAAAAATTGTTCCATTCAAAATTCTATCAAAATTTCATAATAACTATGATGGTCTGTTTAATCATTGTAAAATTATTCCTATACACGACAAAATAAAATACCGTCTACTAGTCGAACAATTCTTCAACAGTAATATTCAAGTTCCGAAACAAAATAATTACAATACTCGCAGCGCCAACTTAGCAAAATTAGAAGTCCCACAGTTTACAAATTCATACGGTAAAAATTGTCTCGAGTATGTAATACCTAAGCTAATCAATAACCTAAATACAGATTTAAAAAGAAGTTTAACCCCAAAGAATATTAAATCAAAATTAAAAACTTATATATTAAGCAACTTAACATCTCACTGTGAGTAATTAATATTTTCCGTTAACATTCTGTATAATCAGTGTCCAACTACTAACTGCTTACCGGTTGTGTCAGTAAGGGTCTACACGGACGGACTGCATATCAACTGCAATCCAACTGCAAATTGCAGTTGGATTGCATTTTGAATGCAGTTGACACGACTGCAATAAGACTGCAATAGAACTGCAAACCAAACAGTTCACACGACTGCACGCCGACTGCAACTGAACTGCAATCCGACTGCGCGTTTGGCTTGCAGTTCTATTGCAGTCGTATTGCAGTCGTGTCAACTGCATTCAAACTGCAATCCAACTGCAATTTGCAGTTGGATTGCAGTTGAAATGCAGTCCGTCTGTGTAGACCCTAAATGTATTGAACGGTGCGGGCGCAGCTGTGGGCCGTGCCGTGCGCGTCAGTCGCTGCACGCTCGGCCCGGAGTGCGCGCGCACGTTTAGTATGATCATAACGCCTTACACACTACATCTACACTACACACGTTAATAGATGATCAATGTACTTGTAATAATTTTTTATTTATTTTTGATATGTGAAACAGCGACTGGACGGCGCATGGTAAAACTTATATAAGCTTATATTGCGCCGTATAACATTGTTTTTGTAATTATTATTGATAAATAAAAGTTAAAAAAAAATATTTAAAATATAAATACATACAATATTTTATATAAATATATACCTACACAAATATAATATGAGAGGGAACTATCTGCAATCCCAGAGGAGTTGCAGGTGCGTTTCCTCCCTTTGGGCGTCCGGAAACCTCACTCACTCGACGAAACACAGTGCAAGCACTATTTAACGCCGGTATTCCGTGAGGCTGTGGTCTTTCACCGGATGAGCCTGCCCACTCGTGCCGAAGCTTGGCTCTCCCACTTAAATCAACGATAATATGATAAATTATATTATTATGATGCGGCGATGATAATAAAATGATGAATGCGATGCGATGCGGTAATAACTAATATAAGTACTTAAATACGATCGATAATTTAAATTAAAATTATAAGTAAATAAATATCGTGATCGTTAAGATAAAAAATATATTTTGTAGTAATAAATACTTATTAATATGAAAAAAAGGAAAATAAAATGCGGGATGATAATAAACTACTTAAATGCATATGTGAAAAATAACTGCATAAATATGAAATAATAATTAGGTATATAACTGCCTAACTAATGCCCGTTTATCGTAGGTACAATTTGACGGTTACGCGCGCAGCCGGGTCGTTCAAATTTGAACTCCGTGCGACGCTGTATAAAACGGCGGATGGAAAAAATTTACAGCGGTTACCGAATTAATTTAGGGATTCGTTACAAATGCCGTCCAAATAATGCGGTTAAATATAAAAATGAAATATCTATCTATCGGAGAAGCTATTTCAATTACCTAGTACAGCGATTGCACAAACACCTAGTAATTGCACTGAAATATAAATATGCGGATGAAATATTTAAATAAAAAAGAGTAAATTTTTTCCTAAGCACAATTAATATGAAAACAAACAAGACAAATAAAAATCTTATGTTCGATTTGTGAGATTAGCGGGAGTAGGATAAATTACGTGACAATAATAATAATAATATTAATATCTATGGACGCTTCACACCACGTCAGTCTGGCCCCGTGCTAAGTACCCGAAGGACTTGTGTTACAGGTACCAGACAACGGAAATATATTTAATACTTTTATACTATACATATATTTAAGATTTTTATTATAATATCATACACATATTTAATACACATCCATGACCCAGGAACATTGAAAAACTTTTTGTTCCGTCGGCGGGATTTGAACCCGCGACCCCCGGCTTGAGTTGCCACACACTCTAACCATTGAGCCACGGAGGTCGTCAATATAAATATAAAGGTCGTCACAATAATTATTTTGTGGCAGTTTCTTGAAACAAAGGGACAATTGAAACGGAAGGTAGCATAACGCTAATAATTATTTAAATAAAAGGATAATGCGGTTCGAATGGACCAGAAAAAATGGTAGCTCTAATGCCATTTGTGAATTTTAAATTAAGTGGACTGTATTTTGGGAATAGAAAGAAAGAAGGATAAAGCAGTTGATTTCACTAACCTCCGTTTGGTTCTGTGGCTGGCTTCGAGGGCCCTCTACTTCTCTTCTTTGCTGGATACAGATTTTTCACACTTGGCTTAGTTAAATAGTTCTATAGGCTATCGCGCATAGTAACGACGTAGGAATTAGTTTTCACAGCGTCGCGCGGCAGCGATTCGTTTAGCTGATGTTAGGTTTTCAACTGACGCACGAACACGACACTGCTCTTTATATAGGTAGGGATGGATGGGGATATCACGTTCTCGCCGCGTGATTCGTAAATAAGGATTTTTTATTTCGCTACCTTCATTTACAAAAAATATAAAATTTTAAATTCGGGTTCATTCAATGAGTAAAATAAACTATTCGCAATACAAAACGCTACATGCATTCGTGAAATCCAGTAAAATCTTCGAACAAAGCACAAGTCATACCTTGACACGTTGGAAATAGAGCACAATTTTGAATAGCCGAAATAATACTAATAGCTCACAGATTGTTTATTTATTTTTCATTCAGAATGTGGTCAATGTATCAAAGGTCATAACTAACCGAACTTCTTCATACAAAAGTATTCTCTAAGTCATCGAAATACGTAATATAATCGAAACAAAGAGCGCGGCCCAGGTGGGCCTTACGGTTGTTGAGAGACTTGAGAGGATAAATGGAACGCCTCAGAGCGATCAGCGAGGTAACGCCGCATATTGCGTCATGTTTTTTCGTGCGCGCAGCCCATATCGAATTATAAGACGTTATTACGTCAAAATGTAATTTTATTAAATTCTCGAAACAGCAGAACACTATCGCTTCTTCTTATCACATTAATTATGTAAATCTTGATCGGGTATCCCAGGTGCGAGACCTAGGTGTAATTATTGATGAAAACTTAACATTTATTAACCACATTGATACAGTAGTGACTAAATCTCTCAAGATGCTGGGCTTCATCTGGAGGAACTGTAAAAATTTTAAAACATCATCGCCCTTTAAATTATTGTATTTTATGCTTGTGAGAATGGTATTGGAGTATTGTTCCCCAGTCTGGAGTCCACACTATCGATGCCATATTAAAAGAACAGAAGCGGTTCAACGAAAATTCTTATTCTTGTTAACAATTCACCAAAAAAAGTACAATGTTTTAAATACATGTAAGTTTAAAACTTCTTATTTAGAGTAGGCTGGTATGTTTGCAACAGAAAAGTAAAATATTTTAATTTTGAAGGACGGCAATGTCAAGTGTGTAAGAACTGAAAAAAATGTTTTAAGGGAAAATATTTATGTCCGATTTGGAGGATTTGTAATTATAAACGTAATTGTCGTTTCTTTATTTTTACAGGTACTTATGTTATTCTATAATTATTGTATTTAGTTTTTGTACATATAGTTTTCAATGTTTTACTGTTTGCTTATATACTTACATTAAATATTTATTTTTACTGATAAACAAAATTGTTTATATTTTCCTCCTATATGTCGTAATAATCTTATAAAACAACAATTCGCTTATCATAATAGTATGGAGAAGCTACAATTTGAATTTACTTTGCTACCTAAATACGACGGAAAGTCCAATGTCCTTTTCCTGGGAAAAGGACATAGGATACATTTTGTCCCGGAAAAATGTACGGTTACTGCACAATATACTTTTATGATTTGCGCGTAAACTATTCAATAGATTTTGATGAATTTTGGTATGGAGATACCTTGAGTCTCGAGAAAGGACAAGGGATACTTTTTGTCCCTTAAAATGTACGGTTCCCGCACAATAAACTTTTATGATTTTCGCCTAAACTATTCAGTCTATGTTTATGAAATTTGGTATAGAGATACTACGAGGCTCGGGAAAGGACAAGGGATACTTTTTGTCCCGGAAAATGTACGGTTCCCGCACAATAAACTTTTATGATTTTTGCCTAAACTATTTTGATGAAATTTGGTATGGAGATACTTTGAGTCTCGGGAAAGGAAAAGGGATACTTTTTGTCCCGAAAAATGTACGTTTCCTGCACAATTAACTTTTATGATTTTCGCTTAAACCTACGAATAATAAAAACTAAGGAAGAGTAACTCCGTTAAAAAACATGCTCCAAAATACTTGTCAAAAAAGTGTACCTTAGGTACACATTTCAATACATTTGCAATATTTAGGTGGCCTTGAGCGGTATAAAGGCTGACGTTACAAGACAGTTCGAAAGGAACCAAATTTTAAACGGTAATAGTATGGGAGTTACGTTTCCTTAGTTTTTATTATTCGTAGGCTTAAACTATTTAATCTATTTTGATGAAATTTGGCATGGAGATACTAATTTTAATCTATTGTTTTCTTAATTATACCAATTCAAATTAAATAATCATCGTTAAGACAGGACAACGTCTGTCGGGTCAGCTAGTATAGATATAAGAGATGGTTCTTTACTAGATTACGCAATAAGAAAAGAAAAGCTTCTACTGGAAATGAGAACTTATATAGATGTAGGCACATTCATAGACCTGATAGCAGCAGGCTTACCAGATAATATATTGCATAAGATTGATAGAGATATTTTAACAGATACGATAGATTAGAGCACATGGTACAAAAGAAAAGTAATATTATGAATGGAAAGAATATGTATAAGACCATCTGGCGAGCTAATGAGTATAATGAAGCTTCTCGAAATACATGTAAGATTTGTGAAAATTTAAATAAAGGAGCTCGTTATCACTCAGAAGCTACATGTTGGTTCAAACCAAAAGATGATAATAAGGCAAAGAGAAATTTAATAAGACATGTGAATAATTCAAAAATTGAGGCGGGGTTAAATGAAACTGAACAAAAAAACTAATAGTGACACCATTCATAACTATAAAATTATCTATAAATGAGAAGTTACAAATAGATGGAATTTATGATTCAGGCTCTAATGGCTATTATATTGGATCCCTTGCATTAATTGCTAAGGAAAGGCCAAAAATTTGTTTGGTCCAATGAATGCTAAAAATCCTTTGACATTATAAAGAACCTATTATGCTCTAAACCAATATTAGAGATTTATGACAGAAATTTACCTATAAACATTTATACAGATGCATCCATAGAAGGAGTTGGTGCTATCTTAAAGCAGATACAACAAAAAATTATTTGACAAAAATCGAAAGCATTGTGATTTTAATGTGGGAGATCTAGTTAATGTTGAAAATGGAAATAGACTGAATAGATTTTAATTAGACGAAGTTTATATCGGACCGTTTCGGATAATAGAGAAAGTGTCGAATTCTATATACAGGGTGCAATTAAACCTACCTGCCAAATTTTTTTGGGGGCTTAGGTGTCATTAGGAGAGTCCATTAAACCACAATAAATAGGGTGTTACTTTTTTTACAATAACATATTTTATCCCAACCTAATTTAGTACAGCTTGGTCATACTGGCAACGGCGCCTGTCTGTCGCGCGGAGTCGGCAAAAACCGGCTACATGGGTAAAGCGGGGGAGGCGCGCGGGCGGTGGGGGCCCGTCTCACGCGCCGCCCGCCGCCCGCCGGCTGCCGCAGTCGTCGTCCACGTCTGAATTGCAGTGACGTTATTAATTTGTCACCGCCGCGTCCCCGCCGCCCTCGCAATTAAGTATCTGCGACAAAATGTACTCTAACCGCGACTCGAAGTGGCGAAAGCTTGCTGATCACGAATGCAATTGTAGGTACCTGAATCTGAACCGCGAAACAATTTTGTCCATTTAATCAAAGACTCGGATTATGGACAGCCTCGAAGGCCTAAAATCGCATGCATCTGACGAGGTTAAAAGTGACAGAGTTGTGCTCAAACTTAAATACAATGTGTAAAAACGTGCTAGACTCTGCTGAGAGCGAAACGGATTGTAGTTTTAACAAAAGTACTGTTAGTGTAAACAAGATAATAAGATTTAGAGGTGGGTGGTTTTGATTTTTAATTACCTAGTTGTACTGTATACATAAGTTGATTGAATTTTTAAATACGCCTAAATGCAAGGGATGTGGTTTAGATTTATTAATTTCTAAAGTGCTTATTGTTCGTAATTACTAAGTTGTAATTTTCCATTCCTTTGATGTGTATCAAAGGAATGGAAAATTACAACTTAGTAATTTTTAGTAATTTTTAACAATTATTTGTAATTTTATTCTAAACATAACTACGTCCTTTACATTTTGACGGTCCTAAGCCCGCTAAAGTATGAAGGGAAAATTCGCAACTTGTGATAATGTAGGATCGTGGGAATCCTGGATTAGGTAAGAGTACACGGTTTTTTTGTTGTTTTTAAGTTTTGGATTTTAGGAATTACTTTTTACTAGCCATTGTCTATTGTTGCCGTGTTCTTAGAAGTAGCCGCAAGATGTAAACAGGGTCATAAATAATAAGTTATTGTTTTTAGAATAGTGCCGACGATTTATGACGTTGTTTACTGTTTAGAATTGAAATAATAGTTACTTACCCAACATCACATTAAGTATCAACCACCATCTACACCGATACTACAATAATAACAATAATTATTATTGTTATCAATGAAATACGTTTATGCGGGAGGGCGGGGCGTCGCGCGGGCCGCGGCGTCCATATTTAGTGGTGTTTTCTAGGATAACTTTCGGAAGCTATTTCTCAACATTTTTGTACTGAGTGATTATGAAATAAAAAATACGTGTATTTTTATTTTTAACGAGGATTAATATATCCAAATTTGGCAGGAAGGTTTAATTGCACCCTGTATAAGATAGACACAGGTCATAAGAAAGCAGAATCAAATCTATTTCATTTGACAAAAATGATTCACAGGAATAATTTTTCCAACTTAGATCTAACATAGATACAGACCTATGTTAGATCTAAGTTAGATTTAGGTAGATGTAAAAATGAAAAAAAAAAAGTTTTTTTTCCTTTAGGGGGGGAGATGTAAGTTAAACTTCTTATTTAGAGGAGGCTGGTATGTTTGCAACAGAAAAGTAAAATATTTTAATTTTGAAAGACGGCAATGTCAAGTTTGTAAGAACTGAAAAAAATGTATTAAGGGAAAATATTTGTGTCCGATTTGAAGGATTTGTAATTATAAACGTAATTGTCGTTTCTTTATTTTTACAGGTACTTATGTTATTCTATTATTATTATATTTAGTTTTTGTACATATATAGTTTTCAATGTTTTACTGTTTGCTTATATACATTAAATCTTTATTTTTACAGAGAAACAAAATTGTTTATATTTTCCTCCTATAATAAGGAGATAATATAGGAGGAAAATATAAACAATTATGTCGTAATAATCTTATATACATAATATGACGAACGATTAGAATGCTTCAATATTCAGAAACTTGAGCATCATAGGTGGATAACTGATCAGGTGTTTATTTTTAAAATGTTAAATAACTTATATAACAGTCCTGACTTCCTGTCACGAATAATGTTTTCAGTTCCAAGACCTTACTCTAGAAAACGAGAGGTGTTTTCTGTAAAGGGTTACAGAACCAATTTAGGCCATCATAGCATGCTACCGAGAATTTGTCGAGACCATAACAAGCTGTACAAGGAGTTCGATGTTGCCATTACCGCTCACAAACTTGCTCCTTTCAAGCGAGTGCTAGCGGAAATCCCCTACCCAACGTAATGTGCGATATTGTCATCATCGACCTCAGAAAAACAATTTCGCTATAAGTAAATATATGATTTGCATGCTGAGTCTGCCTGTAATTGGGTCTGCACCTTAATAAGTTTCGTGTTGTAATATTAGTGAAATAAGTTTTTATAAGATGTAGACCTGTTGGCAGACCAAATAAATAAATAAATAGACAAATAAATAATTAAATTCATAAAGCCTGTAAAGTTTTAGCAATTATACAAAAACCTTTTAAAATAAATAAATAAGAGATTCTACTTCCGGCCAGGTACCAATAAAAGTATAATACCTGTAGGGATAGACGAGGTGCACCCTGTGTCCGGGCGGCGGCAGGCGACGCGCGGCGGGGCAGTGCGGCGGCGCGGGGCGGCGCTGCCAGTCCGCGCGGAAGTGCAGGTGACGGTGGTCCTCCCCCGGCGCCAGCGCCGCCGCCGCCAGCTCCAGCTCCAGCGCCGGCCCGCCTGACACCAGCGTCAGCGGCGCGCTCACGTTGTCGCAGATGCAGCCCAGCGGCACGCGGTACCCCGGCCACGGCGACTCGTAGATGCGCAGGTGCGGCACCCGCAGCGGCGGCTCGCCCGCGTCGTCCAGCTCCGGCGGCGGCTCGCTCGGTCGCGCCTCCCCGCCCTCCTCCGGCGCGCACGTCGGCCGCCCCGTCACCGGGTCCGCACGCGTCTCACAGCGGCCCTCGCGCCCAAACGTCGCCGCCAGCAGGCGCAGCTCCACGCGCCCGCCCGCCGCCTGCAGCCGATACACGCAGCGCAGCCGCCGCCCGCCGCCGCGCCCGAACCACAGCGCGTTGCGCGGCGACGTGAACGCGCCCGGCTCTGTGAGGCGGCGCGCGCACTCCGCCGGCTCCGCGCGCACGCGCGTCTCGGAGATCGGCAGCGGCTCGCCCTCGAGGCGGGCGTCCACGAACTCGTAGTGCAGCGCGAAGGCGAGTGGGTGCGTCGCGGTGCCGGGCCGCGTGGTCGCCGCCATCGACAGCAGCGGCGCCGCCGACACGTAGCCGTCCGGCGGCGCGCACGGCCGCGGAGACCGCGTGGCGTTGGCGAGCGCGGCGCGCGCGCACAGCGCCGGCGCGACGTCGCAGTAGCGGCCGAGCGAGGCGCCCGCGTCGCTGCCCCCTCCTCCGTCCCAGATGCGCAGCTCGACGGCGCAGGCGCCGCTGGCCCCGGCGCGGGGGTCGGCGGCGGGGCGCGGGGGGGCGGGGCCGCCCGCCTCCTCGTCCCGCTCGCCGCTCTCCGCTCGGCGCGGCTCCACGAGCGAGTAGTGCGTGAAGCTCGAGAAGTATATCCACACGAGGTCACCTGCGGGAGCAAGCTTTATCATTGTTCATTTCGGATAGTCGATATATTATAGTAATTAAGTATGTAAAGAAAAATGTATTTTTCTTTATTTGCATTTTGCCGCTATTTAGATGATTATTTGACAGATCCTTCTGCTCTATGACTTCGATGTAATCTATGAAAAGAAAAGATGGCCGAATGGACTAAAAACTAGAAAGGTATATCATTGATTTCGGCGATTGTTAATTTAATAACACTAAATGTCGTTTCTTTGTTTTTTCCAGGTAAGATTTTGTTATAATTTAAATGCAATAATTAAAGCTTTATGTTATGTGGATCGACATATCGCCACCTTGGGGAAGAAAGGTCGTAAAAACCAAAACCCGACTTTACAGGAGAAGCAAAAAACGAAAATTTAAAAAATAAATCGGCTGTAAAATTTTTGTTTTCTAATATTATTTAGCCCAATTGGGCGTTTGCACACTGCACGATAACGACACGACACGATACCACAGAATAGAAGGCCACCGCACATATTATACAATTTCAAGTTGGCCGACTGTCGTACAAACTAAATTGCGTAGTGTCACAATTTAATTGGAGAACTCCATCGTGACGGCCCCGAATCACATAATAATAAAAAAATATTAGTATGGAAATATGGATCTGGATTTTTTCATTAAAATTTATCTGGATAATATCGAAGTTTAAAATGCAAGGTATGATCAATGATGTTTTCCTAATTCTAATCTGTCACTTAGTATTGAATGCACCCAAAATATTCTCCTTTCTTTTCGCCTTCGTTTTATTAGTGCCACAATAAAAGCGTGCTTTTTACGCATTTTAACACGCACGTCGCTAGGCTAGCAACACCGTTACCAACTAAATCTAAAAGTCTGCGGCTGGCAGCGTACACGATGAGGTTGTTCAATTAAATTGTGACACTACGCAATTTAGTTTGTACGATAGTCGGCCAACTTGAAATTGTATAATATGTGCGGTGGCCCTTATCTATTCTGTGGTATCGTGTCGTGTCGTTATCGTCGCAGTGTGAAAACGCCCATTAAGTGACATATATTATTTTTTTACGGCCCTTCGAATGGTAAACTCCATGCTTTGGTCCATTGCTTACTTTAGAAGTAAGCGTGGAGTTACGACCCAATTTTTTCGTAAAAATGGTTTATACGCCCCATGATTTTTTAAGATATTTCATACATAAGAGTCGTAACTAAATGAACTTTTCTGCTGTTGGGCGTAAAAACCATGACTATAAAATAGAGATAGTCGCATAATCAGTAAATAGGAACGTCCAGAGTCGTAACTGCTATAACTTTACCTACTTCACTATAAACTTGGGCAAAAAAAACCATCTTGCGTAGGTGAAGTAAATTTAATTACATAAAATTTATCCTATTTTATTTATAAAGTGATAGTTATTAAGTGTTTTTTGATAAGTAACTATATAATTTCCAAATTACACCGTAGAAAAATTGAAAATATAACAAAAAAAACGTATTTTAATCAAGTTTCTTTGTTAAATAAAAAGTGAACACAATGTTGAAAGTAACTAAAAAAACAAAACCTTAGAAGGTTACAGCTTATAATATAATACTAGCTAATAGCTATATGACCGAGCTTCGCTCGGTATTCAAAAAATTAAAAAAAAAAAGATGGGTTGCACTCCGGGAGTGCCGGCAGAAGTGAAAACTTGATTATTAACGTTGTGCATTATTTTTTTAACCCATTTTTTATGAAAATCGATTTGAAAAAAAAAAAAAAACGATCGTTTTAATTAATTAATCGAAACCCTTACAATCGATTAAAAAATATCGACAATCGAAAAAAAAGCTGCTGTCAGACAGACTGTCAGACACTTCTCGCGACAGTTGTCTTGCAGGTGGAAACGCGGCCTTAATCAGCGCGTCTGCTAAAGAACTCATTTCCCCGACTGTACATTTCTGCTAAACAACTCATTTCCCCGACTGTACATTTCTGCTTAGCACAATTTTCCCCGACTGTACATTTCTGCTAAACAACTCATTTCCACGACTGTACATTTCTGCTTAGCACAATTTTCCCCGACTGTACATTTCTGCTAAACAACTCATTTCCCCGACTGTACATTTCTGCTTAGCACAATTTTCCCCGACTGTACATTTCTGCTAAACAACTCATTTCCCCGACTGTACATTTCTGCTTAGCACAATTTTCCCCGACTGTACATTTCTGCTAAACAACTCATTTCCCCGACTGTACATTTCTGCTTAGCACAATTTTCCCCGACTGTACATTTCTGCTAAACAACTCATTTTCCCGACTGTACATTGCGTTCGAGTTCGACACAAAACACTACTCTCCAACCGTCTTACGCGTTTTGTATGGTTTTTCGATCAACACGAAAATCTGACGCGAGTTTCACAGTTTTTACCCATCCCACAAAAGTGCTCAACACCGCTAAAGAAGTTTTCACTTCAAAAACACACATAAAATGACATTTTATGAAAATGATTCCTAGCTATATCGATTTATCGCCCCCGAAAACCCCTATATACTAAATTTCATGAAAATCGTTGGAGCCGATTCCGAGATTCCAATTATATATATATATATATATATATATATATATATATATATATATATATATATATATATATATATATATATATATATATAAAAGAGATGAGATCCACCTAGCTAAATTTTATGTGTGTTTGAGTGTGTGTGTGTGTGTGTGTGTGTGTGTGTATGCGTATGCGTGTGTGTGTGAGTGATTGTGTAAAAAAAGAGAGTTAAATGAGAAAAAATTAGATTACCAGGTATTTGAGTAGTGCTTCAGTTTCTTTATACGTTTTAGTAAGTAGCCATGTCTACTATTTTTTTACAGGTTTGATAGGAGACCAAATAGATGTCAAGAATTTTATTTACTTTATTGTATATGTGGACCGAGATTGATTTATACTGTCTTTGAGCAAAGGTTGTGTTTGTCTTAATCGTAGCTGCCACTTTTCTTTTTTTTTCGTCGTGTGGTATTGTTTGTGGATTCAAGAGGTAAGTATTTATGACATCTAAGAACTAGAGATAGCACGTAGAGTTTTCTAACAGACAAAAGTTTTCACAAGGAGTAGAGTTCTTCAGTAGGGAAACGATACGGCTTACGATACATTATTTTTAACAAGCAACGTTGGCTTCTTTCGATGTTTATGAATTTATCGTTACTAGCACCGCCCCATGCTGTAATACAGTATCCAATTATTGACTGCCCCAAAGAGAGATAAATTTGATTTAATAGTTGTCTGTGACGTATCGTAGTTTTTTAAATATCCAATTAAGTTTCCTAATACAACTACAGGTATACTCAATATGAAAATTCCATCGTAGAGACTGATCCAGCATAACTCCAAGATATTTTGCAAACTTGACTCTCGCTACTCTACTGCAAGTACAGTAATTATTTAAATAGTTAGTTTTTCCGCAATGATGAATGGCTAGGGATAAGTTAAGCTTTGGTTGGGATTTTTCAGTTATGCTAAAACATATGTAATTTGTTTTTGAAATGTTTAGTGTGAGAAGATTGAGACGCAACCAATCAGCTACTCTGGACAGACCAACACTAGCTGCCTCAAATGTAGATTCCCAAGAAGCACCAGTAAAGACCAGTGTTGTGTCGTCCGCATATGGGACAATACGCCCATTTCTCAAATTCATGTTGGTTAGGGAATTAATATAAATTAGGAAGAGGGTAGGCCCTAAGATGCTGCCCTGCGGTACGCCATACGTAATACCAGCTTCATTACTAACATGGTTGTTAATTTTTACCATCTGTATGCGGTCCTGTAAGTAGTTGGCCAGCAATTTAAGACTAGTACCTCGTATGCCGATAGCCTCTAGTTTTTTTACGAGGATAGGTACGGAAACAGTATCAAATGCTTTTTTTAAGTCAAGGAATACTGTAAGGCATTTTAAATTGTTATCTAGTTGTTCAGAGATAAAGGAAGTTAAAGATAATACAGCATCCTCTGTAGATTTGTTACGTCTAAAGCCAAACTGCGAACTAGAGATAATGTTAAATTCGTCAAGGTAATTAAGTATACGGTTATTTATTAGTTTTTCAATTACCTTAGATATACTTGGCAGAACCGAAATAGGCCTATAATTCTCGACGTCATCCCTTTTCCCGTTCTTATACACTGGAGTTATGAGAGCTTTTTTAAGAGGACGAGGGAAGACACCTTCTTTAAAACATAGATTTGCGAGATGGCTGATAATAGGAGAAAGAGTGGGTAAACATTCTTTTAATAATTTAGTTGTAATGTTGTCCAAGCCCGGTGCGCTGTCGGATTTTAAACTAAGTATCGTTTGTCTAACTTCATCAGGGTCAGTATCGAGCAGCACAAATGAAGAAGAGTGGGAGCAAGAGAGTGGTATGTAATTATGGGCTACGTCTATCTTTTCTGCTAATTTTCTTCCTATACTTGCAAAATATTCGTTAACGTAGTCTACTGATTCGTTAGCCGAGTGTTTTATATTTAGTAGGTATATATTGGGTGTCTTATTAGAGTTTAGATTAGTTACGTCTTTTATTATGTTCCAAAGTTTCTTAGTATTTTTGATTATATCATTAATTTTGTTTTTATCATATTTATTTTTCAGTTTCTTAATTAATTTGTTGCAAAAATTACGATATCTTAAAAAAGTTATTTTTAACATTTCATTAGTAGGATCTTGTTTTAATTTTAATTGCATTTTGTTGCGAGTTTTTATACAGCGAAGGATCCCTGAGGTTATCCAAGGCTTGATATTGCGTAGTTTTCTAGGTTTATTGTTAATTACTGTGCCTTTATCAATACATTCATTGAGTAACAGAATTAGTCGATCAGTAAGGATATTTGGGTCATTCAGAGTAAGTAACTGTTCAATATTTTTAGTACGTAAGATATTAGCTACTAATTCGTAATCAATTTTTTTAGTTGTATTTGGAGTTTTTTTACTGTCTTTTTTGTTAGATAAGCCGAGAAATATTGTATAGTGATCTGTGATAGACGTTTCTAATATCGCGATTTTGGCTGGTGGATATTGAGGAGCCATCTTGAGCATGACATGGTCCAGGCAGCTTGTTTGCCTCGTTGGAATACAATGACCAGGAAGTATGCCATGAGACGAAAGCATATTCAAGTAGTCAGTTCTACTGTCGCTATCATTGGAGGTTTCATTTGGCCCTGGGATGAGGTTGATATTTAGGTCTCCGGTTATTATTGTGTTACGGTTCGTTCTTATGGTGTCTAGATACTGATTAAGTGAATTAGTAAAAGTGCTAGCATTAGAATGTGAAGGAGACCTGTAAACGCACAATATAGTGTAATCAAAAAGACATATTTCTATGCTGGTAGCTTGTGATATTTTGATTTATTTAAATTGGAATTGTAAATTGTTTTTTATATAAACTGCAACACCATCAGTTTTATTACTATTATATTTAGTTGAAATATGAATATAGTTGGAGAGAGACGGGATTGGCTAATCAACATTCAGCCAGCACTCGGTAAGTATCAGTATATCAACATCAATCCCTAACAGAGTGAGAGAAACTTGGTTGTCATCAAAATTGCGATAGATGCTCCTAATATTTTGAACTATTATAGAGATACTATTACCTTTTATAATATTTGATAAATTTTGTAAGTTGCAGTCAATTATTTGGGCGAACTCAGTACGGTCAATTTCATTTATGGTTTTGAGTGTATTATCCATTTGAAAGTATGATAATATAAAGAATGTGGCATGACGTGTTACAATTACTGTATAAAATAATAACGTTTAATTTAATTATGAAATTCCTGGTTTCTAATAAAGTATTAATAATGATTTTATATATTTTATGTCTATTTACTAATGTTATTTTATATGGATTTATTGTATGTGGAGTGTGCGTTATGTATAATAGTGTGATGCATGTTTTAGTGTTAGACTTATACAATACACAATTAAAAACAATAAAAAACTTTAAATTATTACATGCAGACTTAAATAGTCATTTTTCATTTAGCAAGTGTTGCACCTGTGCTTCATTAGTTATTAATATAATTTTGGAGTAATCTTCCTTTCTGACATAGACTTTTCCATATGCAGTCCAGCAAAATTTATATGAGCGTGTCTTAACCAAGTCTCGAGCCAAGAAGTAGAGTTTTGGTGTGAGAGAGAGAGTTTTGGTGTGAGCTGTTCTGATACAAAAATCGGTTTATCTATTTCAGTGTTGCAGCCTAAATGTTTAGCGCAGAGTTTGTTTTTATTTTTAATATTAAAGGTCTTTGCCATTTTTAAAACTTGCGTTTTTAATAGAGTTGAGGAAGTTTCTACTATTATGGGGGAGTTGGGTTTGTCATCTCGTTTAGTGGCAACTCTATAAATGTCCTTTATGTCCGCCTTGTTAGCATCACATCCAACAGTCTTAGATAGGTGTAAAAACATATCGACGAGATCATCCTTATTTTCTCCAGTCCTTTTTGGAACGTTTTTCAGCTCAATGTTCATCTTGCGGCTATTCCTTTGCAATTCCTCTATTTTGTCCTCAAGAACGGTAATGTATTTTTTGTCCTCCTTGATTTGTTGTTCCAATTGAAATATATTATCTTGAAATTATTTTGTGTTGTTAGGAATGCAACTGAATTTTCAATAATTTGATTTGTTTTTTGAATAGTCTTTAAGGTAGTTTCAAATCTTTGGAAATCCCAATTCTGTGACGATAATAAGGATGCAAACATGCTTTTCATCTCTTCTCTCAAACCAGAAACCTCGGCGCTGAAGTCCAGTTCCATTTGCTTATTACGCCTAGTAGTCACATATACATTTGGCGGAGTCACCAGTGGCGCCATCTGCATCGAAACATCTAGCTCCGTATCGGAGAGTGACTTGTTTAATCCTTCCATTGTACCAGGGTAATATAAACGGACAAGCAGGGGGTGGTTCAGGGTTGTTATGGGAGGAGTCTTCTTGAAGATGGCTGCTTGCGCAAGCACTGGTATTGGCAGTGTTAGTTGTGACGTCAGCCAAGATGGTGGAGCAATGACTGCTTGCGCAGTCTTCTTGAAGATGGCTGCTTGCGCAAGCGCTGGTATTGGCAGTGTTAGATGTGACGTCAGCCAAGATGGTGGAGCAATGGCTGCTTGCGCAGTACCAGGGTCTCAGGTGTACGAGAGTTATAGAGTAAAAGTAAACTCACGTTGCGCGTTGTGATAGCTCCTTCTACTTTCTGCTGTCCTATTATTTCACTTGTATTTATTTTGATTTTTGATTTTAAAAATTAATTTAAAATAAAACTAGCGTGGATTCAATACGTCTATGTCTTTCGACGGTCCGATTCCAATACAAGAATTGCTCGCTTAAAGATATAAGATTAAGTCGCAGTCGACTGGTTAAAAAAGCCATTCAATCAAACAGCTAGCCCTTTGACTGAAAAACGCCATTCAATCACACGCCGTTTAGCCGACTTGTTGACGGCAACGTTCAACACTACAGCTAGATGACGCTTAGCCAACTGGTTAAACACAGCCATCTTCTCGGTTAAAATTTGGGTGTTTTTTAATTTCTATGGCCTCGCCTACCTTTCTTGGGCGGTATCTTGCTTCTTTTGCCAGTAGCTACTTGTGGCTTATCGAATCTTATGTAGTGGCGAGGTTGATCCAGATCACAAATTGCGAACTTGGTGTTCTTACGGTGTTTGACATCTGCAATGTATTCCATGTTACGGATTTTGATGGCTCTTTTGACCTATATATATTTGCCCTATATTAAGAGAGGCCACAATCACAGTCGAGTTTGTAGTTTCCTGCATCTTGAACGGGTAAGATGCATTTCACTGATGGTAAACATTGGCTGATCTTTTTGGGCGGCTTAAAGTATGTTTTTATTAAAGCTTTCCTTAGAATATAGCTAACTTTACCAGTGACTCCCTCTATAAATGGTAACGTCTACGTGGTATCCGAAGCTTATTGTTGCGTAGAACTTGTGTAACATGATGAAGCTCAGTATCCACATACTGTTCATCGCTAATTCCTCGTGCTGAAATAAAGATTTGCCAACAAGTACATAACTGTGCTGGGTGATGATGGGAACCATTTAAATATCTATTTGTGTGTGTAGGTTTGCGATACACCGTATGACCCAATGTGCCATTAGGATTCCTTAGCCTAAGAAGGCTAAAGAATTATCTTTCTTCAACTCCACTGTAAACTGTATTTTGGAGTTGAGGCTGTTCAGGTGCTCAAGGAATATGGATACTTTGTCCGAGGGTAATATTGTGAAAGTATCATCTACATACCGCTTGTAGAAGTGAGAACTCATGGGCTAACTTCTCAAAGTCTTCCATAAAAATATCAGCCACAACAGGTGAAACGGCACATCGCTTCATCATATACTTGCCTGTAAAAGTCATAATTCCACAACATACATATAGCCAGATGTAAGGCAGTGTTCTAACAGGTCCACATATTCAACAGGTAAGTTGTTCTCTCTGAACCTTCTTGTAATAATAATTTAGATACAATGCTGTATCGGTAGGCAAGTGAACAGGGATTGTATATCAAAACTGACCAGTTGTTCATTATCTCTGAGGCGTATATGTTTAATCTCATTAACAAAGTGGTAGGAATCCTTTACATGGGCCTTGGTCTGTCCGCGTAGAGATGATAGTACAGTATTAAAAAATATATAGCACAATGTGAAGACACGATTAAATCTAACCCGAAACATCTATGGTCATATTTAAAATCGAACTTCAATTTTGGTGAGCTACCACAAAAAATGCATTATAAAAATAAATATGCCAATAATGGAAGAGATATATGTGACTTGTTTAATAAGCACTTCCATTCAGTTTTTGAACCGCCTACGGTAAACACTCAACCTTTAGATAATCTACAGCCGCCTAGTAATTGGGATGATGACAAGGTCAAAGATTAGCGAATTTTGTTATTAAAATAAAGAAATAATGGTAAAAAGTAAGTGTTTTCAAAATTTCAGCTTGATAGCTTTTGTATTTTTTTTTTGTTATGCGGCTTCAAAGTTGGATATTCAAGTCGATTTTTTTTTCAATTACATTACTTAATATTTGTATACCGTTCGATAACTTATGTAATTTAAAGCAACTTTTGTTATGAAACCACTTTAATAAACGCAATAATTAATATAGCTACCGAACAAAAATCTCCCGCGATGCCTACAAACAGCTCTAAGGTGACGTCATAATCGAGTTGCATTTTGTATGGAGCGTTTCGGGCAGGTCTATTTTATGAGATGTTTGAATTGTCATATCTTGGTGAATTTTTAAGCTATCAGAGTCATTCTTTCACCAATGTTTCTATTTTTCAATTATCTTTCAATTACCAATAAGAAAAAAAAATAGTCATCATGCCAATTCCTTATTCGACATTGGAACTATTGAGATCACCGAAAAACTAGTTAATAAATTTCTTAAGTCTTTTGATCCAAAAAAAGGCGCTGGAACGGATGGTATCCATCCGATTCCAGTAAAAAAATGTTCTTTTAGTTTAACAACTCCCTTAACATTTTTATATAAAAAATCTATATCTGAAGGTTGTGTCCCGTTAGCTTGGAAAAAGGCATGGATAACTCCAATACCCAAAGGATCCATAAGCGACGATATAGAGAAATATAGACCAATCTCAAAGACCTGTGTATTTGTAAAAATTTTAGAAGATATTGTTGCTCAACAGTTATTTGCCGTTGCCCGTCCATTTATAACACCGCAACAACATGGTTTCTATAAAGGACGTGGCGTTGAGAGTAACCTTTTGTCTTTTACAGAAATCATTCGCAATGCATTTGACAAAAATTGTCAAGTCGACGCAGTGTACACCGACTTTGCGAAGGCTTTCGACAAAATTTCCCATTATACCCTATTATTGAAACTCTGGTATCTTGGTGTTCATGGTGATCTGTTTCGTTGGTTAAGTTCTTATGTACAAAATAGATGTCAAGTCGTAGTATTATAGGGGTTTACATCCAATTATAAACAAATAACATCTGGTGCCCCGCAAGGATCACATTTGGCACCCTTACTCTTTATACTATACATTAACGACTTAAGTAGTGCTTTAAAGAATATCAATTCCCTCCTATATGCCGATGATACAAAAATTTTTAGAATTATAAAAAATGTACATGATTGCGAACTTCTTCAAAATGATTTAAGTACTTTCGAAAATGAATGTTCTAAAAATAACCTCTTTCTTAATTCTGACAAATGCAATATAATTACTTTTAGTCTAAAACGCAAGCCAATTTTATTTAATTATAAACTTAATGGAAAATTGTTAAAGAGAACTTCAGAGATTCGGGATCTTGGTGTCTTGATGGACTCAAAACTTACGTTTGTTTCACATATCAATAAAATTCTCACTAAAGCCTATAAACAAATGGGATTTATTCTACGTGTTTCTAAGCCATTTAAAAATTTATTTACTCATAAAATATTGTATAAGCCTATGCGCGCACGGGCAACTTAGTTGCTCGGCGATTTATTTGTCTCTTTCGAAAAATAAATAAAAAACTCGAAAAATAGAATATTGGGTGCATCCATTATGGAGCGCTCGGCTGATTCTCGCGAAATTTCATACTATGTATATGAAATTTAGAGCATACCCAAAGACTTGATCGAGAGGAAATAAATCGCCGAGCAACTAAGTTGCCCGTGCGCGCACCACCTTATAGTAATATTATGTTCGCAATCACTTAGAGTTTGCTAGTACGGTGTGGTCTCCACAATATAAATTTCACTGTGAAAGAATAGAAACACTGCAGAAAAAATTTGTAAAGTGTCTAGAATTTAGAATGGGTAATGTTTATAGTAATGACGAACTGTCAATTTCTAAATATAAAATACCTCATTTAGCCAAGCGTCGCATAGTTTGTGACGTTGTATATTTGTATAAAATAATTAATAATATTGTAGACACACCTGAACTTCTTAAAAATATTGAGTTTCGTGTGCCCCGGAGACAAGAAAGAATTGTAAGAAAAAGAAACCTGTTTAGCGTCCCACAATCTAGGACTTGTAATAGTAGTAACTCATTCTTAAGAAGTTCTTGTAATATGTATACTTAATACCTATTTTGATGATTTAGATCTGTTTAATTGCTCCTTAAGCAAAATGAAACATGATGTAAAAGAAAAAAATTAAAGCTTAGTTTTGGACTAATATATTGTGATGTGTTGTAAGTTGTAACTTGGTCTTTTAAAACACAATATGTACTCATTTTCTTTTATGGAACTATAGGTTTATGTTTAAAATTAATGTACTAGTCTACTTGATTATTTTTTATTAAAAAACTGTTTGTTCCTGAATAAATTTAAAAAAAAAAAGTTAGCGCGGGGTGTCGGTCGGGGGCGAGGCGGGGGTGTGGGGGGTGGGCGTACCTGGGCGTCCGTGGAAGGTCCAGGTGCAGGTGGTGTGGGGCGGCAGGGTGTGCGCTGGCGCCCGCAGCCGCCCGCGCCGGCCGCGCGCCGCGCTCGCCGTCGCGTTCAGCTCCTCCTCCGACGAGGACGCCTTCACATGGAACTCGCAGCGACGGGCCTCCCTTAGGGAACGGACAATTACATGTTTTGTGTGTTTTACACTTCCACGGTGTTTACTAAACCCAAAAAAAAAGCGTTTTCATTAAAAAAATCGGTTGTCTGTAAAGTCGGTTTACTGACGATAGTTGAACGTGACAACGTCATAGCCTTAACCCCTCAGTTTCGGGAAAAATCTATGCAGAAAAGTTGGCAGGTCAATGTGCAAAAAAAAATGGCGCCCGGCCTACCCTGTTTGTAAAATTAATGTAATATGAAATATCCTTACATACAATCCATATTTTATGTTTGTGTGAACTACATTATAATATATGTTAAATTTTCTATCTATCAAGCCATCATAATATAGTATTTAGTCCGATGTGACATTAGTTTCTCAATTATAAACTTTCGAAACTATAATTAGTGACTTGTTCAGAAGAAATAAACGAATACTTCTTATCTCAATGATAAACTCCTATACTAACTATTTTTGTAAACAAATCGACGAATGATGTTGAGATGTATAAAAACAAACTACTTGAAATAGGACACTCCTCTGCAAAGAAAAAATAGTCCGCAAGCAAACATCGACCTTAGTGCTATACTAATAAATTTCAAAATGGCCGCGGCCGGCAGAAAGCCCTGAAACATATTGTGTCAAATGTTTATCGGTTCCCTGCCCGTCTGTGTGCTTAATAGGGCTATAAATCATTTCGTACAATAGTGACTAGTAGTTCTACAAGCTTTTAACGTAATTTATTTACAAACATAATAAGCAAATCGCTTCCGAATCTCTATAAATAGAAACAAACTTTTTCGAGTGTAACCTAAAGTTATTTCGATGTATTTCTTTCAAATGATTGTCTAAAAATATTTATAATGAGTAAAATAAACTATTTGCAATACAAAACGCTACATACATTCGTGAAATCCAGTAAAATCTTCGAACAAAGCACAAGTCATACCTTGACACGTAGGAAATAGAGCACAATTTTGAATAGCCGAAATAATACTAATAGCTCACAGATTGTTTATTTATTTTTCATTCAGAGTGTGGTCAAAGGTCATAACTAACCAAACTTCTTCATACAAAAGTATTCTCTAAGTCATCGAAATACGTAATATAATCGAAAACAAAGAGCGCGGCCCAGGTGGGCCTTACGGTTGTTGAGAGACTTGAGAGGATAAATGGAACGCCTCAGAGCGATCAGCGAGGTAACGCCGTAACGCCGCATATTGCGTCATGTTTTTTCGTGCGCGCAGCCCATATCGAATTATAAGACGTTATCACGTCAAAAAATACATATCATCAAAAAATTATGTTTCTTATAAAATTTCACTCAGTAATTCTTGTAAACGAAGGAAGTTTTCTTTTAAATAATTTTTCAATAAGCGGTACCTGGCGTAGTCGAGCGAGTCGGAGTTGGCGAAGATGACGTCGACGTCGAGCTCGAAGCCCCGCAGCGGCGCGAGCGCGGGCGCGGCGCGCGGCGGGGCGCTGAAGGGGGAGGAGTGGAAGGCCACGAGCATCTCGGGCCCGCGCGCCGTGACGCGGGGCAGCCAGTCGCCGCCACAGTACTCTACCAGCACGGGGTCGTCGGTGCTCGCGCCGTCGTACACGATGAGCCGGTCGCGCTCGCCCGTGCACTCGCGCCACGCGCGCACCGCCCGCCCCGTCTTGTTCAGGCTGGCCATGCTGATCGACCGCTTGATCTGCATCTTGTGCGAAAACTCCTGCCGCACCGAGATCATGGCGTGCTTGCACGTGGGGATGTCCTTCTGGCGCAGCGACCAGTAGCAGGTGACGTTGCGCGGGTACATGCCGGGGTAGTTGGGGCTCTGCAGGCGGCACGGCTTGCGGTGGCACTCCTCGTAGGTGCGCGTGCAGTAGGTGCCCGGCGACACCGCGCCGCGCTCCAGCGGCGCCTCCGCCGCGCCGAACCTGCGCGGACGAGCGACCTTGCCGTTACACAGGTGCGACGTCGACGGTCGAACTGTTTGATACCACAATTACCAGGGAAATTACGTGCCCGAGCCAGCTTTGTATATTTATCAGTTATCAGTTATCACTTATCACCTTTCTGCAGTTTAATTAATTGGGGCAAAAGCGAGCCCTAGTATTATCCCACAACCTGAGCACTGTTGTGGTACACTTTACAACGTATTGTTTGTTAGATACAAGTTTTAACTTAGTGCCACTAAGCCTATCGTTATTATCGTTCGGGCTTCCGTAGTAACTACAAGGAACCCTAATAATTTCGCTCTGTCCCTCCGTCCGTCCGTCCGTCCAGCCTAGCCGTGAGAACTTCGGTTATTGTGAATATCGCATGTTCATAAGTCATAATGTTCATAAGAGGGCGTCCACAAATTACGTGAGGTGTTTAGGGGGGGGAGGGGGTCGAGTCAAATCTCATCTAATCTCACGTTGGGGAGAGGGGGTGGTCTCGGCAAATCTCACGTAATTTTTTTTCTCGACAAAATAATACTATTTTGATCCATTTCATCAAGATTGTACGTATACTTAAGATTTAATCGTAAGCTAATCGGTATACGATTAAGATCATTCACAAATTCGTTCGAAAGAAAATCTACCGACTGTCTGTTGTTTACGTAAGAATCCCACATTTTAAAAATCTCACGTCAGATTTGAGAGGGGGGTTGAATAACATCTCACGAAATGTCACCAGGGGGGAGGGGGGGGGGTCAAGAAATTCAAAAAAACACCTCACGTAATTTGTGGACGCCCCCTAACCAAATTGTCACTAAATAAGAAATGCGAATGAATGTAAACTATTAACGTCTTTGATGATGCTCTGTTGAATGCAAAAACATATTTTGTAGCTCTAATCCTAAAAGAGTCATAGATAAATATAGTAATTAGTAAGTATCACTATGCGTTTTTGGCACTGACCTCCATTATACAAGTGGAGGTCAGTGGTTTTTCGGGTATTGGCTAGTCAGTGACAAGAACGTTTTAGTTTTTTAGTTTAGTGTCATTGTACATACACCATGGCTAGAGTAGACAGAACTGGAGTATGCCGACTTAGAAGTGTTGTTGAAATTACGTTTGACGTATTAGGTATGACGAAAGTCGTCGCTAGGGTCGTTACATTAATTTAAACCTATGTCATATTATTGGCAAAGGTTTTTTAAGCTATTGCATAGCTTTTATCGCGGTTTTTGAGCACGGCGACCGAATCAAGAAATTTCGTAACGAAAAAAACCTAACCTTTAAAAACCATAAACTCCGACTGTGCCTGTTGGTTAAGTTTTAGTAAGGATCCCTTATCTTTTCTAGCAATAAATATAGCCTATGTTACTCAAGGTGAATGTACCATTCCAATGGTGAAAGAATTTATGAAATCGGCACAGCATTTTTTGAGTTTATAAATTACAATCATACACACAAAAATACAAATATTTCTTCTTTATAATATTAGTATCAAGTAGTGCAGGTTCCCTAGAACATTTTTTGACTTAATTACTGTCAAGCTAATTATTCGTGAGTAGCTTCATTTTGATAAGACTAAATATTTCTATTTGATGGTCCTAAAAATAATATATGGATTGTCCTATTTATAGGCCAATGTTACTGCTAAATTATATAACTATTATCCTATCAATATAATATAAAAATACAGCTGGTTAGGTTTCCGTAGTCACTAGTCAACGAGGACTTGTTGATTACAGAACCCTAACCAGCTGTGTTTTTGTTTATTGATAGGTTATTGGGTGGGTTGCACAAACTTACTTTAACTATAACTGTAACTTTAACTATAACTGCAGCGCAAAATGTCAAATCTTTGGTTAAGGACGCCATATTTAACGATAACCATAACTGCTCATACTTATATCGATTTTTTTTTCGTGAAAATCTACTATGGCTCAAAGTGTTGTTATGGCCGGGAATCTTAATGATGTATATATGGCCTTTATAAAATAAAGATTAAAAAAAAGGACGGGTTGCACTCCGTGAGAGCCGGCAGAAGTGAAAACTTGATTATTAACGTTGTGCATTTTTTTTAACCCATTTTTTATGAAAATCGATTTTAAAAAAATAAAAAAATAATAATAATAAAAAAAAAATAAAAATAAATAAACGATCGTTTTAATTAATTAATCGAAACCCTTACAATCGATTAAATTTTTAACCCATTTTTTATGAAAATCGATTTTTAAAAAATCGATTTTTTTAATTACTTAATCGAAACCCTTACAATCGATTAAAAAATATCGACAATCGAAAAAAAACAATCGATTGTTCGATTAATCGATTTCGATGTTACAACACTACTCTCCAACCGTCCTACGTTTTTTCCTTGGTTTTTCGATCAGCACGAGAATCTGACGCGAGTTTCACAGTTTTTACCCATCCCACAAAAGTGCTCAACGCCGCTAAAGAAGTTTTCACTTCAAAAAAAAGTATTGTTATAACAAATATTTTTCCTGGCGATTTTTACGGATAATTCAATTTTTTTAAACTATCAATCCCATTAACGGTACCTAGCTTTAATAAAAAAATAAACGCAACAGACATCTGTCAAATTCCGTGGTCAAAGTTAAGGTTAAAGTTAAGTTAACCTTAACTATAACCATAACTGTAACTATAACCACGCCTCTGGTGCAACCCACCCTTAACAGTGACATTGTCCTACAAATAGGACAATCCATATTTTAGGACCATCAAATCGAAATGTTTAATCCTTTCTATCTCAGTTAGCTACCATTTTCGAAATTTTTTCGCAGAGGAAATTGTCGTTCGTCTTATCAAAATGAAGTTGCTCACGAAAAATTAGCTTGATAGTAATCAAGACAAAAAAATGTTCTAGGGAACTTGTACTATAATATTGTAGACTACGTTCCGTGCGGCTCTGCCCGGGTAAGTAAGGTTTTTCGCGAGAACCCTACATTTTCCCACAAAAAATTGCATTAATTGTCCTCCAATAAATGAATTTGAATTTCCCTTTGGTCTACTCTTTATTTGTGTCAAATTACATAAAATAGATCCATTAGTTCGTGAATCGTGAGATTAGCGCATTCAAATAATATATTTTCCTCGTTTTTAACTGACTTCCAAAAAGGAGGAGGTCTTATGTTCGTCTGTTTATATATTTTTTTTTTGTATGTTCAACGATCGCTTCGTCTTTGTGGACCGATTTTCAAGATTTTTTCGCTATTGTATCGGGTTTAATCCAACCATGTTCATAAAAAAGGTGACTTGATGATGGAATCCATAATTAGTAATCGAGGGAATTCCTCGCTATATTTTATACCAAAAACCCATTTATCTGGATGATATTGTGATTTCGATTCATAAACTGAAGTATTTTAAATGGAAACTAATAGTGATTTTGGATAAATAATGAAGTATTATTCCAAGTAAATCTTACCAAAAAGTTAGATTTTGTACCAAGATATACCATCGTTCGAAGGTGGTGAACAGATCTCCGGCCTCCTTATAGTCCTTATAGATACATGTTTGGGGGTTTCGACGTTATTTTAAGAATTGAAGGCATATGCTAGTGGTACATTAGATTAATCATCATCGTCGTCTCTACCCTTACATTTTGCAACATCATATTCTGACTCTAATATTAGTATATTATTTGTGTTTTTTATAGTTTTTTACATCGAGACAGATAGATTTCTTTGATCATTATTCCGCTGTTTGTATTCCGATTTCGAAAATTATTTTGTTGTATAGGGTATAATCCGAATTAGGTACAATTATTACGAAGGTGATGATCTGATGATGGGATGGGATGAAATTTATAAAAACACACATGGTGGTTAATATGTTATTTCAAGTAGCTCAAGCATATGTTACAAATAAGTAAAATTTCATACGAAGGTGTCTCTGGATCCAAAGGCACTGAACAGAACTCCTAAACCTTTAAACATAAAAGCTTGGAAATTTCAGCATCGCTTAGATAACTGCAAGCATTTACCACAATTTCGCTTACAGTAAATTGTACATTTTAGTTTATCGACTATTACTCAATAACTTATCAAGTCTTCTTAGCCGTAATATTAATTTTCCTTTTAAATTCAGCATTATATATTTTCCTACTCCCATGAATTTTTTCACATTGCCAGAAGCAACCGTTTAGCTACATAGTAGAAGGGGCGGAAACTGGACTCTAACGATTTTTTCCGCTTTGAAACTTCATATTTCACAAATGGATCCCTAAATCGAAAAAACTGGCCAAATGTGTGTCGGGCCACGCGCAATATAGGGTTCCGTAGTACCGCTAGTTTTTTAAAATTTTTATTTGATCAATGAATGTACATTTATAACGTGTTTTACACTACTAACAACATCATCTCAATTACTTTCAAAGGAACATGAACGAAAAGTTCCTTTATACTTCGCCGAATACATTTTTTAGTTGATCGACTATTACTTAATAACTTATGAAGTCTTCTTAGCCGTGATAGTTTTCCTTTTAAATTCAGCGTATTTCCTACACCTGTGAATTTTTTCACATTTCCAGAAGCAACCGTTAAGCTGGTAGAAGACACTGGATTCTAACGATTTTTCCACTTTAAAACTAAATATTTCTCAAACGGATCCCTAAATCGGAAAATGATTTATGAATACTCATAATATTTTTAAAAAACCTATCCAACGACATGCACCGCATTGTATGGTGTGATGGACGCGAAATAGAAAAATCATCCCCGCTTCATGTGTAGGAGAGGTACCATAAAAATTATTTTTAAACTCAAACTCAAAATTTTTTATTCAGGATAATTTTTTTCAAGTTTTATACACCTTTTTGTCGGTATCTTCAATATGTGCATTCATGCCGAATTACAGCTTAACCTATAGTTTCTGAGCAAAACTGCGGACAGACAGACGGACAGACAGACGGACAGACAGATGGACAGACAGACAGACAGACAGACAGACAGACAGACAGACAGACAGACAGACAGACAGACAGACAGACAGACAGACAGACAGACAGACAGACAGACAGACAGACAGACAGACAGACAGACAGACAGACAGACAGACAGACAGACAGACAGACAGACAGACAGACAGACAGACAGACAGACAGACAGACAGACAGACAGACAGACAGACAGACAGACAGACAGACAGACAGACAGACAGACAGACAGACAGACAGACAGACAGACAGACAGACATACAGACAGACAGACAGACAGACAGACAGACAGACAGACAGACAGACAGACAGACAGACAGACAGACAGACAGACAGACAGACAGACAGACAGACAGACAGACAGACAGACAGACAGACAGACAGACAGACAGACAGACAGACAGACAGACAGACAGACAGACAGACAGACAGACAGACAGACAGACGGACGGACAGACCGTAACTATTAGGGTTCCTTGTTGACTACGGAACCCTATAAATAGAAATAGCCTGAGAAAATTAAAGAATTCAAACCGAATAATTCGTGTAGTTTTCAAAGTTGGTACAGTTGTTCCTAAAGGGGTCCAGATGAATATGCTAAAAGCCCCCGAGGGTGGGACAAGAGCCGGCGGTGGGGAAGGGGGGGAAAGGTCTCTTTTTCAAGGTTTTTGCTTGTGACTCGAAAAGTATTTATAATATCTCTTTAGTGAGTTCTACATTAATCATCTACATTAAATAATTTTTTATAAATTACCTCCAAATATTTTTACTGTACGATCATTACTTTAGAAAACACAGAGTATTAAAATGGTACGCTCGCACTGTTTTTCCATACAAACGTATTCTTTCCCTGGACAATGCGTTTAGACAAATGATTTTTATACAATATTATGATCTGTTAAAGCCACGTTCGATTTTTTCTAAATTTACTAATAAATAAAAAATATGACCCTTAGAAATTGCAAAAAAATTAATGCCCCGTACCCCGCCAATCGACCGACCTTAAAATAAATTTGAAAGATGTTTACGATAAAATAAAAACGTAGTGGTATAGACTCATTTTTCCTGTAGATATTTAAAAAGAATAAATTTAGATAGGATCAACTTTGAAGGAGGAATCACGGAAATACGTTACCTCGATTTACTGTATCTAGAGACAGATACAGTAAATCGGCGTAACGTAGTCCCCTGATTCCTCCTTAAAAATAGAGTCTATCTAATTTTATTTATTTTTTTAATATTTTCAGGAAGAGTGAGTCTATACCTCTACGTTTTTATTTTATCTTAAAGATCTTTCAAATTTGTTTTATAGTCGTTCGATTGGCGGGGTACGGGGCACTCATTTTTTGTGATATTTAAGGGTCATATTTTTTATTAATTAGTAAATTGAGATAAAATCGAACGTAGCTTTAACAGATCATGATATTACATAAAAATCATTTGTCTAAACGCATTGTCCAGGGAAAGAATACGTTTGTATGGAAAAACAGTGTGAGCGTACCCTTTTAATACTCTGTATTTCCTAAAGTTATGATCGTACTGTAAAAATGTCTGGACGTAATTTTTAAAAATTTAATGTAAATAATTAATGTAGAACTCACTAAAGGGATATTATAAATAATTTTCGAGTCACAAGCTAAAACCTTGAAAAAGAGACATTTCCCCCCCTTCCCCACCGCCGGCTCTTGTCCCACCCTCGGGGGCTTTTAGCATATTCATCTGGACCCCTTTAGGAACAACTGTACCAACTTTGAAAACTACACGAATTATTCGGTTTGAATTCTTTAATTTTCTCAGGCTATTTCTATTTATAGGGTTCCGTAGTCAACAAGGAACCCTTATAGTTACGGTCTGTCCGTCCGTCTGTCTGTCTGTCTGTCTGTCTGTCTGTCTGTCCATCTGTCTGTCCGTCTGTCTGTCCGTCTGTCTGTCCGCAGTTTTGCTCAGAAACTATAGGTTAAGCTGTAATTCGGCATGAATGCACATATTGAAGATACCGACAAAAAGGTGTATAAAACTTGAAAAAATTTATCCTGAATAAAAAAATTTGACTTTGAGTTTAAAAATAATTAATCCCCCAAAAAATTGTTTAAAAATAATTAATTAATTTAATCCCCCACCGCCGGCTCTTGTCCCACCCTCGGGGGCTTTTAGTATATTCATCTGGACACCTTTAGGAACAACTGTACCAACTTTCAAAACTACACGAATTATTCGGTCTGATCGTCGATTTTGAAACTAATTTTCTTAAACTAAAAGACGAATGACAGACAAAGAAGCGGATCGAGACCGACATTTGTTGTAGTTACTAAGGAAAAGTAAAAACGCTACAATGAGTTAACATTTCATAATAAATAATAATATTATGATACGCTGGTTATATAAAACATACTATTTTAAAAATATTACGGTTTTTTTTTTACAAAATACATAATATAATAACAGACGCTTAACAACTCAGTCGCGAGAAGTCCGCTCAGCGTCATATTATCGATAACGGGTTTAGGGTACCGAAAAGGAAATAGAAACTTCTTTGGGAATGTTCCTCCCCAAATAGAACTTTGTTTTATATGTTTATTGTATAGATATAGATTATAGATACAGATATCTTTCTTACCATCCGCCGGGCAAAAGTGAAGTAGTATTATAGGTGCTACACATTATAATTATATTATGTCAGTGATTTTTTTTACTGCACGACTTTATGCGACTCGGCCCACGTGTCGGGCGTGGGTTGTGATCTCACTCTGCGCTCTAGATAGAACCTAGACTCAATACTGTAGGGTAGCCTGTAAGCTTCACAATTGCTGCTATAGTTCGCTGTTTGTTAGAATATGTTTTAAGTAGATGACGCCCGCAACTCCATTGCGCCAAAATTCGTTTAACGCACGGGGACCGTACATTTTTTCGGATTAAAAAGTATCCTATGTCCTTTCGCGGGACTCAATGTATCTCCATACCAAATGTCAGTAAAATCAGTTCAGTGGTTTGGGCGTGAAGAGGTAACAGTCAGACAGACAGACGGACAGACAGACAGATAGATTTTCGTATTTATAATATCAGTATAGAAGTAGAAGAGCTAGAGCTATAGAGCTATACTCTAGAGCCGCTATCCCGGCCTGCGGGCCGCATGCGGCCCGCCGGGGCTTTATTTGTGGCCCGCGTGATGTTAATCTCATTTTGAAATTCACGCCCACCGACAAAATAATGTAAAGTCGACGTGATAGTCGTGTTTCCACTTTTAAATCGTTAATTTTAAAGTATGTTATTTTTTAACCCTAAAAAAAATTGTTGCGGCCCGCGACACCAAGACCAAAACATGTTTGTGGCCCGCATAAAAAAAAAGGTTGGGGACCACTGCTCTAGAGCTATACTCGCTAATGTCACATTGCTATACTGTGCTAATGTTCTCGGAGAGATTAGCAATACGAGGGAAGGAATATTTCGAAACGGTCTTCAGAATTCTTACTAACTGTAACGTACTACATGTGATTCTAATTTCCAGCCCACGACACGTCTGCTCTATGGCCTCTATGTGATGATAGATCTTGCGGGTCGTAGACCATGGGCATAGAGTAATAAAATATACTAATTGGTCTATACTCTATGCCATGGGGAAGAAAAGCGATGTCATAATATTTTGTACCGATATTCAAGAGCGACTGCAGCGTATACATTTTCAGTCTATGTGATGACAGATAAATTAAAGTAACTTTATCAATTATCATCATCCATCGTAATATTGCCTATCTATTTACTATATCTCATCAATTTGTAAGTACATATTTTGATCAAAAGTTGATTATTGTAAATAGAGCTGAGGGCATTATAGCAAAACTACTTATAAATGAAGACATGAGTGCGATAACAGTAGAAAAAATTGCTGTTTTTAGGGTTCCGTACCCAACGGGTAAAAACGGGACCCTATTACTGAGACTTCGATGTCTGTCCGTCTGTCTGTCTCCAGGCTGTATCTCAAGAAACGCTATAGCTAGACTTCTGAAATTTTCACAGATTGTGTATATCAGCTGTTGCCGCTATAACAACAAATACTAAAAATAAAATAAAGTTAATATTTTAGGGGGGCTCCCATACAAGGAAAGTGATTTTTTTGGCCTTTTTTGCTCGTAATCACTACTAGCTAGGCACTTGAATGCTGTGTCGCCTGTTAAGGTACATGCATCGGTACAAATTACTATTA
Organism: Polyommatus iphigenia; assembly: GCA_963422495.1. Classification (NCBI taxonomy): domain Eukaryota; kingdom Metazoa; phylum Arthropoda; class Insecta; order Lepidoptera; family Lycaenidae; genus Polyommatus; species Polyommatus iphigenia. The sequence goes on from OY730183.1 coordinate 27,240,772, forward strand.
TTGTGTTTAACAAGGTTTTAATGCATGTACTGTTCGGTGTCCTTAATTTAAATAAATAAATAAATAGGCACTTGAAATTTTCACAAAATCTCTAAATATATTTGTACTTTAATAATTAATATTAAAATAAAGCAATTATATATTTTAAGGGGGCTCCCGTGCAAAAAAAACAATTTTTGTCTACTTTCGGTCTATACCGGTACGGAACTCTTCGTGCGCGAGTCCGACTCGCACTTGGCCGGTTATTTTGCATAAATGGAGGCTTAAGGGCCGGAAAAATGATCTAAAATAAAAAAAAACTGTGCATTTTATGTGTAGCCAGATATTATATTAGCCAGCCTGCCTAGCATACGCCAACGAGATATCTCACTCTACATGTTTCTCGATGTTTGATAGTTTGTATCTTCATCTCTATTGACCCTAGCATGACAAACATTTTTTCTCACGTAGATCTATCATCGAAATAACACATTTTTATAGAGTTTTGTCGAGATTTTGACATTATGAGACGAGTAGTTTTTAAATATCTCGAGAGTGAGATATCTCGTTGGCGTATGCTAGGCAGGCAGGTGATGAAGTAGATAAGTTAAATTTTATTTTTAGTATAAATGTTGTTATAGCGGCAACGGATATACACAAACAGAAGTCTAGCTATAGCGGTGCTTGACATACAGCGTGGAGACAGACAGACAGACAACGAAGTCTCAGTAATAGGGTCTCGTGTTCACCCTTTGGGTACGGAACCCTAAAAATGAGTACTTCCGTCCGTAATCCGTATGTTACAAAATGTTAGTTATCGTGTTCATCCACTCACGTCTTCAATTTTGACGGCGTAAAGTTTATAATACTATAGGTCTACCAGGACCTGATGGCTATATTTGCATGTTTCACGCACAGAATCAGCCGCTATAAGGAAAAATAAGGATCAATTTTTTTTTATTCCAACTACCCCGGGGGCAATTTCAAAAAAACGTGTACGGGGTATAAAATTTCATTTTAATTTTTATGTAGGTTTTTTCTTTTTTCCTATATTTTTTTTCTATAATGTAATAGGAAATATAGTTTATTATACAAAAAAACAAAAAAGAACGCGGAATTTAACGCATTTTCCTGATAATATCAAAAATGACCGTCGAAAAAGTCACCCAACGGAGGTCATATAATGCTACCTTCTTGTTGTTTTAAATTGTTTAAAAATTAACCATCTTATTTAGCACTAATACGTTTTTGGTATCAAATACAATATAAGTTTTGCAATGTGTAAACAATAACAATAATCAAAAAAAAGTGATTAATAATAGTAAAACTTGGTCACATACCTGAACAAAGAAATTGAAACACCTGCACTTCAACAACATTTCCGCGCTTGTCACTAGTTAGTTTGCCAGTGAAAACAAAAAGACGTACCTATCGATGAAGAACATACGTTGTTTTGCCAGATCGTGCCCAAAACTTTTTAGTATTAGAAGAATGTTTGCAAAAACGAGCGGTCACAAAGCGGAATCTTCCGGAAGACTAAAACTTTCGTTTTAAATTCAAATTAATTTTTAAAAGAAATTACATATAAAAATGTATAATTGATACCTTCAACTGATACATTTGACTTTTGAGATTTTAAATTATATATAGAAATCACTTCCAATACTGGATATTTTTAAAAATCAATCATTATATCTTAGTTGGGAAGGGGACATGTATATTTGACGGTTTTCAATACTTTAAAACCTTCGTAAGTTTTTTATTTAGTAAAGTAACAACAAGACGACAGTTTCTATATTATGTATTCAAACATATACTTTTTTCACTTAAATTATTACATTCTGTTAAAAGTTATTTATCTCAACAAAATAAATTAACAAAGTCGAGGGACAAGGCAAAATCAGGGGGTACACATTTTTTTGAAAATGCCCCCGGACCCCGGTGTGGCTAGAGTCAATTTATTTTCTCACTTTTTTCAATCAGAATCTGGTAGACCTATACATACTGTGCTGTGTCGTTTTGACATTACGATCATTATTATTTAATTTCATTCAATCTTTATTTTATAAAGGCCATACATATCATTAAGATTAAGCCGGCCTTAACAAAAATATTACATTACTTTTTGTTTAAATCCTACAGTAACTGCAGTAGGTAATTAGGATTGTTGAGATGCGAACGATTTTATTACTACGAGTCGTTTAACGTACCTCAACGTGTTAATTATTTTCGTCGACTTTTGACGGGTTTACAATTATTAATTGAGTGACCGCTAAAAAATCTATAAAGTTACGAGTTTGTTTTTGTTTCTCGATGAATTTTGAAAGAAATCACTAATCAGTGACAGCTTACGAGGTCCCGCGGGAGTCGGGACGTAGATATAATACCGGGTCGCAGGTGGCGAGTGGTAGGACTGACCTGACGATGGCGTCGCGCTGGGCCAGGAACTTGTACTGCAGCCGGAAGCCGAAGGGCTCCCCGAGGCGGGCGCGGAACAGCTTGACGGACACGGTGACGGTGGCTGTCTCGCTGTAGTAGAGCGCCGCGCCGTCCGCCGAGCCGCACCACGAGCCGCCCGTGAAGGGCCGGCCCAGCTCCGACAGCTGCATGTAGCCGTCCGGGCAGCCGTCCAGCGCGCCCGCCTCGTACCGCCCCACGCGGAACTCGTCCAGCTGCAGCTGCACCAGGTCGCCGTGCGCGCCGCCGCCCGCCGTGAACGTCAGGTGGCACAGGAACGGCGCCCGCGGCGCCCCGCGCAGCGCCACGCCGTACGCCACGCCGACGCGCCCGTAGTACGTGCGGTTGCACACCGAGCAGCCCGCCGGCTCGTCGCTGCCGTCCGCGCACTGGGCCTCGCCGTCGCAGTACGCGTCCAGCCGCACGCACGCCCCGCTCCGGCACGCGAACTCCGCCACGCCGCAGCCGCCGGCCGCGCCGCGCGCGCCCCACGCCGCCAGCGCGCCCAGCAGCACCAGCCGCAGCGCCATGCCGCCGGCCGCGCCGCACTCCGCCGTCACGAGCGGCGGGCCCGCGGGGGCATCGCGCTCTCGACTCGCTCCGCGCTCGTCGCTCGCCGGCCGGGCCGGACTGACTCTGGGAGCGGTGCGCGCGTGACGTAACGCCGCGACACACTGCGGCGCGGAGCGGGCGCGGCAGGCCGGCGGCGCCGCGCCGCGCACGCGTCCCCCGCGAGCTGCCCCGCGCTCCCCCCGCCCCGCGGATTGATCGCGCCGGCCCGCGCCGAGCCCGGCGCCCGCATCGCCGCCGCCGCGCCGCGAGCTGAGCGCCGAGACCGCCCTCGACCGAACACGGAGCCCTGAGCTACCTTAATATCGGTAGGAGATCATGCATGTGACCATCAAAGTGGTGGATTTAGCTGACCTGGCTAGGGCTGTTTACACGTATTAAGTAGATAAGTAGTTAACTCAATTTTAACTTAATTTTAAGTTACCTATTGCATGTAAACACAAAATTTAGTAGTAAGTAGCAAGTTAAAATTTAGTTAAGTACAAGGAAATTTGAATCTTGACTATTTTCTGTTAAGTTGGCAGGTGGGGCTTGTCACTTGACACATTTCGGGCAGGCACTTCAAATTAAGTTAAAATTTAGTTACTACTTATCTACATAATACGTGTAAACCAGCCAAGTTGAGGCTAGATCTCTTAGCTACGGGATGTAGTAGATCTATAACGTCGTTGGTGGCCTAAGAAAAAAATTATTAAAACACCAGAAAAACATGTCATACCAGATTTAAAAATACGATGTTGAGATAGGACCCCTGAAAGTAGTAGTACCTAAAAAGTCACAGTGGCATCTTAATATTATGTCCCTAGGTCAGCTTCCGACTCTATAATCTATACTAATATTATAAATGCGAAAGTATCTCTGCCTGTCTCGCTTTCACGCCAAAACTACTGAACCGATTGTAATGAAAGGGGTGACCTTTGAGTATCAATTACAGTACGCGGCTCGCGTCGGTGACACACGAGAATCGCTCACACTGAATTTATCGCGGCTCGCGGCGCGCGGCTCGCGGGCGATAAGTCCGCGTACTTACTATCGTCGAGCCATAAGTCCGCGTACTTACTCGCGTGTCTGTAACCCCCTTGAAATTTTGTACACATAGTCTAAAGCCTGAGAAAGGACATAGGCTATTTTCTAACTGGAAAAAGGGGTTGTAAGGGGGTGTTTATGCGTAAATTTGTTCAAATTAAGTTAGTTCCAAAAATTCATAACAGATGGCGCGAAGAGTCGCCTACATCGCGCTATCGCTTGCTCATACGTCTTAGTATAAGAGGTGGTACCATGATAATATTGATGTTTCGATTCTTTCGATTGTTACACAAGTTTATAAATAACTCACTACTCAGTACTTTATCTATGCAGTGACGTAACCTTAAACCTACCAATGATAAATAGTTTATGGGTAAAGCTAGAGTTGTGTAATGGGGGGCTAAATAAGCTTTAAAATTTGGTATAAGTAAAATATAAACTTTAATTTAAAAAAAATGATTTAAGGGGTAAGTACCAGGGTTTTAAAAAGCTTTTAAATTTGACACCAATTTTTTTGACTCCGCGCGCTATAAACTGAAGCCCACGCGGAGGAAGTCGCGGGCAACAGCTAGTAATTATTATGTCCTATACGAGGCCTTCACAAAAGTTTACACCGTAATGTATATGTCACCGTAAGATTGTAAACACCGCGAGTTTACAATCTTACGGTGACATATACACTACAGTATATCTACACCGCATGACAACTGACGCGGTCGGCGAGCGCGGCGCGGCGGGCAGAAACATAATACTATTGTCTGTTTAGAATAGAAAATCACCAGCTTCACCCAATGTCTAAAGACTAAATACAATGTAATATTGCGACGAAGCCGACAAAGCTGTAAAAAAAATCTATGGACGCTTCACACCACGTCAGTCTGGCCGCGTGCTAAGTAGAACTTTTTGTTCAGTCAGCGGGATTCGAACCCGCGACCCCCGGCTTGAGCTATACCACGCGCTCAACCACTGAGCCATGGAGGTCGGCATGAGAGTCGGATAGTGACCGACCGAACTTTCGGTTTCGGTTTCGGCCAGTTTCGGCCAAAAAATCTAGTTTCGGCTTTAGTTTCGGTTTCGGCCAAAATATAGCCGAAACTTTCGGCCCCGCCGAAACTCATGCGTCGTTCGGTAGACTTCGCAGTTAACTCGTGCTTGCTTGCCAGCGAGGCCCCGGCTCAGCTCGCCACCATTTTATTTTATTTTATTCTATCTTTCAGGTTAAGTGGCAAAACACCTTCTGGAGCAAAAAAATGTGACGCCAACTGCAAGTTTGCTTGATAATTTCGTTTTGAACTTCGACCGCGGTCATGTCCATGTTTCCCATAAAAAGAATATACTTACTGCAATTATTGATTGTGTTTTCAGTAGTACGTTGTTATTATGTGTAAGGGAGGATTTCACCAATCACACAACTTCGTTTTATTAAACTTATTTCTCACTAAGCGCGTTCCTGCGGGGATGTAAATCTCGTTTAGTTTCAAATGGATTTCATAATCTTCTCTTAATCACGATTAATAAATCTAAGTTTATGTGACGTCACGCGATGATTTTACATGTTTTTATCGTTTTCGTCGTCTAGTTACGTTATTTTATCAACAAAAAGCAAGAAACGATACATAAACTACCCAAAAGCTTTGTCCACATTGTGCCTATTTTCTGTTCAACAAGGGCATGCCTTATAGCGCTGTCAAAAGTGAACGTGTGGCATGCCCGTGACGCGCGTCAAAATCCACCCGCGTTGAAAGAAAAATGACATAGCGCGCGCTACGATTTCAACGCGCGTTACGGACATGCCTCACGTTTGACGTTGACAGCGCTTTAAGGCATGCCCTTGATGAAAGGAAAACGGCACAATGTGGACAAAGCTAAACGCATCAATTAAAAACTGTCATCTTGACATTTTTTTCGTGTATGATTTTTGATTCGCTATGACACTACGGACTTTAACGGCTTTTATGAAGTTTAACCGTACAACATTGGACGTCCTGAAGATAAAACTCGGATTTGCTGAGAACGTTATGTTGGTGAAATGCTATTTGGTGCTATAAACGCGTTAATAGGTTTAGAACCGATTTAGTGTACTCTAAGCGCGTTCTATTTCTTAGGTGAAATCGCACCTAAATAAAATGACTTGAAATAACATCTGCTCTTGTTTCTCAGGGTAATCCTTCGTTGTAATACATTAAGGGGAATTTCACCAATCGCACTTAAAACTTCGTTTTAATTAACTAAGTTCTCATTAAACAATGAACGCGTTTATATGGCGACGTAAATCTCGGTTTGTTTCAAATAGCAAGAAACGATAAATAAGCTAACCAAACCCATATGTGAAAACTGTCATCTTTACAATTTTTTCCTCTATCTTTTTCGATCTGTCATGAAAATACAGTCTACACTGACAGGACTTCAATGTGTTTTATGAAGTTATAACTCGAATATTGGGCGTTCAGAAGATGAAAATCGGATTTGCTGTGAACGAGTTCAGCTTATGTTGGTGAAATGCAATTGAGTGTTATAATCGTGTTTATACGTTTAGAACCGGTTTAATGTCCGCTAAGCGCGTTCAATTTCTTTGGTGAAATCGCATCTACTTGGAATCGTATAAAAAAACGGAATTTAGAACAAAAAAGTTTCTAGGGAACATATCCGAGTCTAAATAAAGATTAAAAATAAGTATTTATTTTAAGAAATGTCGCAAAAAGTAAAAAATTCAATGTGGTACTTTTTCTTTAGTTAAAAAAGTTGTAATGTATGTTAAAAATCAATAAATTTCAGTAAATAACTTGGTAAAAATTAAAATTTTTACCAAGTTTCGGTTTCGGTTTCGTCCGAAACTGAGAGTAAGGCCGAAAGTTCAGTTTCGGTTCCGGTTTCGGCTGAAAAATCAGTTTCGGTCGGACACTAGAGTCGGAACTCGAAAGCTTGAGATACTAGTGTAATGTATGATAATAATAATATTGTGATAGAATCTTTTAGATTACGTCTTTTAATCGTCATATTATAGGTATATACCTACACAAAAATATTAGGTGGTTGACCCAGTGTTGGAACTAATAATAAATAGACTTTGTCAATCAAATACTGAGTTATGAACTGTTAGTCATGTAATATCCCGTTTCCGCATTATAATAATAATTATTCTTTGACTTCTAGGCCAGCGCTCACTACATTTTCAGCCACTCTCCTCTCTCCAAGTAAATCTCTATTTAAAATTGTGACAGCTCGCGCCATCTAGTGGTAGTTGGCTTAGAATTAGTTGTAGGCCTTGTAGCGAAAATATAACCGCGCCGCGGCGGCTCGGCAACCCGCGAGAGCTACAAGGTGAACCACGCGCTGCTGAGTGCTGACTAACGATTACCAATATCTACGACAGATGGCGCTGCTGAGATGGAATGAGAATAAAATATTATGAGAAATACCAAAACGAAAGTATGTTGCGCAGATATTTGCTTATGATATTACAATTATAATATAATTATTATTATTACTAGAGATCGCCCAATTGCAATGGTCGACATTCAACCTCAGATAAAAAAATAAGTAAATTATAAGTTTCAAATTTCAACGCTTTTCTAAAAGTACTAAATTATAATTGGGAAGAGTTTTTTGTTTGTTTGAACGCGCTAATCTCAGGAATTACTGGTCTGATTTGAAAAATTCTTTCAGTGTTAGATAGCCCATTTATCGAGGAAGGCTTATAGGCTATATTTTATCACGCTAATACTAATAGGAGCAAAGAAATAGAGGAAAGTGTGGAAAAAACGGGGGGAAATTATTTGAAAGGGCTTATTTGAACGCGCTAATCTCAGGAACTGCTGGTCCGATTTGAAAAATTTTCAGTGTTAGATAGTCCATTTATTGAGGAAGGCTAAAGGCTATATTTAATCACGCTAAAACTAATAGGAGCGAAGAAATAGAGGAAAATGTGGAAAAAACGGGGGAAATTATTTGATAGGGCTTATTTGAACGCGCTAATCTCAGGAACTATTGGTCCGATTTGAAAAATTCTTTCAGTGTTAGATATCACATTTATCGAAAAAGGCTATAAGCTATATTTTATCACGCTAAGACTAAAAGGAGCGAATAAATAGAGGAAAATGTGGAAAAAAACGGGGGAAATTATTTGATGAGGCTTATCTCACGAATTACTGGAGCAATTTTTATGTTATTTGGCACACATGAAGAATAGACCACGTGAAAGGACATAGGTTTCTTCATTTGCGGAAAAATGTACGGTTTCCGTGACATTCCTAAATTACGCGAGCGAAGCCGCGCGGAACATCTAGATTCTAGTCTATTGATAAAATTGACTTTATTATTTTTTAGACATAATTCCTGCGACAGAGATTAATAAAGTCAATAAGTCAATAATGATGACAGACTGGCCGTGTAATCTTTTATTGGTATTGTATAAGATTCTCGTGTCACAATGTTGGTTACCGTACTCCTCCGAAACAAATTTTATATTATGCATACAGCATACCTAATGCATAATATTCAGTAGCTCTGAGAATCGGCTACAGCTGGCTACTTTTTATATTGATAAGTGCATTAATAATTATTATTGTTGAATAAATAATAGTAAATTATTACAACTCGAGACTGACGGCGACCATTGTTTGTGCGACGACGGGATAGCCGCGGCTCGCGATGGACGTTGCCATGCTGCCATACTTATTATTTAGTCACTTCAATAAAATAGGGCGAAATACTTTATATGGCAAAACAACGTTTGCCGGGACAGCTAGTAATATTGTCTAATTAATAATATTATGATATGTTCATGATGACACTTTGTTGGTGTCGCGAAATATGACTTCATGTCCAATGGCGATTAAGTATCATTTACATAGTGGTGTCAATTACGGTACGACAGTTAACAGAAGTTAGGTAGATAGTAGCTATACTAGTAAAAATCAGCCAAGTGCGAGTCGGACTCACGCACGTTGGGTTCCGTACCGTCATAACTCATAGAACGAAAGTAGGCAATAATTGTGTTTTTTGTATAGGAGCCCCCTATAATATTTACTTTATTTTCTTTTATTGTGTTTAAAGTACAAAGTTATTAACTATATTTTGTACTTTAAAGTTAAGTACAAAATATAGTTAAGGATTTTGTGAAAATTTCAAGTGCCTAGCTGTTACAAATAACAATTATTCGTTACGAGCAAAAAAGGCCAAAAAAATCAACTTTCTTGTATGGGAGCCCCCCATAAATATTAACTTTATTTTGTTTTTAGTATATTTTGTTGTTATAGCGGCAACGGATAATATATTATATTATTATCAACACAATCTATGAAAATTTCAAGAGTCTAGCTACAGCGGTTCTTGAGATACGGCCTGGAGACAGACATACAGATAGACGGACAGACGGACAGACATCGATGTCTCAGTACCCTTCGGGTACGGAACCCTAATAGTAAGTGACTTTTCTAGAAGTCAGGACTCAGGAGGCATTTGCATGACCGCAGTAATAAATAGTAGACGTAATGAACTCATTACTCATTTTATTAACCGATTTCCAAAAGGAGGAGGTTCTTGTGAAATCAAAACAGCTTTGCAATCGAGGTTTGTTTAGCTGTGCAGCATAGTATAAAATATGTGTGCGGTGTGCCATGTGCGACGTGCGGTATGTGAGATGTAATGACGTGGCACGTGGCCGGAACCGGGCTGAACCGGCAACACGCTGTCCCGCGGGCCGCGACTATAAATTACTATTTCTGAAGCCGGCCGCTGACCGCATAACCCCGCCCGCGCCAGCACGGTACATCGGCGCGGCGGGTCCGGGGCACCCCACGCCCCAGGGTGACTAAACGTACCTAGTCCATGGGAAGTGGTAACTGGTAGCCCGCGGACAGCAACGATGATAGCCCAACGAGCGCTTTGCCTTTCGCCGCCCTATACTGGCATTTAACTGGCAAAAGCGTGCAATATTTAACTGATAATAATATTATTTTAGTACTTAATTTATTTTTTGACTTTATGTAAAACATAATATTCTCTAAAAGTTGCTCCCAATTAAGATAAAAAGGGTGAACTGTGGGTTGACACGAGTTCATGGAAATTGATAAGAAGCATTTTTATCTACTATGGGTTCGGACTACAAAGATAATACCTACATAATACATATTATAACTAACATACTTCATACTAGTCTGTTTAAAAGTATCACTGTATGAATAAATGAATAATAACATGTGCTTTGAGCTTTCTGGAACACGGTACGATAATGTTTCACGAGTTCAATCACAGCGAGACCATATATTATCAGAATATTCCCGCCAACCCGGCCACCGCACCCCGCATTATCAGGGTTGCCAGCAAAGTGAATTTTGCACTAAAACTAGTTACTTAGTGGTGAGTTGATTCTGTTTATTCTCCACAATTTATGATACCCGGGAGTGAAGAGGACACACTTTTAGATTTGTAATAAATAATAATAATATTAACATGGATAACAAAATTATTACTTATGATTAATTTTAATTATTCTAATATATTTCATACTCTTGCGGTTTTGTCAATAATTACATAATATTAATAATATTATTATCATTATCCAATGTTCTGCTAGGTATACAATTTTATAATAATGTGCTGAATGTTACCTATTAACTTCTTGTGAAATAAAACAACCAAACTCACTACACACTTTATTCCTTTGTTCAATTATTCATATTTTGACGTGACAACGTCTTATAATTCGATATGGGCTGCGCGCACGAAAAAACATGACGCAATATGCAGCGTTACCTCGCTCTGAGGTAACGCGTTCCATTTGAGTTGTTTAGCAGAAACGTACAGTCGGGGAAAATTCTGCTAAGCAGAAATGTACAGTCGGGTAAATGAGTTGTTTAGCAGAAATGTACAGTCGGGAAAATGAGTTGTTTAGCAGAAATGTACAGTCGGGGAAAATTGTGCTAAGCAGAAATGTACAGTCGGGGAAATGAGTTGTTTAGCACAAATAAACAGTCGGGGAAAATTGTGCTAGGCAGAAATGTACAGTCGGGGAAATGAGTTGTTTAGCAGAAATGTACAGTCCGGGAAAATTGTGCTAAGCAGAAATGTACAGTCGGGGAAATGAGTTGTTTAGCAGAAATGTACAGTCGGGGAAAATTGTGCTAAGCAGAAATGTACAGTCGGGGAAATGAGTTGTATAGCAGAAATGTACAGTCGGGGAAATGAGTTGTTTAGCAGAAATGTACAGTCGGGGAAAATTGTGCTAAGCAGAAATGTACAGTCGGGGAAATGAGTTTTGACGTGACGTCTTATAATTCGATGGAGCCGGCTGCACGCACGAAAAAACATGACTCATGCGGCGTTACCTCGCTATGAGGCGTTCTATTTAAGGCTTGAAGTGCAAGAGAGAGCGCGGAACGAGCGACAAAGAGGCACGTTGTCACGTTCAACTATCGTCAGTAAACCGACTTTACAGACAACCGTTTTTTTAAATTATATTTTAATTCACAATATCACTATATTTCCACTTGTACATGCTATATTTGAACACCATTAAATTTCACTAGCACACTGGAGTCACGACTTCTATCAATTTCCAAATGAAATCAGCCCGGTTTGTGGTGAAGCAGGAACTTTTATAGTATTTTCCCCTCACTTTTCCCACCAAAGATCTGTCACCGGATATTATGATATTCCAATACTATTTAAATTCAATATTTCGCAACACTTGTTACAAAAATCATTACTCATGTAAAAATAACTTTAAAGAATAAAATATTATGATTTATAATATTATACACGCATAAAACAGTTAAGTAATACATTATTATTTAATTTTAATAAGCATAGCTTCCTGTCAAATTATTTAATTAATAACCAACAAATATTTATAGATTCAATAAAATAATAATTAATGCAAATTATTTGATGTAAGAATAAAATTAAATATTTATTTTAGAATATCATTATGAAAAACTCATGTTACATGAAACTATAAAAATATGTCAGTTGATAAAATAAATAAATTTCATTATGAAAATAATAATATGATAATAAATTAAGAGTAGCCTGATCCTCTGAATGTTACTTGAAAAGTTGAAACTATAAAAATGTTTTAAAATGTTGGTTGATAAAATAAATAAATTCCATAAATCTAACATTAGCATCCTACTTATTAGATTTGATACGACTGGCGTAATTACTGCTAAAAATTTTGTATGCTTTAGTAGCGTTTTGTCACAACTGCTGCTTTTAATTATTATTTTTTGTTGATTTTTAAGCAGTTGTGCCGCGAATTTACACAAAAAAGTTGGCAGCACAGAACATTGCCTGTCAGGCTGTCATTTGACATCTGTCATATATCCATAATCTGTGGTCATTATATTTATAACGTAGTGATTATATTCTCTTTGATTATATTTTTCATTTATTACTTGTCAGTGTGGAGTTGTGCGCGCGCTGCCGTTGATTTTTAAATTTTAAAATGAAGTTGTAATTCGTGAAACTTTGAACAGGTTGAACCACGGTTGAACTTTCGCTAGCGGCTACAAAATGTGGAGATCGATCGTCGTATTACTTGTGGTTACTTGGTCGTTCTCGCCGCGAACATCGTGCGACCTGCTGGACAACGACATGAAGTTGTTCGACGTCCCCATGTCGTTCACGGTGGAGTCCACCGTCCTGCTGAACGACGTGAGCCGGCGGGACAAGGAGGTCAGCTACAAGCTCAACAGCACGCTGCAGCTCGTGCCGCTGCCGCCGCCGCCGCCGCCCCCGGGGACCCGCGATGGGGGACACCAGCTGATCCAGTTCACTGTGAGTTTTAGCTACCACTTAGATCTTAGTGTACACAGAGGCGGCGCAAGGCGTAGGCGACGTGGGCGACCGCCCACTGCCTCGCGCCCCTTGGTTCACGAGGTGTATCTAAGGATTTACGAGCTTAGATACTCAAATATTCATAAATAATACGTTTTATGAATAAAAGTTTGAGTATCAAAAATTTATTTCTCTCAACAAATCCGTCTTCTTGCGTCATCCATCAGGGGGCCTCGCAAAATATATTTTAGAGGGCCTCGCAAGATATATCTTGCCCACATAAAATTTAGGTCTTGCCCCGCCACTGAGTGTACAAATTACAGTAGCTTACTTTTGCCCGACTACGTAAATAATAATAATAAGAACAAATCTTTTGACACTATCTCACTGTTATCATCGAACTGAACTAAATTAAACATTCATTAGATAACTTAAATAAATAATTAGTCCTTTATTTTGACCATATTGTGTTGAAAACTGTTATGTAGTAGATTAAGGTATGAAACACTGTATCAATTTATTGTATAATATATTTATTTAATGCCATGGAAATTATTGTTAAAATATTTCCTGTCTAGAATCTTCAGAATTTTTTACTACTATGTCGAAAGTGAAAATAAATAAATAATAAATACATACTTAGGATATTATTTTTAAACTACAGACTTGTTCAAATTGTCTTCCTTACTAATAAGAGTATTTATAAAATGGACAGTATGTTTTATAATGTTTTGTCCTCGTCTGATATATTGGAAAAGTTGCTCTTAGCATAAAGACAAAACAGCTCAGTGTATGTACTTTATTTTATGTAAAGTATTAAATAAACCAAAATACTATTATACATTTCAGGTGCTCCATCCTTACCTGTTAGGCCGGGGGACGCATGTAAATGCAGAGTACATGCGGCTTCCCTCCCTGTGGGACTCCTACCCCGAGTCCGAGTTCTATGCATACAACAACAACGGCACCTTCAGTGGGATCTACGTGGACCCTGCTGAACCCAAGGACCTCGTCAATTTCAAGAGATCCTTGCTTAGTCTGTTCCAGGTATAATGCTGATGAATAGAGATGTTAAAATTATGTTGCAGGGGAATTATATTCTCATGGCACTATGAATGAATGAATGAATCAAATATACTTTATTGTGCACTTCACAAATACAAAACACACACATTAAATAAAATCTCATCTCATGGCACTATGTCTACATAGTGCCATGAGATGAGATTTTATTTAATATTAACACAATTTCATGTACATCTACATTCTAATGTAGATGTACATGAAATTGTGTTAATGTTACTGTAGACTATACTTTATTCTGGTAAAAGATGGAAACTATGAACAGTTATGAAAATTAGTTTAGTAAATGAATTACTCAATGCTACAGTGGAACAAACATTAGTTTATAACACATGATAATAATATTATAATTATTCGACTTACAAACAAAACCATTGCCCTGTTTTATAGACAATAATATTAGTTTATGTAAAACTAGCGACCCGCCCCGGCGTCGTTCGGGTATAAAATATATAGCCACTGAAAAAATGATTAAAATCGGTAGCCTATGCTCCTTCACGTGGTCTACTTCTTATCTGTGCCAAATAACATAAAAATTGCTCCAGTAGTTCGCGAGATAAGCCCTGTCAAATAATTTCCCCTGTTTTTCCACATTCTCCTATTAGTCTTAGCGTGATAAAATATAGCCTATAGTCTATACTCTATAGCCTTCCTCAATAAATGGGCTATCTAACACTGAAATAATTTTTCAAAGTTCCTGAGATTAGCGCGTTTTTTCCACATTTTCCTCTATTTCTTCGCTCCTATTAGTCTTAGCGTGATAAAATATAGCCTATGCCTTCCTCGATAAATGGGCTATCTAACACTGAAAAAATCATTAAAATCCGTTGCGTAGTTTTAAAGATTAAAGGGAACAAAGGGACATGAGGGAATAAAGGGCAACTTTGTTTTATAATATTATGTATAGATATATATAATAATAAATAAATGAATTATGTATTTCAGTTTCATTACACCCTGGATGTGGGCAATGAGACGGACTTCTCAGGTACCTGTGAGGTGCAGTACGAGGTCATGTCGGAGCAGGTCATCAGGAAAGTTAAGGTGGGGATATTGAGGATATTGTATGTACCCATACAATATCCCCATTGCGCTTCGGAACAACAGCTGTTACCTTGTATTGTTTGCTTTAGTTTTTATCTAAGATTTTATTCCTTATTTATTTTCCCAATAGTGACTTTGGTCATTTTTTTTTTTATTAAATAAGGGGGCAAACGAGCAACCGGGTCACCTGATGGTAAGCAACTACCGTCGCCCATGGACACTCGCAACATCAGAAGAGCTGCAGTTGCGTTGCTGGCCTTTTAAGAGGGAATACGCTCTTTTCTTGAAGGTTTGCAGGTCGTATAGGTCCGGAAATACTGCTGGTGACAGTTCGTTCAGTTACGCGTTTTTCGCGTAACAAAAAGTTACGCGAAAAACGCATTGTGGAAGACTGCCACTCATCAAGGTGATGAGGATGGTATGTTTTTCGCGTGGCGTGGGGTTCATTGAATGTAAGTCCTGGCTATAGGTACACTATTAGTGTACTATTGTCAGAGGCGTGCAGAGGTTTTTGACATGGGGTAAGCAGCGGTATCGGTTTAGTAGTTTTGGCGTGAAAGCAAAACAGACAGACAAACGGACAAAAAGAGATATTTTCGCATAAATTGTAATATTAGTGTGGATATAAATTAAAAACTATGTTTTCTAAACTATTATAATATATGAGTACGTTCTGTTATGAAGAAACAATAAAACGCCATCTGTTGTCACGTGTTGGAACTACAATGAAAGTTCATTTGCGTTCACATGTGTGCTAAGCTAAAATAAATAAAAACGCCATAGATGGCGTATGGCGTAATATAGATTGTTATATATTAGAAATGCAATGTGAATTCATTTTCATCGATATTTCCATGGAAATTAGATACATAGTATATTTTTGTCTTATTAAAATGTAGCCTATGTCCTTTCTCAGGGTCTAGACTAACTGTGTACAAAATTTTATTACAATCGGTTCATTAGTTTTGGCGTGAAAGCGAGACAGACAGACAGAGATAATTTCGCATTTAATATAAAGTATATAATATTATAAAATGATAAAATAAATAAGTACATGAATATGAATAACATGAAACTTTCGAGTTACTTACATTTCATTTTTGTTGCTGGTTTAATTGTTGTAACTCAGGTACACGTACCTACCTTTCGACACAAATCACAATTAGAATCTTTTCACTGAATGACAATTGTGAAAACTTGTTTTTTTTTTTAATTTTTAATAAACACACATTTTCAACACAAACCTCACAGTCAAATAACATTTTTAAGAAATCAAAAAACGCACTTAATTTAGAAATTAGAAACTCAGTAATAACTAATATCTAATAAACTGTTAAATGTACAAACTTTTAAATGTTAAAATAATAAAAATCTTCTAAGAAAACTATAAATATACTGGCGCAAACAAAAATAATATGTTACAGTGCTCATCACATGAAAAAATGGCCTCCCAAAATACAAAACACTTCTGTAATGTAAACAAATATAAACCGTACTAAACAAAAATGCATTATGTGCATATGTGATTAATTAGATTTCCGTCTATTATTTTTACTCGGATTATAGGCAACGAACATATCCGATTACCTCCGAACGCGCCATTACGCCGGCGCTCGGCTAAGCTCGGAAACCATGCCGCAGGACCTGGCCAAGTAAATCGCACACGCACACACGTTTGCGAACAGTGTACGAATACGAAAATCTTAACTCACACATATAGGCGGGGTCTGCGAGACATCGAGTGCCTGTAACCACAGATATGTAGTATAATATTGGTGCGTACCTTCGCGCGGCGCGCCTAGTTACCACTTACCGACTTATGTTTAAGTAGTTTTGCAAATCAATTGGTGCTATTTTATAAATGTAGGCGTTAATGTGTATTCATATTTTTACTATTAATAATAATTAAAGTCATCTAAAACGTACGAAAGTTAAATTAAAATATGTGTATAGCAAGTATTTATCATTAGGTAAGCAGTGCTTTTATGCCTTTATGGTACGCACGTCCATGACTATTGTTGTTGTTGTTAAAAAAACTTTAGTCACGCTGGAAATAATTTATTTCAATGCAATAACCCAAATAAAGTAAAAAATTAAAATGTTTTAAAATAATCTATAAATTAGTGACCTATGTGTTTACATAGGCCTGAAAATAATTATAATATTATATATATTTTTTAATTTTTAACTATTGCTTTATATCGTATCACTCCTATAACTACAAAAATTGTTTCCCCACTACCCATTTCAAGTTTAAAAGATACTTTAAATTATATTTTTACTAGCGACCCGCCTCGGCGTCGCACGGGTATTTAAAAATATATAGCCACTGAAAAAATGATTAAAATCGATAGCCTATGATCCTTCAAACTTGTGATAAACATTGACTCCAGGATAATTTTATATTTTAAATTAAATTAAAACATACTACTAAATCTTGCTGCAAAAGTTACAACATAACCTCAAAAGTGTCTACAAGTGTTTTCAACATAAAAACCTACGTTTGGAGCAAAGTTGTGAGTACAAATTGATAAACGTACATCCTCCCAGAAAATAATCCTTAAAAACACTGGAACCCATCTGAAAAACACTTAAAAAGCACTTCAAGAACATTATAATGCATTCCTAGAAACCAGAATACAGGAACATAAAAGGCATTCATTTTCCAGTGTAAATCCTTTGTTCTTGATCATTTGCATTATCACAACCGTTTATCAAAATTCAAAAATTTTTGGTTTGGATTATCTACTAGCAGCAAAAACGGTTAAAATTTGATTAAAATTCTACATCACCAAAGTTTTTGTTGACAACTGACAAGTGACAACTAATCTGATAACCTCAACTAACATTGACAGTATTCTTTTTCTTCTTCTTCAAGTAATACCATAGACGAGTTACGACTGTTACATCAGTTTGTTTTTATGACAGGTTATAATTAGTCCAGATTACATGATCAAATAATAGATGGCAGCACTCATATGAAAAAAATATTATAAATCTACATCATCAGCAATTTGAAATTATTTAGACAAGCTTTTTTAAATCTATTAATAATACAATCGATATACTGCATTAATACGAAGAATGAGCTCTCCAAACTTTGTCACAATTAGACCCAAAAAACTATTCAAGTCTCAATCATATGAATACCTTGATCAAAATAATGAATATTTAATGAGCAGGGACTTATCAACTGACCTGAAAATGAATGCAGAAGCTTTGATTTATCCACAATGGAATCAGTTTTTTTTTTCATTTATTTTGGCATCAAACAGTCACATATACAAAGGAAATACAATATGTTGTAATATTTTTTACAATAGACCTATAGTGCTGAAACATAATATTTAATGAATTTTGGAGAGACGCGAATATGATTAAGATTGACTTAAAACTTAATACTATAGCTTACACTACACCAAATATGCTATTTTTTTTTAGAATAAATGCATGAGTATAGCTAGTCATTGCACCCATATATATATATATATATTTATATATTATAATAAAGTTGTATAAATTTAGTCGATCGAGTTACATATCTATATTCAGTTCTGTTCAGTCTACGTTTAAGTTCTAATTTTAGGTTATTTAGAGAATTATTGAAAATATCAATATCGGTGAAGTTTCTGTTATAATTGTTAGTGGAACGGTATAAAAATGAATTACGAGTGTAAGTTTTAGAAAATTTCGGAGGAACAAATAGGGGCTTATTACGTGAGGGTCGCACAGGTAGCCGAGAATGAGCTTTGAACGATATCATTGATAATAATGTAGGTGAATCAGTAAGTGCGTTTAATATTTTATATAGTTGTGTGATGTCGGACATGTTACGTCTGTCATAAAGAGTTGTTAATTTGTGCCTACGCAGAGTATCTTCATAAGGTTCATTGAAAACATTTAGACGGTAGTTAAGTGCTTTTAGAAATTTCTTTTGAATATTTTCAATCCGGTTGATGTGTACTTGA
The DNA here is from genome assembly GCA_963422495.1 of Polyommatus iphigenia. Taxonomy (NCBI): domain Eukaryota; kingdom Metazoa; phylum Arthropoda; class Insecta; order Lepidoptera; family Lycaenidae; genus Polyommatus; species Polyommatus iphigenia. The sequence goes on from OY730183.1 coordinate 27,259,677, forward strand.
AAACATGGATTCCAAACTGTACTACAAAAATATATTATTTTTAACAAAAAATTAAAACCGACTTCCAAGGTAAAAACAATAATAACATCCTTATAATATGAACTAAAAATTATTAAATAATTTTTCCTCTCTAAATGTGCCTTTTTCCGAATTCGGCTACACCTCAACTATTTCTGTACTCAATCTTCATCATTTTGAAGTCGGTACCAGATATATTAGCTGAATCTTTATATTTTCTTTGACAGAAAATTTGAAACTTTTGGAACTGGCACCGACTTCAACATTATGAAGGTTGAGTACAGAAATAGTTGAGGTGTAGCCGAATTCGGAAAAAGGCACATTTAGAGAGGAAAAATTATTTAATACTTTTTAGTTCATATTATAAGGATGTTATTATTGTTTTTACCTTGGTAGTCGGTTTTAATTTTTTTGTTAAAAATAATAATTTCACTCTTTTTAGTTACCTAGTAGATAAACTATAATTAGTGCCAATTTAAATTGTAAAAAAAATAGTTTCATATTGTCTTCACTAGATGTCATTGAGGCGCACCTGTGTCGGCGCTATCGCTTGTCCGAACTCCGAATGTTGTTCATATAGTTTTAGTTACACGATGTATTCAATAGATGACGCTGAGGTGCTCCTGAATCGCAGTATCGCTTGTACGTTGGAGTTTTATATAGTTGTAACAGATTTTGGCTGTGTGAAATGTGTGACCTTGGTGTGAGCAGTGAGCATTGAAATTTGAATTGTCAACATTTTGAGTGGTAATTATTGATCTCGTATTGTTATTAGAATTTAGAAATATTAATTAACCCTCCCGAGATGACCTCCGTCATAGTCCGCGAGTTTATAAGTGGTCGTCGGTGGTAGTGACCATACCACCCTACGCGTCGAATTACTGCGTTTATTCTACGTATCTTATTACAATTTGTTAAGACTGTTAAGAGTCATAGAATCATACCCCAAGGCCCAAATATCAGGTAGATAAATTTAAACAATACATTAAAAAAATCTAAGTGAACACAACCCTATGCGTGCTAGGTAATTTAACAATTTAACGCTTCAACTCCCAAGCTCCCAAGTGGCCGCCAGAACAATGGATTTCCAAGAATCCGCGATCGAAGGATGAGCCGAATCACACCCAGCGGCGCGGCGAGCATATTTTCAGTGTCATAATAATATTATGATATTAATCTTTACCTTCATTATTGTAATACATAGTACTATCGCTTGAGAAACTTGGAAAGTCTCGCGGCCGCCTGCGCCTTTCTCAAGCGATACTATATTGTATTACATTAATGAAGTTAAAGTTTAAAATCATATGACACTCAAAATGCTCGCAGCGCGAGATACAGATAATATGATCGAGGTGATTGATAAATGTTAATTTAGAGTCCATAATTAGCCCGAGGTCTCTAATGGTCGAAACTCTCTTAAGAATAGAATTGTTAATAGTGTATTGAAGCATTTATCTATATTGAGGAACAATTGATTGATTCGACAATATTCGAGTAATCTCAATAAATCATTCTGCAGCTTTGAGCAATCCAATATGGATTTTATCACCATAAAAATTTTCGTATCATCGGCGTAAAGAAGGTGATTACTATGTATAAAATTAAATCCAATGTCGTTTATGTAAAGGCTAAACGATAAGGGCCCCAGGTGGGATCCCTGGGGGACGCCAGAAGGTACAGGAAGAAATCGAGAACAGTAACCTTTAAGATACACAGCTTGGCTACGATTTTTTATATAAGAATTAATCCATCTAAGGAGGTTGCCGTGCACACCGGCTCTCGCAAGCTTTTCGATTAACATATCGTGATTTATTTTATCGAATGCTTTAGAGAAGTCGGTGTACACGACATCCACCTGCAGGTTATTGTCTATAGCCTGCACCAAATACTCAGTAAAATTTAACATGTTACTGTCTACACTACGATATTTAAGAAAACCATGTTGATATTGGGAAATATGGTTACGAAAAACATGTGAAATTTGTGTGGTAACAATTTTTTCTAATATCTTACCCAAGACGCAAAGCTTAGAAATGGCCTGTATTCTGTTATATGTTCTTTTTTATTGTTCTTATGAATCGGGGTTATGATAGATTTTTTCCAAGTGCGAGGAAAAACACCTGATGCAATTGAAGTGCAGACGATAATCGTCACCGGCTTAGCAAGAGCTTCGGCACATTTTGAAATAAAAATAGGGTGAATGCCATCGGATCCAGCTCCCTTTTTAGTGTTAACTTGCTTTAATTCCTTTAAAACAGTGTCGAAATCAATATTTACAGAATTTATGTCAACATTTGAATGAACATTATTATGTGTATTATTATTTATTCCGGGATTGTTTCTAATGAACACAGAATTAAAATATTCATTAAAGGCATCACAAATTTCGATACCAGAAGACAGAATATGACGTACTGTATTGTGTTTCGGAGTGCGGTGTACTCCAGGTGGACGTGTAATGTCGGGGAATTCCTGTAGTATGTGTGTATATGCGGAATCACCAAGACTCACCTTCACCGAAGACACATCACCACAATGACGGGCAGGCGACGCCGGGGCGGAAAGGCTTGTATAGTTATCGATGAGGCATTGATTCCTGCAATCAACAACTAAATTGTAAAAAGATAAAAAATCTACGCCTATTATCGCCCTTGTAACGTCGGCAACTATAAATCGCCAAGAAAATTCACGGCGTAAACCTAGATTTAAATTTAAATTAATAAACCCGTATGTAGGTATCGGTGTCCCATTGGCCGCACACAAAACGTAGGTGGTCTTCTCCAGTCGCCTAGGGATCGCCGATCGGGGGTAGACACAGAGGTCGCTTCCGGTGTCGACCAAGAACTGCCCCTTCGACCTTCGATCGGTGACAAATATGCGACCGGTATTCGGGCAATCCTCGGCCGCCATTACAGATTGCCCCGTGAGTTTTCCGACTTGTGGTAGTCGCACGGCTTCACACACTTCCGGGCACGGTCTGCGAATTTCTGATGGTACCAGCATAGTGGGAACCTTCGATAGCTAGATTCCGACCTGATTGAAAGGGACCGCTGACGGGTGCGACTGCGACTGCTAGAACGTCCTCTGGGGCGGGACAGTCGTTCCACTTGGCTTGTCAGCTTTTGTACCTGCTCGGTCAGCACGGCAATCTCAGGGTGGGCACTCGAAGACGGTGGTGGAGCAGCTACAGCAGAAGACGACGGCATCCGGAGACCGACCACGTCGTGGATCCTGTCGGCTAGTTCCGCCAACTCAGGGAGACCAGTCTTGGACTGCGAGGCTACGATGGCTTGGGTGCCTGCAGGAAGACTACTGCTCCAGATGCTCCGCAGGAACTCTTCGGGTACTCCCGGGCCAGCAAGATTAAGTAGATGGCGGTAGAACTGCGAAGGCTTTCTGTCGCCGAGCTCCTCATGCATAAGAAGTTGTCTTATTTTCTTTTCCCGCGATGCCGAAAGTCGTTTAACTAGTTCGCTTTTCAATCTTTCGTACTTAGCCGTTGGTGGAGGGTTAGCTATTATATCTTCTACCTCAGCCGCGTACTGCGAGTCCAAGTTGCCGGTGACGTAGTAAAATTTAGTCTCGTCAGATTTTATGCCAGATAATATGAACTGCGCCTCCATCTGCGCAAACCATAACCCGGGTTTTTCAGGGTAAAACGGGGGAATACGTACGCCAACGCGAAATGTTTCTCCCGCCGCGCCGTCCCTTTGTTCGCTGGTTACATTCTCGTTCAGATTCTCCATCATGTGTTCCTTTCGGGGTCACCAATGAAGTGAGCACGGTCCTCGCGTCGTTGCGAGGTGAATCGCTTGCCCAACTTTCTTGTTTTGAAGGTGCGAAGGAGAAAATGATAAAATAGCACACTCGATATTCCAGTTGAATTATTATAATCTCATGACAAAATCTATCAAAAAGTAAACAAGTCAAAATACCATAAACTGAAGAGTACAAAATAATATAAAAAAAGGTTTTTATAAAAGAAATTTAGATATGTACAATACAGCCCTTGTATAACATTCTTTCTGGAATTTGACTCGACTCATTTTTTGATTTTACGTATGACCAGAAGGACTTGGGGTGATTTTTAATATTATCTTCCGAAAACTTGATAAAATTGTGATAGAAATCTAGGGACATTTTTTTAAAACGGCTACGTAGTAGAGATGAAACGGATAGTAGTTTGGCCGGATATCAGATACCGGATATTCGGCCAACCACCTGGCCGGATAGCTGGATATCCGGCCGCCGAATATCCGGCGGTACTTAGCCGTTTGGTGCAAAGCACACATACTTTCAGCACCTTGTAGCAGTGTGTACAGCGAAAGATTTTTCTGGAGCTGGCCTTATTTATGACTAGCTGTCCCGGCAAACGTTGTTTTGCCATTTAAAGTATTTCTACTTCATCAGCTATTGATACAAAATCTTACCCCCTCTTTTGTCACCTAAGAGGGGTGGGGGGAAAAATTGTATACACCAGATGTTAAGTTGGAAAAACAGTTAATAATATGAAGTCCATTAAAGAAAAAAGTTTGATATAAAATCTGACCCCCCTCTTTGGTCCCCTTAGAGGGATGGGGGGGGGGGGTGATTTTTATACACCAGATGTTGAGTTGGAAGAAGGCAAATATATCTGCGAAAACCGTATGCAAATCGGATCAGTAGTTTTCGTGTTAAAGCAAAAGTCTTATACAAAATCTGACCCCCTCTTTCGTCCCTTTAGAGGGGTGGGGAGAATTTTTTTATACACCAGATGTTAAGTTGGAAGAAGACAAATATATCTGCGAGAACCGCATTCAAATCGGATGAGTAGTTTTCGTGTGATAGTGGAACAAACATACAGACAGACAGACAGACAAAAAAACTGACCACATTTTTGGCTTCTATAGCGATGTAGTGACACCCTCCGCTTATTATTTTTTGAATATCTTTAATGTACAGAATCTTCATTTCTACAGTTTTATTATATGTATGTATAGAAGAGAAGCGAAACCGCTACCTCTCAATGCAGAGAAGTTGGTTTTTATGCACCATAATTTGCCCTTAGTGCAGTATGAGTACTAATTAATTCATTTTCTACTTTAAACTAAAACTACTTATATTTCTTAAGACTAACTAAATAAAGTAAATAATTACTTAAACATATATTTTTTTATCCAAATCTTTTTTTATTCGGCCGGATAGTATTAAGACCGCCGGATAGGCCGGATAACGGATAGTTGCCGGATATCCGTTTCATCTCTACTACGTAGTATTGAAAAAGTATGATAATCTTGAAGATTGCCATAGGTTTTCCATTTTTTGTGGTACTTACACTTTTCTTTCGATAATTTTATAAGAGGTTTAGTATACCATGGGGGATACTTTTCTTTAGTTGTTTGTGTGTAAGAGGGCACAAATTCGTCAATTACACTGTTAATACTTAATAATACTGTAGAGGTAATCTGTCATAGAATCGACATTATGGCATTTGGCGAGAGATGTTTCCCAGTTTACAGAGCTTAGTATCGTATTGATTGAATCATAGTCGGCTCTGAAATATTGTCTTTTAACTACGGGGGCTTGCTTAAGTGGAGAACAATAACATATTTTTATGTCAAACTCGATAGCCTTGTGATGGAGGTCTTCTGGTACAAGAGGGCTTTCACACGGTGAAATATGACATGTCACATTACTAAATACTAGATCTAATAATCTATCATTATGGTTAAGTTGACTGTTGTATTGAGATAATAAAGACAGATTCATAAAGTCTGCAGTTAAACAAGCTAGTTTATCACCAGTAGTGCAGATATCCATCGAATTAGAGTTATAATTATATTCCCAGCTAGCGTGGGTTATGTTAAAATCACCAACTAATACATAAGTATCGTTGGTGTTACTTAAAATAGATTCGCTTACTCGATCGTAAATCGACAATAAAGTTGCTTCATGTCTATTACCGTGCGGAATATAAGTGCAAATAATGTGTAAATACCGGTTAGATGTCTCGAGGTATCGCGTGGCAGACGTGCTGGCAGGGACGTGGCTGTTATCGCGCAGCGAGAGGGAGACCCATACCTAACGTGACCATTTATTTTTTTTGTCAGAGCGGGACATCAACAGAATTACACCCCCCCCCCCCCAATCATTAATTGTTTCAAATCTGTATTTATGAAAGTACATGTACTATATTGCGCCGAAACTCGTTTATATCGCGCAGGAACCGTTCATTTTTCCAAGACTTTCTTTCTTTCCCGATCTTCATGCCCAGCAAAATCGGTCCAGCGGTTTGGGCGTCAAGAGGTAGGTAACAAACAGACAGACATACAGAGAGACACACTTTCGCATTTACATAATAATATTATAATATTAGTATGGAAGTGTGTATATGGAAGTATGGATAGAGGATTTCCAGGCATTGCAGGGGCATTTCAAACATAAAAATACTTTTAAATTGTCGTTTGGTCTGTTTGCAAAAGCGGGACAATTTCGGCCTCGCGGGGGACAGCGGGACAGACTGCCTGAAAGCGGGACTGTCCCGCCCAAAGCGGGACGTATGGTCACCTTACCCATACCTCCTCTGATAAGGGCGGCGCGCGCGCATCACTCCGCCGCCTGGGACAGAGCTCGCGGCGCACGGCGATCAACACACCTCCCCCGCGGCTATGACCTGTGTCTAAACTATTACATGTTCATACCTACTATCAAAGTATTCGTTGTTATAGAAGTTGTCAGTGAGCCATGTCTCTGTAATGCATATAACATTAAAATTGTTGTTTAGGACTTCTCTTAAAAATGTGTGTGATTTCGTGCGAAGACCCCTCACGTTCTGATAGTAAAATGATAGCTTAGTGTTATCGAATTATTTTTATGAATAAATAAATAGTACAATATGTCGACGTTCCACTAACATTTCTTACACAGTTTACAATAAAATGATTGTAGTGATGGGACTTATACAATGTAAAACAAAACGATACTATAATAGCTAATAATTTAAAGAAATAATCTAAATCGACCTTGAATAGTACGATTAACAATACAAGTTGCAATGTTAACAAAAAATTGTACGAGATTGGTATACAATTAACAAAAATATGTAGTCATTTAATTTTAGCGAGATCTGATTCGTTGGAGATACAATATATTTTAGAAGAATCGGTTTTACGTACTAGGATTTTACATTCAGACAACCAAACATATTTGTAGTTGTTTTCAGCAGCGAGTTGGCGAACTTGCTTATGTAATAGTTTATTGTATGGAGTCAGGTGGTCGCTGAAGTATATGGGTTTCGACGGTCCATCCATCCCAGCATCCGCAGTGGTCAGCCCCCGGCGCGCACGGACAGCAGCCAGCATATCGTTTTTGCGTTGTTTTTGTGTAAATTTGATTATGATGTTAGGTATGTTGGCAGCTGATTCACCCGGGTTGTTGTTCGCGAAGCGTCGAACACGATGAATATGATCGATGTCAGTTTCGGCCATAGGGAAATTTATCTTTTGACATATATGTCGAATTATGCTTATTAGATTTTCGCCTTTTCGAAACGGGATTCCTGTAATTTCTATATTGTTAATCCGACCCTGTTGATCCCTGATGCGTAATTGTTCCGATAGGTTAGAAAGATTTTGCTGAAGTTGAGAAACATCGCTGGAAATGCATTGTATTTTGCTACCATTATTTACATTCGCCGATTTCAAATCGCCTATGTCCTTTTTAATAGATGATTGTTCTTGTGACAGTTTATCAATGTTGCTGTTAACAGTACTCAACTCGAGTTTAAACCCGTTTATATCATCACGGAGTGCTTGCAGGGTGCCCACGATGCTTTGGTTATGGCTTTCGAGGGAGGTTTTTATGGTATCCGTTATATTATTTTGGAAATCCAGTAGTACATCGGAGTAATTGCAACATTCGGGCTGCTTGCGCTTTTTAAGTGTGAAACCAGCACTAGGGTCATCTCGCAGCTTAGACAAATCGGGATATGATCCAGAATCGGTTTTCGAAGATTTTTGATTACTCATTGTTGTTATAAAAAGTTCGAAGGTAGGTATTCAACAACAACACGTTACACGGCGAGAATACAAGAAGTTCTCTTCGGACGTCCTTATCTCATTCGCACTTATGTAGTCGGGAATACGCGAGGATTCGCGAATATGCACGATCGTACACGAATTATGTTTAGACTAAGACGGAATTATTAGTGTTCTCACTCAAACGTCCACTGAGCACAGCACAACTTTTATTCCAAAAGCGACCGAAAGTTTGTAGTGAAAGAGTTCAATATGAAATTGCGTTGGTATTTTAAAAATATCGTAAAATCAAACACGCGTCCGGCCAGTAAAGAGCTTTGAACCTGACTGAAAATGTTAAAAATTTTTGAACGTTGAACGTTTGAAAATGTTAAAGAAATAAAAAAAAAAACTTGAGAACACATCATTATTATTACAAAGTACTCAAAATGAGTTAGAAAATATTATCATTGAAAACAACTCACTTAAAAAGGAAATAATAAATTTAAAACAACAGTTGGATACATTAAAATTAGTATGCACTAGTCCGTTACCAAAGACGCCATCAAACAGATATATAAGAAAAACTAAGCTACAAAACAAAAAACTAGATAAATCTACAAATCTTTCAACAAATATCAACAATAATGAAAAAGCAGTTCAAACGGAGAGTACAAAATTGACTATACAGAAAGAAAACTTACATTCTAATTATTATTCTAGCAATTCCAAAAATGAGAAAAATGAAAAAAAAAACTTTATACATATTTGGAGCAAATCAATGTGTTGGAGTAGCAAACATGTTAAGAAAGCAAAGACAAAATAACCCATACGAGAAATTTGAAATAGTATCTTTCATCAAGACTGGCGCGAAAACTGAAGAAATTTTAAAGACACCGTATTTATTTAGTATTAAGAAAGAAGACAAAATAATTTTAAGCATAGGACAACATGACAAAAATCCGATGAAAATTATATCAAAATTATGTGGATTTCTTAAAGCTTCAAAAATTACCTGTCCTGTTTTAGTTTTAAGTGTTTTAAATAATGCACATCTTAATGAATGGAAATTAAATAACTTAATTAGGATGACTTGTACAAACTATGCAAACTGTCATTTTGTAAATATCAATAACATTCATGTATTGAACAATTCGAACATTTGTAAAAAAATTAACTTTATTATTGATCAGATATATTATGAAAATATTTTTTTAAATAGTAAAACTAGGAAGTCACAAAATATAGTAAGACGCAATACATTCGTAAATAAATCTAGAGTAAACACATACAACACTACTTATGGTAAAAAACAACATACACAACAATATAATAAAAAAAGCAATTATCATAAACAAAATAACAATGAATATCAAAATAATTTGGACATAACTAATAACTCTAAAATTAATAACTATGACAAAAAAGTTCAAAAACAAATAACAGACTATTTTAAACCTCAGCCATTATTTCGTGCATGAACAAAATCAACAAATTAGAATAATACATCAAAATATTGCTAGTTTTTATGCCAAAAAATGTCAGCTGGAAATTGCACTTACGGAACTTGAATCTACTAATAAAGATCCAGATATCATATGATTAACTGAAACGTTTGTAGAAAAAGGGACAGAGGCAAATATTAACTTACATAACTACACTTTGGGAGCGTTCTATACTAGGACAAAAAAACAAAAAAGAGGTGGTGCCTGTATACTGGTAAAAAAAAAATAAGTTTTCACACTGCACTACTATTGACTTTTCATACTCTACTGATAATGATTTTGAATGTTGTGGTATAGAAATAGTAGATCTGAATATGATTATCATCTGCATATACAGAACCCCAACGTCAGTTATCAATACATTTTTTGAAAAGCTTGACACGTTATTGCATAATTTAATAAACAAAAAACAAATAAAAGTATTATGCTTAGCACAAACCTACGCGATCACGCGACTGCGAAGCGGCAGCGTCAATACAAAACACACATTTGACAACTTGTCAAATGTGTGTTTTGTTTGGTTTGGCCTAAGCCTTATCATTGCAGGAGACTTTAATATAGATCTATTAAAAAAAACTAAAGAATCGGATAACTTGCGTGACATTACATCTAATTACAATTTAAAAATACACTTTAATCAACCTACCAGGCATATGACATGTATAGACAATATAATAAGTAATTTGACAAATGCTAATAGTGAACTCCACCTAGGTCTATCTGACCATAACACTGCACAACTTATCTCGATACCAGTAGAACGATATAAAAGCAACATACATACATGCCAATATATCTATAAAAGAGCTTATAATAAAGATAATATAAAAAATTTAAAAACTATTTAGCAAGCATTTCTTTTAACGAATGTTATAATTTTCACGATTTTAATGACGCTTTTAATAATTTCTATGACATGTTTCTACTTTTATATAAACTCTGTTTTCCCGTGATGCGTATAAAGGTTTCTAAGAAACACAAAACGCCAAACTGGATCACAAAGGGCTTAAAAATAAGTTGAAAAACTAAACGCAAATTACAATTTAGTGCCTATCGAGACAAAAACAAAAATACAAAATATAAGTACAAAAAGTATAGCAAAACATTAAGAAAATGCTTCAGATATGCCCAAATAAAGTCTCACACTAAATACGTAGCAACAGCCAAAAATAAGTGCAAAGCTTCCTGGAACATTGTAAAAAATATCTCGAACAATAATGATGAAAAAAAATATATAACAGAAATAATTAATTTAAATAATAATAAAGTTGACACGCCATTAGGGATTGCAAACACATTCAACGATTATTTTATAAAAACTACCAATGTTAATATTTCAAGCTTGGATTCAAAGGCAACAAGCAATATTGTTGAAAATGCTACGAGCATTTTCTTAAGTCCATGTACGAGTGATGAAATCAAACAAATTATCACTTCTCTGAAGAATACTAGCACAGTTGGCTATGATGATGTCTCTACGAAAATAATCAAAGAATGCAAAGATATAATAGCTCCAGTTTTGACAGCACTTATAAACAAATCGTTTACTGACGGCGTTTTTCCTAATAAATTAAAAACGTCCATTATTAAGCCCCTGCATAAAAAAGGTGATCGTAGACAAATGAACAACTATAGACCAATTACCTTAGTCCCCATTATGTCTAAAATATTTGAAAAGGCTATGCACAAGAGATTAACTTCCTTTATAAACAAATTCAAGTTACTTAAAAACGAACAATACGGATTCCAGAAGAATAAATCGACACAACAAGCTTGCTTTAAATCAAATTATTAACTGTGTGGATGATAAAGATCATTGTATAGTTATGTTTATAGATATGACTAAAGCATTTGACTTTGTTTCTCACAAAATATTACTAGATAAACTTAGCAAAATGGGTATTAGAGGACCGGCTCTTGAATGGATTAAATCATTTCTAGAGGATAGGGTGCAATACACAGTCATAGAACATATCAACTTAAACAATGAATCAGTAAATAGTAAATCTAGTAGTCTATTAAATGAATTTGGAGTCCCTCAAGGCTCAGCCTTAGGTCCTTTATTATTCCTGTTTTATATTAATGACATGCCTATTATGACTAATTATAAATTAACATTATTTGCTGACGATATAACATTACTATTTACATTTAATAATAAAACAGACGTGAACAAAATCGAAAATGACATTAATTTAGTACTTAATCTTATAATTCAATGGCTGACATCAAATAATTTAAAAATTAATATTAACAAAACAAAATATATGCAATTCACAAACTATAATAAAAAAACATTGCAACTCAAATTGCAATACAAATACGAAATTATAGAACGAGTAGATGAGAACATATTTTTAGGTATACAAATGGACAAATATTGCAACTGGCATGCACACATAAACAAAGTCTGTTCTAAGCTAAACAGATTCGTATATGTCTTGAGAAGACTTGCGTGGACAGTAAGTGATCAGACTGCAATTATGGCATATCACGGATACGTTTCATCTATCCTGCGCTATGGACTAGTAATTTGAGGAAATTCAACCCAAATAAATAAGGCATTTATAGTCCAAAAAAAATTTCTCCGAGCCATAGCAAGGGTTCCACCATATGAATCGTGTAGGCCTTTGTTCAAAAAATATAATATAATGACTGTACCAAGCATGTATATATTAGAAATATTTAAATTTGTAAGTAACAATAAACATATCTTTACCCAATTAATAGATCAAGTACCCACAAAATTTTTTAGAAACTCGAATAGGTTAATTATAGATAAAAAACCAAAGACAAAAGTTTTCTTAAATAATGCTTATGCAATTTGTGTAAAGATTTATAATAAGATACCCGCACATATAAAATCAATGACAACAACTCATTCAATAAGGGAATTAAAAAAATACTAATACAGAAGGCATATTATGACATCAAAGAATTTCTTAATAATAATTAATTAATAAAGTATACTGTGACTAATTAAATTTTATTTTATGACATTTAAATCCATACTTAATTGAATTTCTTTGACATTATAGTTTGCTTATTGTATTTTGACATAATATTGTATTGACCATTGGAATTAATATTATCTTGTGATGAGTGATGAGTGATGACTTATGAAACTGACATATAAAATTCTCTAGATTATTGTATAGTAGTATGTTTTTCTAATCATATAATTGTTAGTTGGTTAGTTTTAATTTAGTAACTTTGACATTTAGATTATTTTGACATTATTTGTTTTTAGCTTAATTTTGACTTGTAACGAGAAAATAGAAATTACAGCTTTTTACTAGTAATTATTATGATTTATGACTAATGAATGATGTAATTACTTATAAATTGCCAGCCACAAAAATGTGTCAATAACTTTACTAATTATTTGGACGTCGTCAACTACAACAAAATATGCGATCTACCGAAATGTAACATCTTTAGCAACCATATTTTATCCAAATAAATATCATTTCATTTCATTTCATTTCACGTGGTCTACTTCTTATCTGTGTACAAATAACATAAAAATTGCTCCAGTAGTTCGCGAGATAAACCCTTTCAAATAATTTCCCCCGTTTTTTTCACATTCTCCTAGTAGTCTTAGCGTGATAAAGTATAGCCTATAGCCTTCCTTAATAAGTGGGTTATCTAACACTGAAAGAATTTTTCAAATCGGACCAGTAGTTCCTGAGATTAGCGCGTTCAAGTTAGCCCTTTCAAATAATTTTCCTTGTTTTTTCCACATTTTCCTCTATTTCTTCGCTCCTATTAGTCATAACGTGATAAAATATAGCCTATAGCTTTCCTCGATAAATGGGCTATTTGCGTAGTTTTAAAGATTAAAGGGAACAAAGGGACATGAGAGAAAAAAAGCGACTTTGTTTTATAATATGTATAGAATAACTAAGCTATTTTTTTGTTTGCACAATTAGATTTAAATAGGTCAATTATTAATTAATTATTATTTTAAGTGACAACAATTTTTCATTATGTCTTACCCTTTGTGTTATTCAGAGGCGTTGTTCAAGCGAGGAGGCGGGCGCGGGTGGTGTGGGGGGTGCGGGTGATGCGGGGGGTGCGACAGCGCGGCGCCTGGCGCGGTACTCGCGGGGCGCGCGCGGCCTGCAGGAGGTGTACGCCGAGGAGGTGCACGAGCTGCACGCCGCACTGAAGGCCCGCACCTGGCTGCGGCTGCGGCGCGCCCCCGACCCCGCCCCCCGCGCCGACCCCCACCCCGCCCCCCGCGCCGTGCCCACCGCGCTCCGGCCCCTGCCGCTCGCCGTGCCCGTAGCGGACGTCGACGACGACGAATCGCCGGTCAGTACCAGCAGTATAGTAAAAAAGACGGGTTGCACTCCGGGAGTGCCGGCAGAAGTGAAAACTTGATTATTAACGTTGTGCATTTTTTAACCCATTTTTTATGAAAATCGATTATTAAAAAATCGTTTTTTTTAATTAATCGAAATCCTTACAATCGATTAAATGGGTACGAAGATTTTGGCCGACCTACTTGTCCGCCATTTTTTTTTAATCGCGTTCACGAATAATTCTTTGAAAAATGGATAGCTAACATCAATACAAACAAAAAATAATCCTAGACAAAACCGCGTAAAGTGTCACATTTCGAAGATATGAGCTGCCAAAATTTTACCATTGGAAATAAATATTTAAGATATTGCAACTCTGACACGTACCTGGGTGAGGCTCACAAAAAATGTACCATAACACACGAGAACTTATAACACACAGTAACACACTGGAATTGTGTAACACACTGGAAATATTGTTAGGGTTGATACACATGAGGGAATAAAAAACTGGAATTTCAAATGAAATACGAATATGGATAAAAATATTTATTACATTATAATAACTTCAAAAAAATAACAAAATAACAATTTATAACTTCTTATGTGTTCTTTTAAGCTAACTATTCCAATAACGAGATCAAAATTTGTACTTGAAATGGCGTAGATTTTGGAGTAGATAATTGAGACTTTGTTTAATTTTTTAAAATATATATTACGAATATTAAATATGTATGATAAATACATATTACAAATATAATAATATATTATTATATTTAAATATTTGTATTATATATTTTTTTACTGTTATCTGTTTTGTTTGTACGTATTTCTTTTGTGCTGTTTTAAATTTTTCAGGATTTACTTCTTTCAGTCGTTCTCGATAGAGTTTCTGCCTTTCGGCAGGTGTTAGTGGCATCTGTAAAATCAATATAAAATAAAAACCATTAATTTAGTTGCATTTTACTTTTTGTATAAGTATTAAAACTTTTTTCCAGTTTAAAAACCCAATAACCTACTTTTAACAATTAATTCAAATGGGACTACCCTAAAGACATTTCCTATTTACCATAAAAACATTTTTGAATGTGAAGAAATCACGTAACATACATTACAAAAGAAAATAAAAAATATCAGTTGAGCTGGGAACCTCCTCCTTTTTTTCAAAATCAGAAGTTTAATATTTAGCTGTCAGATATTCTGTCATTGGAAAGTTAACAACAAGCAGTGAAACGGGCCCTTAAGCCTGTTAACTTAGTATTCTCTCCTTATAATATATGGTTGTGAATATTTAAGGTAATATTTTTACTATACGGTCTATATATTGCAACGTGAACGAAGCTTTATACTTTTCACGTGTGTTACGTCACACAACTCCGTAACACACGCAACACACGTGAACAAATACTCGTGAATAATTTAACTTAAAATTCTTGTAGCATCTTTAAAAGCAACTCCGTAATAAACTATATTATTTAGGAATATTGAATGTCTCTTTCAACAATATACACACCAAAACAACTTGATTATATTTCTTCGCTTCATTCTTCGATATATAATTACCCAATTGTAGTACCTTTGCTTATCTGCTAGGCAATCGCGTTTTTTTTAAAGACATATGTGGGTAGTTTAAAAGTTACCCGCTCGTTCGCTCGGTACTCGACGTTCCGGCGTGTCTCATTCTTTGTTAACGCGAGGCAACGCGAGCACGAATACTTAGTAACCATGCCAAAGCGCAGCTGGTTATTATTATTAAGATGATTGAGTCAGTGTTGTAAGTAACTAAAGTCAGTGTTATTTCATCGTGTAACAAGAAAATACATGTTAGTACTATTAAATACTTAAATAAACGGCAGGCACTACCGAGGCCTAGACGAGCCAATTATATTCAATACTAGCCGGCTTGTACTGCGACCGCTAGTCAATAAACGTACAATGTGTTGGGACTGCGAGTCTTTATACACAATCTATAATATTATGTATGCTTTATCTGTTCTATAAATACAATTATAGAACTATATGTTTGCCGGATTGGGGGAAACAACTGCAGGCTGGTTACTGCAATTATTTAATTAACCGGCATGTACTGCGACTGTGAGTCAATAAACTGTACAGTGTGTTTGGACCGCGAGTCCTTTTACACAATCTATATTCTATATGCATCGGAATTGATTGCGGATCTCTGACGATGTTTTACCTATTCTATAAATAGAACTATATGTTTGCCCGATTGGGGGAAATAACTGCAAGTTAATTACTGCAAGTGTTTAATTATATTAAGTTATTTTATAAACCGCCATAATGTGTGGATTGACTGCGGGTCTCTAAACACAATTTATATGCATCGGAATTGACTGCGAGTCTCTGACGATGAAAACATCGTTAACAGATAAAAATCTGTTCTATAAATATAACTATACGTTGGCCGGTTTGGGGGTTAACAGTGAGTTATTTTATAAACCGCCATAATGTGTGGATTGACTGCGAGTCTCTAAACACAAACCTTATGCATCGGAATTAGCTGCGGGTCTCTGACGATGTTTTATCTAAAAATAGAAGTATAATATGTTGCCTGGTTTGAGAGGATATTTTTTAAATCAACATAATGTATGGATTGACTACGAGTCTCCGACAATGTTTAAAAATAAAAATTAGCAACTACCGCGCTTTTTCCCGCGCTCTTTGTTCTATAAATAGAACTACATAATTATTATTATAATATTAATTATTTAATATCTTTGCCGTTTTATAGAGAACAGCTATTTCGAGCCAATAACTAGATTGACTGCGAGTCTCATCAGTTAACAACCTATGCGCGTCCCGCGCGATTCTTTTGTTCTAAATATAGAACAACGATTATGCTTAGCATAAACCTACGCGACCACGAAGCGGCAGCGTCAATACAAAACACACATTTGACAAGTTGTCAAATGTGTCAAAAAGGAGCTGGTAACCGTCGGCTGGCGCCGCTAGCACTGTGCCGCTACAATCAACCTCCTTCGAGTTCGAAGAGCGTTGAAACGACTAAACGCTCAACACCGCAGCAGAAGTGCTGACAGTTATTTTTATGTGTATTTTATAGATGTTACTATTATAATTATTGTGGGATTTATACAGCTATCCCCAACCCGCGGCCCGCGGGCCGCATGCGGGCTACCGGTACTTTATTTGTAGCCCGCGTGATGTTAAACCATTTTAAAATTCACGCCCACGGGCAAAATACGAGTATTATACAGTCAACGTGAAAGTCTGTAAGTCGTTAATTTTGAATAACGTTATTTTTTTAAACCTAAAAGTGTTTGTTGCGGCCCGCAACACCAACACCAAAAATGTTTGCGGCCCGCATGAAAAATAAAAAAATTAGGGAACTTCGTTCCAAAAACATAAACAGGTTGGGGACCACTGGCTTAATATATTATACATCATGACATCAATAAATTATTAGATTTTTTTATATATATAATATAATATGTAATAATATAATATCTATGGACGCTTCACACCACGTCAATCTGGCCCAGTGCTAAGTACCTGAAGGACTTGTGTTACGGGTACCAGACAACGGAAATATATTTAATACTTTTATACTATACATACTATACTTAAGATTTTTATTATATCATACACATATGTATTTTAGTACACATCCATAATCCAGGAACATCGAAAAATTTTTAGTTCCGTCGGCGGGATTCGAACCCGCGACCCCCGGCTTGAGCTGCCAAACACTCTACCCATTGAGCCACAGAGGTCGTCGAATAATTCTATACCATTCGTCGTCGATTTAAAACTATACCATTAACACAAGTCAAAATTAAAAAAAAAAAATTTTAATTTTGACTTGTGTTACGGGTACCTGACAACGGAAATATATTTAATACTTTTATACTATACATAATATATTAAAGATTTTTATTATATCATACACATATGTATTGGAGTTTACTCCTTAAGAGGCCGGGTACCCTTGGAATTTCTCATACAAACGTAATTCCAAAATCATTTTCTCATACGAAAATATTTAACATGTTTGAGTTATTTTTCAGTTTAAGATAGTAATTACCTAGGTTCCTACACAAAAATTTACTTCAAAATATGTAAACAAATTTTTTTTTTTGTTTTAAATTTTTTTTAGGAAATTTACTACTAAATATTTAAACACTAAAAAATAGAGTAAAACACAAACAAATATATAAATAAATAGTAAATTTACTACAAAATATTTAAACTCTAAAAATATTTTTTAGTATTTAAATATTTTGAAGTAAATTTACTATTTATTTATATATTTTTTAGTGTTTTACTCTATTTTTTAGTGTTTAAATATTTGTAGTAAATTTACTAAAAAAAAATTTAAAACAAAAAAAAAAACGGTATGAGAAAAATCCGATGGGTAAAACCTACTAACAAGTAACGAAAAATCGTGTCACGTTTTTGGTGCGCACCTTTCTAATTTGGCTGTGAGTGTATTAAGACCATAAAGGTAATATACCTATCGGAATATTATATTATATTATTATATAAATTATTATATAATTATATATTTTTTTGAGTTTTTTTTTATATTATTATACATATAATATTATATTCCGATAGGTATATTAACTTTATGATTAAGACGTACATATGGTATGCTGTATAGGCGACTATACCTATATACTATATGTTATTGGGCTTGTTTGTTTCTATCAGTGTCGATGTATTTATATTGCTATACTCGTACTTAAGGAGTAAACGCCAGTCGTGAGTCGGAGCTGACACACTTTTTTTTTAGTACACATCCATGACCCAGGAACATCGAAAAACTTTTAGTTCCGTCGGCGGGATTCGAACCCGCGACCCCCGGCTTGAGCTGCCAAACACTCTACCCATTGAGCCACAGAGGTCGTCGAATAATTCTATACCATTCGTCGTCGATTTAAAACTATACCATTCGTGTACCCCCACCGAAGGTTACCTTATTTCAAAGATTTTCTTTTCCCCAAACAAAGCGGCGGAAAATATTGTATTATATTTTAAATACAATTTTTGAATTATGTATTTTAAATTTGAAACCACTTCGTAAGTTTATTTCGAAATTACATGTTAATTTGGAAAATTAACCTTTAAGGCTTCCAAGCAAATATCTAAAAGTGGTTCCTAGTAACTCACTAGTCGATCGAAAGATTTTAATTTACGAATTAAGAGCCTTAAGTCTTGACGTACAGACTATCAGATTAGCTAAAATTTTTTTTTTCACAAAAAATATAAAGAAGGAAACTAGGTCAGGCGTAGGCTTTATCACTACTAGACTTAGCAGTTACCACGCTTTAACAATATCAGTGTTCTAGGCGAGAATTCTTCAGCCTCAGGCGCCCCTTTTTTGTTAACGTTTTATGGTTAATAGTGCCATGGGTGTATTAAATGCACAACAAATATGTAAATATTCAAGTCTTAACGTTTTTAATATAATATTTTATTATAACATAACTAGCTGTCCCGGCAAACGTTGTTTTGCCATATAAAGTATTTCGCCCATATTATTATTTTATTGAAGTGACTAAATAAGTATGTCACCATGGCAAAGTCCATGGTTGCTATCCCGTCGCACAAACAATTGTCGCCGTCTGTCTCGAGTTGTAACAATTTACTATTATATTTTATTTAACAAATTAATACACTCATCAATATAAAGATAGAAGAGTAGATGTTGTCCGATTCTCAACCCTAGCCGATATGCTCGCTAAGATTCACGGAAAATCGAGCGAGCCGTTTCAGAGGAGTTCAACCACGTACACCGTGACACGAAAATTTTATTAATTAGATATATTTTGTAATAATATATGCCTATTAAAAACGGAATAATACAGAACAGTTAAATCAGTGTACTATTCGTGAGCTAGCTAGACTGATAGGTGTTTTGACACCTTCATAATATACTGATTCCTGTCTCCCACCGCGGAATGCAACTGGTTTTCAGCGATTAAAATATTTAATACTAAATAAAATATGCAATGATAAATATGATAACAGAACCACACTTATCTATACTAATATACTAATAATATTATAAAGCGGAAGAGTTTGTTAGTTTGTTTGTTTGAACGCGCTAATCTCAGGAACTACTGGTCCGATTCAAAAAATTCTTTCAGTGTTAGATAGCCCATTTATCGAGGAAGGCTATAGGCTATATTTTATCACGCTAAGACTAATAAGAGCGAAGAAATAGAGGAAAATGTGGAAAAAACGGGGGAAATTATATGAAATGCTTATTTAGTAATAGTTTGAACGCGCTAATCTCAGGAACTACTGGTCCGATTTAAAAAATTCTTTCAGTGTTAGATAGCCCATTTATTGGGAAAAGCTATAGGCTATATTTTATTATGCTAAGACTAATAGGAGCGAAGAAATAGAGGAAAATATGAAAAAAACGGGGAAAAGTATATGAAATTGCTTATTATCTTCAGAACTACTGGAGCTATGCTATTTGGCAAACATGAAGAATAGATCACGTGAAGGGACATAGGCTATTTTTTGCGGAAAAATGTGTGGTTGCGTAAATTCCTAAATTACGCGGGCGAAGCCGCGCGGAAATCTAGTTCTTGAATAATAATTGTTAAAATATTCAGCTTGGTGGACCGAGAACACAATATTCTCGACTTTCAATCATATTATTATGCAATAATCACACTATCGACGACCACAGAGCCGGACCCAGTTAAAGCAGTAGACTCCTTAAAATTTATTCTAAAATACTTTACTTCGACTTAGATTTTAGATAAATGCTCTCTTCAATCTTATTAGTTAATAGATTTATTACACAGATCTTCGTCCGCTCCATCGGAACCTTAGCCAAACAATTTTGACAATGGCTGTAATACGATATCTTCTACAGCCATCACTGTGCACTGTCATTGTTTATGAACAATGTTGACATTATTGGTTGGTGACATTGGCTCAGATGAATGTGTGAAGCGCGTTTTGAAAGAAGCTTTCCTGTAAAAATCCTAGCCCATACCTGAGTAGTGTAGAACCTGGGATCCACTTATAAATTATTTGTTTTTTCTTGCACTCTGTACCTAAAGCTGAATACTGATCATTGAATTAAAACTTTCTGCCTAAAAAAACTCGGCAAAAAAAAACGGTTTTAAATAGCGGTATCGAAATTTATATTACAAAGACATAAACTCCCGGGCGTGATCGGATGTTATTAAATTATGTAACTCTTTTTTATAAAAAAAAAGAAGAAGAGGATATAATATTAAAGTTATTACGCCCTGCGATGGTTATTCAAGATTATATTAAATAGGATAATGCTACAGTACGGGTTATTATTGCTAACGCTTAACGCTCTGCACAGAACAGCCACCTCCCAGTCGGTCGGTTAGCCGCTGGATAAAGCAGGTGCTGTGCGAGAGCGGCGCGGCGTCGACACGAGCGTCGACACGGGGATTGATACTGGACACTTTTAGTAAGATGACAGTCGACAGGCAGGAGTCAGGACTAGCGACTCCAATACTTTCGCTATTTTCCTTAACCATAATTTTATCGACGAACAAAGTTTCGCTGAATCAGTTAAATAATCACCATGATCCCAGTATGTTATCATTTGAATCACAAACTATAGAGATCTCTTACGTTTCGTTTCTACTGACTATTATTATTATTTATTGTTGAATTCTTTCTCGAATATAATGATTACTATTCATAATAAATATTGTATTTCGTAAAAAAAATAATTTCTTTCGTTACTCTGAAAATCTACATTTGGTTAATTATATGTATATCGAAGAATGAAGCGAAGAAATATAATAAATGATCAAACGAACTTACCAAGTGAAGTTCGATCATTATTATATGAGTCGCTTCATTCGAAGATATAATCTCCCTCCCACCCAGTCTGCACGAAACTATGTTTGCTGCAGTACCCAAAGAAAGAAAGAAAGATTTTTTGCATTACTTCTCTCTAAACATAATGAGACACGCTGGAACGTCGAGTACCGAGCGAACGAGCGGGTAACTTTTAAACTACCCACATACGTCTTTAAAAAAAACGCGATTGCCTAGCAGATAAGCAAAGGTACTACATTTGGTTAATTATATATCTTCGAATGAAGCGACTCATATAATAATGATCGAACTTCACTTGGTAAGTTCGTTTGATCATTTATAATATTACTTACCTCGCTAAATTGCTTCCAAAAGAATCCAAATTCCAATGACGAAAAATACCACACACCAAGAACTGCGTACTGTTCGTAAACCAAGTTGTCGGATACCACACTGCCTTTTCATGTTGAAAGTCATAGTGTTGCCATTGTAAGTAAATATAATTATGTGTTGCTATTGCTTTAACTAAAAAAGTTACTATGTAACACAGATTTTGTAACACACGTGAATCAGATAGGATTCATTTGTTTATCATTCGTTTTTAATTTATTTTTTTACTAGTTTTATTACAGTTATTATTGGAACAGTAGCTTTATGCAATAACGTTTAGCATGACATTAAGAAATTACGATACTTTATTTAAACGACGAAGTAATGAAGAAAAAGACAACGTACTATGCGTAGACACGTTTTATTTTTGTATGAAACTGCATATCACCAACTTTTTGTAACTGTTTGTTATTGCTTGGATTAAAAGTATTCACAACTTAAATCAAGTAATATTTATAAGGGAATAATGCCCAATACAGAAAAGTAATCAGATTATTTATAAGAACTACCAAAATAAAAAAATCTTTTGTTGAATCTTGGCACGCGAAAAATATAGACGAGGTACATTATTTGTGAGCCTCAACCACCTATTTAACCGCAGACAGACAGACAGAGAGACGGACAGACAGACAGACAGAGAGACGGACAGACGGACGGACAGACCGAAACTATAAAGGTTCCTTGTTGACTACGGAACCTTAAAAAGAGGTCGGACTAACAAAAATAATTACATTGGTTATTGAAGTTTAAGTTAAAAACCACAGATAACACTTTAATTCGTCCGTTTTAACAGCCAATCACTGTCGATCTAACTTTAAAATTAGTCAATCACAGTCGATCTTGATACTTGAAAAAATATCTTTATAATACATAGTACTTACTTATAATTGACTTATAAGTTATAATATTTATTTTCTCAACGTAAAGTATCGATGGTCCCTAGGTAAGTAATCGAATCTGAAAAACGCTACTTTACAGGAGAGCGATTTAAAGTTTATTTTTTGCATAATTTTGTAACGGGTGATTGAATCTTTATAAAAAATTGGGATAGATAGATAAATAGTTGTGTTGGCCTAACAAATTATTACATGAAAGCAAAAATGTTAAATAATGAGTAGTTTTCGAGAAAATTGACTTACAATAGTCTACTTCGTAATTGAACTATCTTTATGTGTCGAAAGTGGCAGTTTCGATTATTTACAGGGAACTATAAATACAACAATTTATCGTATCTGCCTATTTCGATATGCTACTTTGGATTATGTTAGGAATATTTTATTAAAAGTGTCACTTTCGATTTATTTTAGCGTACATTACTTGTACTTGCCATTATTTTGTAATAGTATCAACAACAACAAAATATATGTAAAACATCTGTAAATACATATAACATAACAAACATACGACTATTTACACGTGGGAGAGCCATGCTTCGGCACGAATGGGCCGGCTCGACCGGGGAAATACCACGTTCTCACAGAAAACCGGCGTGAAACAGCGCTTGCGCTGTGTTTTGCCGAGTGGGTGAGTTTATCGGAGGCCCAATCCCCTACCCTATTCCCTTCCCTACCCTCCCCTATTCCCTTCCCTTCCCTTGACTTCCCATCCCTACCCTCCCCTATTACCCTAATCCCTCTTAAAAGGCCGGCAACGCACCTGCAGCTCTTCTGATGCTGCGAGTGTCCGTGGGCGACGGAAGTTGCGTTCCATCAGGTGACCCGTTTGCTCGTTTGCCCCCTTATTTCATAAAAAAACGACTGTATTTCTATTTTGGCCAGCACAAATATCGGACCAAAATGAGAATTTCTTGGCATCTTCAAATGATATCTTTACGTTTTCAAAATACATCAAACAGCTATCTTACTACTTAGGCTCCCTATTTCACCGGTCTGACCATATTCCTCATGTAGCATGTGCCAGGTGCCTTCTTTTAAAGCTAAATTGAAAACGGTAAAGTTAAACACAGAAAATTTTCATTATTAATAGAATAAACCAACGTCTCCATGTGGATAATTTTGAAAGTCAAATGTAGTACATTTTTTTGTAGAAGGCAGGTCTCTGTAGCCCTGACGTCACTGCGACCCATGAGGATCTATTGTGACTCCTTCGCACTAGAGTATCATCCCCAACCCAATACTGCTCATAAATTGAACGACATGGTTGGGGTTGGTGCCACGAATTTCATCTGTGGATGAGTATTCGTGGCGTAATAGAATAATTTACTTACATACATTATTCTTTATCTTCCTAGCTATCGTCCCATTCTCTAGTTGCTTATTACGAGCCAGTACTTGCTCTTCTGTCGGAAACATAATATTTTCAGAATGACTATGACACTTATCACAGATATCCTATTCAGGAATAATAAACTCAGTGTTTATGCCAGCATTACTGATGTCTCTGTACTGACGAAGGGTTTGCCATAGTTAGAAAGCTAGCCCCATTCTTTGTGTCGAGAAAACATCCTGTTCATATTCAAATTGTTATTTGAGTACAATTTAGTGATATCTTTACGTGTATACTGTGATTATACTGATTGGAAGCAAGCTACAAGATCAAAAACACTCTTAACCATTGCAATATCTACAACTTTTTGACGATTGGGGTTTTTTCTCTATACAAAGAATCTGACCAGCTTTCAAACTGTGGAAATCGAGCTCATATTCCATGATATAAAAAAAAACATGATATCGCGCTTCTCTTGGGAAAATGACGTTTTCCGAGACCAAAAGTAGCCTTTTTTACTCTTCATCCTTTTAACTAAGTTTATGACAAAAATCAAGTCGATTGGTTACTTCGTTAGGGTGTGAAGAAAGGACAAACAAATAGACAAACAACTTTCGCATTTCTAATATTAGTTCATGGATAATATGTCTTTAAAAATAAATGAAATTTCATAAAAAATAATTTATATTTCATTTAAAAACCAGGTTTATTAATCACTAGATGACGCCCGCTACTTTTTTGCTTAAAAATTCGTTTATCACGCAGGAACCGTACATTTTTCCGGAAAAATGTATCCTTTGTCCTTTCCCGGGACTAAAAGTATCTCCATGCCAAATTTCAGCAAAATCGGTTCAGCAGTTTGGGCGTGAAGTGGTAACAGACAGACAGATAGACAAACAGACACACTTTTGCATTTATTATGTTAAGTATGGATAGAAACTAAATAATAAAAAAAAAACAAGTTGGTACTTCATTTTTATTGAAGAATTGTCGATTTTTTCCAAAAATATAAGTATTCTTTCGGTTAAAAAAATCGAAACTGACAAAGATTTTTATTTGAAACACGACGTATAGAATCGAAATGGTCATTTTCGATAAAAATGATGTACGAAAGAACGTACATAATCGAAAATGGTACGTACGATACTATTGAGAGACGAAAAAACGGCCTAAACAATGGGATCTGCCCGTTTCAATAATTTATGCGGTAAACATTTTTAATGCTACTAAAACTGTATAAAGATAAAGTAAAATCAAATTTACATAACCTTTAGTTTAAAATCAAATAAAGTGTTATTTACTGATGAGGGTACGTACAGTCGCGATAGTGGTAGTTTCGTCCTGTTTTGACGCTCACCGATACATCGTAAACTCGCGAAATTTAACTATCTTTGGTATAAGACGGATAGACTACTCGTATAACGTTTCGATAATATACGTCTCTAAATATCGGAAACCTAAAGAGTTTTCAAAATTTTTGAAGCTGTATTAAAAAATATCCTTTAAAAGGAGCCCAAAACAGTAATAAAAAAAATTTGCCATTTTTCAGATTCGATTACTTACCTAGGGACCATCGGTATGTTAACTTATACAGATAAGTGTACCGTAGATTTTGTTTTATTATAAAAATATCGGAATCATCAAAACTGAGACTTTGCAGTAAGTAGTAGTTTCTCATGTAATTGATAAAATAATATTGTTTGAGCTAGAATGCACTTTGTCATCACGCGACGGCGTGTTACAGAGTGGCTACAGTTTCACAGACGAGAAACCACTTGGAATAACCATGCCTTAGAGTTGCAATATCTTAAATAAGTATTTATTTCCAATGGTAAAACTTTGGCAGCTCATATCTTCGAAATGTGACACTTTACGCGGTTTTGTCCAAGATTATTTTTTGTTTGTATTGATGTTAGCTATCCATTTTTCAAATAATTATTCGTGAACGCGATTTAAAAAAAAAAGCAAAATGGCGGACAGTAGGACGGCCAGACTCCATACAAAAATCTTCATACCCCTTTTTAACCCATTTTTTATGAAAATCGATTTTTAAAAAATCGCTTTTTTTTAATTAATCGAAACCCTTACAATCGATTAAAAAAAAAATAATAAAAAAATATCGACATTAAAAAAAAAAACAAAAAAAAACAATCGATTGTTCGATTAATCAATTTCGATGTTACAACACTACTCTCCAACCGTCTTACGGTTTTTCCAAGGTTTTTCGATCAGCACGAGAATCTGACGCGAGGTTCACAGTTTTTACCCATCCCAGAAAAGTGCTCAACGCCGCTAAAGAAGTTTTCACTTCAAAAACTTCCTGTCGCTTGTTTAGGACGCGCTTTTAGGAGGGTTCCTTAGTAGCTGCAAGATAATTTTCCTGGGATTGAATAGCAAATTCTTATTATAACATTTTTGTTCGTGAAAGGGAGACACTGACGGTTATCGTTTCGGCGGGCTTTCAGAGCGTGGAGGAGCTGGAGGCGCTGCTGGCGGAGGCCGGCGAGCTGACCGCGGGCGGGGCGGGGGGAGGGCGGGCGGCGGCGGCGGCGCTGCGCCTGCTGCCCGCCCTGCGCGCCGCCGCGCCGCCCGCCCTCGCCGCGCTGCTCGACCGCGCCGCCGCCGCCGGGAGACTGTGAGTACCCAACGAGAGGAGGGGTGATCACGACAATACGCGGCAGCGGTGCGACCCGAAACTGAGCGTCGCTGCCCCTATTGTCGCTCGGTGCGGTCTCACCTCGAGAGGATCTCGTGTTCGGCAGGGCGGAGGTTTGCGGGTTGCTGGGCGCGGCGGGGTCGGCGGCGGCGGGGGAGGCGGTGCGCGCGCGCCTACGCGGCCCCGGCGCCGCCCGCCGCGCGCTGCGCTACTACGAGGGGCTCGCGCTCGCCGGACGACCCGACGTGAGTCGCGCCCTCGCGACTGATATCGCTATAATATAGGGTGTCAAAAGACCGCTTTCGATAACTTCGTGGGGCTGTTTTAGGGCATGAGATATATCCATTGGTGCAAGAAATTTTCTTGTAATCGCCAGTTTTTAAAGTAGTCAAAATTTTCAACACGCAATGTATAATGCGCGCAGAAAATGTGCGATAGTATCGCACGCCGTACCGTTGGAGCCCCGGGTACGATCCGGTCCCCCCGCGCCGCCCGCGTCGAGTCCCGCGCGCGCGGCCTTGCGCTAGTTATGAGTTAAGACAAAACAGCTGATCGTGGTGTGCCCTAGCCCGTAGGAAGTGAATTAACCACCAATATTGTAATGATTATTAAATTACAATTATTTTTTTAAGTAAGTAACATTTTTTAGGTTTTTACTCAACAATAATTAGTTCTTACTTTCGGCAAAAAAAAAGAAAAAGAAAATCAAAATTCACACCAGGTTCAGGTTGTACAAATTATTCATACACAGTTACACCGATCTATGGAAAAAAGACTCGATAAAATCATGTACAGTTTATCGATACACGAACATGTAAACAGCAAAATGATAATTTAAAAAATTAAATTTAGTTATTAATATCAATCTATACTAATATTATAAATGCGAAAGTATCTCTGTCTGTCTGTCTGTCAGTCTGTCTGTCTGTCCGTCTGTCTGTCTGTCTGTCTCGCTTTCACGCCAAAACTACCGAACCGATTGTAATGAAATTTTGTACACAGATAGTCTAGGCTACTTTTTAACTGGAAAAAATTGTTGTGAGGGGGTGAAAATGCGTAAATTTGTTCAAATTAAGTTAGTTCCAAAAATTCATAATAGATGGCGCCGTGCGTCTCCTACATCGCGATGACGCTTGCTCAAATGTCTTTCTATAAGAGGTGGTATCATCTTACATCAGATTTTCGATTTTTTTCGATTGTTATTTCTTAGCTACGTTATTAATAACTCTGTACTTTATCTATGCAGTGATGTAACCTTAAATCTATCAATAATAAATAGTTTATGGGTAAAGTTGTCTAATTGGGGGGCTAGATATACTTTTCTTGGCATAAATAAAGATTAATTAAAAAAAAAAAAGTTATGTGCACACTGCACAGCTGTTTTTGGGTGTTTTGATTTAATGGGTAGGTACTAGGGTTTTTTTATAAAAGCTTAATTTGACACCAATTTTGTTGACATCGCGCGCTATAAACTGAAGTCCACGCGGACGAAGTCGCGGGCAACAGCTACTTGTAGAATAGAAAGATTTGTCACTGACCTTATCAGTTTCTTTGCACTCGTGGTCTTACGAGATGCGGTTCAAACTGCGCCCCTTGCAACTCGAGACACAGTTCTGCACGCCTCTTCGTGTCTTCGTGCAAACGAAAACTGAATGTTCTGTCGGCACTACAAAGTTGCCTAAGGTCACGAAATACTTCTTCAATTCGCCGCCTCATTTCATCGGCACTGTCGCACGCCCGGTTGTAAACCCGCTCCTTTACGTAACCCCAGAGAAAAAAATCCAACGGAGTTAAGTTCGGGGATCTTGGTGGCCAGGCTTGGGGACCCAAACGTCCAATCCAACGATCTCCAAAATTTTCTCTCAGCCATTGACGGACAGGCCGCGTTACGTGTGGAGGTGCGCCATCGTGCTGGAACCACATTCGCCGTAGGTCAGTAACGGCAATGTGCTCATCCAGTTGGTCAGTGAACTGGCAGTTCAAAAATTCTAGATATGACGCACCCGTCATCCGTACAGGCAAAAATACTGGCCCCAATATCACACTTTTGTAGATGCCACCCCACACGTTAACTGGCCAACGTGTTTGGTGGCCAGTTTCTTGGCATGCCCGAGGGTTTTCAACAGACCAAATGTGGGCATTCCTCCTGTTCCACATTCCGTTCCTCGTAAACGTGGACTCATCCGTCCAAAGGACATTTTGGATGAACCCGGTGGACGCTTCTTCCCGTTGGAGCAGCCATCTGCAATAATCCGTGCGTCGGACACGGTCCACCGGAAGTAGCGCTTGCACTCGGTGGACTTTGTAGGGACGCATTCTGTTCCGTCTTAAAATTTTGTGTATGGTTGCATGCGATGCAACTCGCCGACCGTGACGACGTCTCAATCTTTTGGCCGCACTACGAGTTCCCAATCGTGGGTCACGGTGTAAAACATCCAAAACTTGCTCCTCGACACGCACATCCAGCTGCCGCCCACCGCCAGAAGCAGAAGGCGCAATAGGCCTATTTTCCAACACACGCTGGTATGCCTGTGTGATAATACGAGAGTCGGAAGGATGTCGGGCATGAGGATATCGCCTTCGGTAAATCCTCAAAGCCTCTGCGGCATTTCCTGATGCTTCTCCCAACCACTTATTCGCGCGTGGTATACACATACGGCGAAGGCATTTCAAAATTAAAAAAGACACAAAACACAAAGAAAATTAGTCAATAATAAACGAAACAATTAACACTAATAACAACAAAAAAAAAAACAAACGAAAATCACTTATCAAACTAACGAAAAAGTCAAAATAAACTAAGAATAAGAAAAACTGAGAAGTAATTAAAATTATGAAATTTCCTAAATTGGCGAAACGTCACTCGAAAACGCAGGTTTACAGCCAACTGAACAAAATTGAAAAAAATAATAAAAATTCATGTAAAACAATAGGGACCGTGCACAGCGACGACACTGCCACTAGTGTCGAGAAGCCGAAACTTATGCGAAAATTTTATTGTCAAGCTCAAGTCAAGCTACGGAAAATTATAAGATTTCTTGAGAAATTTGAGTATTTTCAAGAATTGAAATGCATTATTGTATTCCCGGATGTTCTAATAAATACAAGAAAAATAAAGGAAAATCGAACAATATGAAATTTTACTATTTTCCAGCCAAAAGTATTCACATGCCATGGCTTATTGAAAAACGAAAGAAATGGATAAAAGCCGGTAAAAACATACGTAATTATTTAAAAAGTTCCATGAATGTTATGTGTAGACTCGTAAAAACACTGAATTTTGTAGATTATAACCGTAAATTCATTTTTGATGAACACAATATGAACATAATCTATAACCGTTGCTTCTTTCAGTAAACATCCAAACTGGCTTCCATCTAAATTGATATACATACCTCACCGCACCGCTCATTTAATTGGCATAAAGTTGCATCAAAAGTAAGGATAATTTGGAGAAGTCCTGCCAGGAATTCAACACTGAGGATAGTATTGAACTTGAACCATCTTGTCAAAGTGTTGGTTCTCAAAAAGATGATTCTTCAAGTAGGAAAAAGATTAATAGTGCAGTCTTTGTGTGTTAAGTATTTGTTTGCACTGATGAGGTCTAGACTGAAATTAGTTAAAAATAGTGACAGACAAAAGTTGTGGCGATGTGTGGAGATGGAATCAATTGAATCGCAAAGGTTGATGAAATAAAAGCATTTATTTTAGTGAACTTGTTTTATTTTATTAATCCACAAGCATTTTCAGTAATTATAAGTATTTTTTGCATCTTCATTATTTCATTGCAATATTTATCAAGTTTTTACTTTCTATGCTGATGGATGCTACTAATTACTCATACAGATATTTTCTTAGTTAACTAGATTAGCTTTATACATTTTTATTCACGCTTTCGATCTTTTTTTTACGGGTAAAAACCCATCCATACTTATTATTATAAATGCGAAAGTGTGTCTGTCTGTTAGCACTTCACGCCCAAACCGCTAAACCAATTTTGCTGAAATTTGGTATGGATTTACTTTGAGCCCCGAGAAAGGACATAGGATACTTTTTATCCCGGGAAAATGTACGGTTCTCGCGCGATAAATGATTTTTGGCGCAACGGAGTTGCGGGCGTCATTCGATCTCGTCTTCGATCGCGGATTCTTGGAAATCTGTTGTTGTTCTCGCGGCCGCATGTGGCCACTTGGGAGTATAAGTATTAAATCATTTTATAGTCTAAAACATAAAAAAATCACTTATAAACTAGCCGGGGTCAAAGAGAATGCGAAGCCAAAGTCACTCACAAGTTACTTCTTTTACTCGCATCGTGTCGCTGCTGTCGAATTACGACGCCCTCTATAGTTTCAGCACGGTCCCTATAAGGACGTCTTCCTGTGCATTTGAAGTATCGATATTTTTTTATCGACAAATCGCTATTTGTTTTGCATATTGTATTTATTAGTATGTAAGTACTTAAAAATAACTTGATATTATTATTATTATTATTACCACAAATATTCATTGTTATTTGAATTAAAAATTTCCCTAAAAAATAAAACTAAAAACATTAAGTAAGATAAAAAACATCCTAACATTCAAACCTCTTCTTGTTAAATTTTACTAAGATCCTCGCCCAATGAGTTAACGAAAGAGAATAATTTTAACAGCTAAATTACGTGTCGACTGTCGTAATAAGTGAAAAGTACTTTTTCTAGTAATCTTCTACTTTACTGCGAAATTTTGAAATGAAACTTATAGCTAAGTACCCAATGTGGAATTTCCTTAGGTATGTATTTCTCTTATTTGGGTTTTAATAAGAAAAAAGTTACATACTCAGTCCACAAATTACAATCGTATTATCTTTATTGTACTATTGAGTAGTAGTACATTATTATTTTTTAATGTTATACATTAAAATTATTATTGTAATATATATTTATAGTAATATTGACTACCTAGAACAAAACTACATAATTTTAGTTTTTATAGGTCACAACACTAATTATTAATATTGTCTTTGTCAGAGCGACCATGCTACACGCGGCAAAATATCTCTTTGATGTTTTGCCGCGCAAATCCATAATGTTTACCAAGCGTATGGAAACATTAATCAACAGCCATTGAGTTGTGAAGGAAAATTGACACCAACGCCGAACAGTGGCGAACACAAACAAGAACAGACAAACACATACGTAACACCCAACCACATGTGGGCGTTTGCTGTTTGCCAATGTACGGGGCTTAAAGCCCTGTTATTATGTATTTGCCTGTTCGTTGTTGGTGTCATTTTTTCATTAATTAATTTATAGGCTGTTTCGAAAACAGTCATGAAGTCTCCATTCGCTTGGAGTACGCTTTGTGTTCGCTACACATATCAAACAAGACTGACAAAGTCCCAACATTGCCATCAAACAGGCTTGGCAAATGTTAAGGTGGCTTTCCGATCCTTGCTGCAAGCGACCCGCGACTGCCAAAATTCAAATACAATACCCGACACCAACGCCAAACAGTGCCGAACACAAACAGGAACAAGCAAACACATACGACCACCCATCCATATGAAGCATGTTTGCCAAACAGTGCCGAACACAAACAGGAAAATTGTAGTTTGTTGCCAAGCATATGGCCCGTCCATATGCTTGGAAAACAAAAGCTTGCATAAAAACGACATCGAAACCGAACAGTGGCAAACATAAACAGGCACACAAAGACGCACCTTCATGTTGGTGTTTGCTATTGTTTTCTAAGCCTGTATAAATGCTTAAATCTTTCGCTTCGTTTAGTGCGGGTTGGCTGTTTACTAATCACTCGCACTAATCAGTTGCTGGCCACACGTGTTTTGTGCTAATCACTTAACTCTAATGGAGGCACTTCACATGGCTATTTGTATTTGCTATTGGCTATTTGTTGCATTTGGCAAAATTATTGACGTATACACAAACAAGCAAATAAAGGCAAATACGGCCTTCCACATAGGACGTCAAGTACAAAACTTACGTGATTTTGTTTACTTGCCTATTTGACTCTTTTGATGTGCGTCAAGGATACGTGTATTTGGTATTGGTCATATTTGTCAAATAGACAAATAAGGCCAATACTTTGTCAAACATACCATCTACACATGGTGATTGTTTGGCGAATACATCAAATACGCAAATACAAATAGCCATGTGAAGTGCCTCCATAATACTCAACACTCACACCTGCACTAATCAAAGTGGAAGCAAGCCTTAATGTCGGCAAATTTTGTCGGTATAATTATTTGTCAGGCGGCGGCCGGCGCGCGAGCGGTGAGCTCAAAGAGACGAGCCCGGCGCGGCGCGTGCGGCGGTGTCTTTAAGGTTGCCGCCAAGCGGTCTGGCCGTCGCGTCGATATCTTTGAATTTACCGAAAGTCGATACATACATGTTTTTAAAGACGATTTTTGCATAATTAGACTTTAGTTCCAATTTGCATCTTGAGGTTGAAGGTTGTCGATTGAGTTAGGTTTAATTAATAAGCGTATTACGATCTTTTTAAAACGTAATTATTGTGTTATACTAAATGTGTAAAATGTAAATTAATTAACTATTATTTCTTATTAGTTTTCGTTAAAAAACTAAGACGTGTCGTGTAAGATATCGTGTAAAAAGAGATGTGTTGTTATTGGTGGTTTTATTGAATGGTGATGGACTATTTTCAAAATGCATAGAGAGCACATTCAGAAATCAGAATTCAACATTTTTCACGTAAGTTAATTGCTAGTTTTTTCATATATCGTCTGTAGTAGATAAAAAGCGATAATTGCAGATCTAGGTACTGTCCATCCACAATCATCGTTCCGTACAACACGGAAAATGTGTTATTATTTTTAAGTTGCGTTAAACAATTTTGTGTTGTGTTAGATTTCGTGTAAGAGACGTGTTGTTTTTGGTGGTATTATTGCTTAGTGCTAAAGAATACTTACAAAATGCATAGAGTCTAGAGAAATAAGAACACTTTAAGAACTTAACATTTTACACATAAGTTTATAACCATAGTTTTACGTACGGAAGTTTTCATGCATCGTCTGTTATTTCGATAGAATGCCTGACTCCTGAGATTGTGGAAGACGGTGCTTTCGCATATCACACAAGGTTTTGTTCCTTACGAATAACTTTTTAACTAATCGCTAAATAAGTTGTTACTCATGCTCAGAAAGTAACTTACAGTTTTGTACATGAGTTAGGATTAAAGTTTTAACCCATTAAGCCCCATACGAGCACCGGTGATCGCGACAACAATAGAATACAATAGCATTTCCAAGAATCCGCGATCGAAGGATTAATGCAAGTAGCCTAGGTAAGAGATTATAGGTCAAAGTTATGAGTTACTTGAGAGAGTTGAATGTCATGGTTCTTGATAGGTTGGAAAGACCATAAGGTTGAAAACTGCCGCGACCGTACAGTATGGTCGTTTACGACCTTATGTTATTAAGCGCGCTACAGTTGATGACAATGACTCGCGCCTTTTACATTACGTATCGGAATAAAAAAAAATCGGTTGTCTGTAAAGCCGGTTTACTGACGATAGTTGAACGTGACAATTACCTTTGTTGAGATTTGTAAACTTCATAATATTTTATAAGTAAATTTAGTTCCGCGATTTGATAACAGATGTCGCTGTTAGGCCTCTAGATCGCGCTATCGCTTACCCGAGAACATTTGGTATATGTACGATTCAATGGAATAAATTTTCGTCTTATCGCTGACACTCACTGGTTGTTTTATTTATTATTACGCCAGAGGGATTTGCGTCCTAGGGTAACCCTACAGAACGGATTGGACCAGTATTAGGCGTATGACGTCTCTACAGCCTTAAGCCTAGTATCCACTTGAGCATGCTCAGGCGAATGAGCCGCTCATTCGTGCGAGTTCGAGCGTGCTCAGGCGTCTCCACTTGAGCGGCTCGGCCAAATGCAGTGTTGCAAAAGTGATAATTAAAAAATCGGGTATATTTCCAGGTAATTATCGGGAGAAAACGGGAGATTTTTTTTTTCCAAATAAAACAACAATATTTTACGCTATTAATAATTAAAGTATATTATTAAAAACATATAAGATACATTGAAAATGGCTAATCATTCATTTTCATACCACTTTTTCATTGCTATTTTTGCAAACATTCTTTAAAATTTTGTGAGTATTTTCTTCTTGGACTATTACATGAATCATCGGAGTCGGACATCGTCACATAAAATAGCGCACTTAACAAATAACACAAATAAAATGTAAACTTTCTTTCTTTCCATGACAACCGTGCGGACGAACGAAAAACATTTCAGACCATATATTATAGAGGTTTGAAAATATGTTCAGTCGGTATCAACTACCAATTATTATTGAAAGGGACAACACTATACTGAGAAAAGAGCTGATGTCCTTACTTCATAAGTTCATTCTCACTTCCCAGTATAGCGCTGTCTCAGTCTCTTTCAGTTGGGGAATCCCCTTACTAAAGAGTTTACCCCGTTTAGTATTACCTGATAAATCTGATAATCTTCAGTGTTGTCGTCTTGAGAATGCAAAATAATACTATATTTTAAACATTCGTTGCATACAATGTAAAAATCGGGAGATAGGACAGTTAAATCGGGATATCGGGAGGGAGACGCCAAAATCAGTAGATCTCCCGATAAATTGGGAACTTTTGCAACACTGGCCAAATGAGCGGGCTCATCTGGCCGAGCCGCTCAAGTGGATACTAGGCGTTATATTGGAACGCCTCAGAGCGATCAGCGAGGTAACGCCGCATATTGCGTCATGTTTTTTCGTGCGCGCAGCCCATATCGAATTATAAGACGTTGTCACGTCAAAAAATAAAAGTAAAAAAAATATTTTAAAAATTTTTTGTTAATGGTTTATCCTTTTGTCTAAATGTTATTAATCATAAAAAATATATCAAAAAAAAAATTTTTTTTCAAAAAAATATATTTAAAAATACATTTTTGGAATTAGAAAATGTAGTATAATAATACCCCAAAGTTATCGGAAGTGGTCTTTTTACACCCTGTACATACAGTAGAACCCGTTTAAGACGATCACGCTTAATACGATTTCCCGCATAATACGCCATTTTGCATGAGTCCCTGCAACTTGAGATATATTTTCATACATTCTCTTAATACGATCGTCATCCCGTTTAATACACCCTAACGGCCACCACATATTACCTCTCACCCATCGCCACGGCATTGTGTACCGTCAAATCAGTGGGAATTGAGATGTTGATAGTTGATACGTGGATGGCAAGTGGCAACACTTCCCGAATTGTTGCAAAATTACGAACTGCGAGACATTTTTAACGCAGACGAATTCGGTTTATTTTTTAAATAGATGCCAGAAAAATCCTATGTTTTCAAGGGAGAGACTTGTCATGGTGGCAAAGCAAATAAAGAGAGACTGACTGTCCTGGCCTGTGCCAATTCTGATGGGTCGGAAAAGTTATGTTTGCTGGTGACTGGTAAGGCTGAGGCTTTCCCGCTTAAGACGCGTTTTTGGTTGAGTCCCTGTGAAATCGTCTTAAACGGGTTTTACTGTATGATGTTGTCGTGTAACGTGTGCGCTGTGCAGGAGGACGCGGTGCTGGCGGCGCTGCGGGCGGGCGAGGAGGCGGGGGGCGGGGAGGTGTCGGCGAGCGCGCTGCTTGCCGCGGGCGCGGGGGGCGCGCGGTTGCCGCCCGCCACAGCGGCCGCGGTGCGCGCGCGCCTGCTGCGGGCCCTGGACCTCTGCCAGGTAGGAAGGCGTCCGTTTGTTTTATCGTTCGTTACCGTCGATATTCATTACTTTAAGTAATGTAAGAGTATATTCAATACTTTAAGGAATAAATTCTTGTATATATTTTATTTATTCACTTATACCGGCTATTTCGGAAACGGCTCCAACGATTTCGATGGAATTTTCTGTATTTTTAATAGTTATTTTTGAAGTGAAAACTTCTTTAGCGGCGTTGAGCACTTTTGTGGGATGAGTAAAAACTGAAACTCGCGTCAGATTTTCGTGTTGATCGAAAAACCATAGAAAAACCGTAAGACGGTTGGAAAGTAGTGTTTTGTGTCGAACTCGAACTCGAACTCGAAAACTCGAAAACTAGAAAAATCGAAAACTCGAAAATTCGAAAACTCGAAAACTCGAAAACTCGAACTCGAACTCGAATTGTAAGGGTTTCGATTAATTAAAATAAATCGCGTTTTTAAAAATCGATTTTCATAAAAAATGGGTTAAAAATTTAATCGATTGTAAGGGTTTCGATTGATTAAAAAAATCGATTTTTCAATAATCGATTTTCATAAAAAATGGGTTTAAAAAAATGCACAACGTTAATAATCAAGTTTTCACTTCTGCCGGCACTCCCGGAGTGCAACCCGTCTTTTTTTTACCGGAGGTTATGTTGTTTTAATCGTTTTTCAGGCAATGAAAATAATTAATGTTTGAAAAAATTAAAGCTAAATTTCACTTTTTGGTGGCTCAATCCATTGGTTCCAATACAAATACAAATATTTAGGGAGAAAAATTCTGAAGTTTTTGTAGTGAAAATTTTTCAGAAAAAATGCCTAAAGATAGCAGCTTTTTCAGCAATTCAGTTATATTGAGTTTCTGTCATAGTGATTTTTAGTATTTACCAAAGTTAAATGCATTCGGAGAATCATTAGTCGATCGGGTAGTGATGAGCAAAGCAAGACCAAGACCAAGACTCGACCAGTCTTGGTATTGGTCTTGGTCTTGCTTGTGCAGTCTTGGTCTTGGTCTTGCTTGTGCAGTCTTGGTCTTGGTCTTGCTCAAATCTGTCTGGTCTTGGTCTTGGTCATGGTCTTGCACGCCTAGTCTTTGTCTTTGTCTTGCAAAAAGCAAGACTCATGCAAACATTTTTCAAAACTTTTTGTAAGTTTTAATTTTCTCGAAAAAATATTTTCGAAAAAATTAAAACCTAAATTATTAGACTAGCTGCAGCTACATAATCTTAACTTGATAAGAGAATGATTCTTGAATTGAAAATACTAATGAAAAGTCGAGAGCCAACTCAGCATAGGCTGATCTTTTAGTGGAAATAATGTCCTTAAGAAAAATGAAAATTAAAAAAATAAGAACTTTCCCTCGGATTTCTTTTGGAGTAAGTATTTTTAGGGTTCCGTAGCTAAATGGCAAAAACGGAACCCTTATAGATTCGTCATGTCTGTCTGTCTGTCTGTCTTTCCATCCGTCCGTATTTCACAGCCACTTTTCTCCGAAACTATAAGAGCTATACAATTGAAACTTGGTAAGTAGGTGTAGTCAGTGAACTGCATTAAGATTTTGATACAAAAATAGAAAAATTGTTAAAAATTGTAGGGGTCCCCAAAGGTACAACTGAAACAAAAATCATTTTTGTAACGAAGTTCTTTATCGCGCGTTGCGAAAGGGGGCTAGACGGAAAAAGTTGTAACGACACTTTTAGTTTTGTTTTATACGTCATAAATCAAAAACCTTTTAATTTCATAAAATAAACCTTTTCGCTGCTGCGGAACCCTTCATGGGCGAGTCCAACTCGTCGTCGTTGTCGAATTGTCTCTCGGTTGGAAGATCTTCATTTTCGGACGCCACGTATATTCCCAAATTTTAGTTTAAATGCATGGTTACATAATCAAAAGGGTAAAAACGGGATCCAATTATTTACACATCGCTGTCTGTTCGTCTGCCTGTTTCCAGGCTGTATCACAAGAACTTGAAATTCATGTTAAGACCGGTCATGGAAATTTTAAGGCCAAACTTTACGGATTTAAATTAGTGCCTTCACCCATGTGCGAGTGCTCGACCGAAGGCAACATATTTGAACAAACCGCTCATCATGTTCTCTGGGAGTGCAGTCTCTGGCAGGACGAAAGAACTACTATGCTAAACAACCTATTCTGTACATCTGGAGTCGCATACTACGGTGATCTCGTGGACAGCGCTAAGAACTTCCGAGCCTTCAAGCGTTTTTGTCACAATTATTATTGGCAACAGTCAAACACAATAAACTCCAATATTAACTTAGATTACCTTAGGAGTCACAATTATTAACCTTATTTCCGTGGTGCTCCCCCTTAAGTTCTTTGACTTCCGGTCATTGCAACTTTGTGCTGTCTCCCGCTTTTATGGGGAGGGAAATTGGAATCTTCCTACTCCTCCTATTTTCTTCTGATTAATTTTGTTGCGGGTCCCAAGACAGTTTTAGCATGTCCCTCGGGCTCCCTGAGATCATATCAAAGGGTTTTCGTGGTTGGATACCGCTGTCGATCCGATAAATGGGCTATCTAACACTGAAATAATTTTTCAAATCGGACCAGTAGTTCCTGAGATTAGCGCGTTCAAATAAGCCCTTTCAAATATATTTCTTCCCGTTTTTTCAACATTTTCCTCTATTTCTTCGCTTCTATTAGTCTTAGCGTAATAAAATATAGCCTATAGCCTTCCTCGATAAATAGGCTATCTAACACTGAAATAATTTTTTAAATCGGCTGTAGTTCCTGAGATTACCGCGTTCAAACAAACAAACAAACTCTTCCGCTTTATAATATTATAGTATAGATAAATATTTTATATCATATTACAGTCACTGCGAAAGTAAAAAAAATTAGCAAGAGTCTTGCACGGAGCAAAACTCTTGCATAGTCAGTCTTGGTCTTGGTCTTGTTCTTGCACACCTAGTCTTGGTCTTGGTCTTTCTAGTCTTAGGGTAGTCTTGGTCTTGGTCTTGGTCTTGCATTTTTTGCAAGACCAAGACCAAGACTGCAAGACCAAGACCAATTTTGCTCATCACTACGATCGGGCTACGTCGACAAAATTTTAGTCGTGATCCGTCGAACTGAATCGTGTTTTCATTATAATTTTGTCTACAGGAGGAGGAGTGCACCGCGTCGCGTCTCCGCGCGCTCGGCAACATGCGGCACGCCGACGACACGGAGCTGCTGCTGCGGCGCGCGGGCGGCTCCGGCGCGGCGGCGCGCGCGGCGCTCGGCGCGCTGACGGTCGGCCCGCCGCCCGCCCTCTACAACGCCACGCGCCTGCGTCGCCTCGAGCGCGCGGCGCTGGGCCCGGGAGCTGTAGCTGAGCGTGCCGCCGCGCTGGAGCTACTGCTGGCGCGGGGGGCGCGCGCGCCGGCCTCGCTGCTGGCCCTGCTGCTCGCGCTGCCCGCGCACGCACCGCCCGAGCTGCGGCAGCTGGCGTGGGGGCGGCTGGCGACGCTGGCACGGCGCGACGCGGGCCTGCGCGCGCTGCTGGCGGCGCTGCCGGCGCGGGACGGCGGCTGGGCGGCGCGCGCGCTGCCGGGCCGCTCGGCGGCGGTGGAGCGCGAAGCGGGCGTCGTCGGCGGGTGGCGCGCAGGGCTGCGGGCGTCGCTGCTGGAGCGGGGCGGGGCGCTGCGTCGCGCCGAGCTGACGGTGACGGCGGCGGCGCGCGGCGACTCCGCGACTGATATCGTGACGGTGAGTGCCCGCCGCTGTTCCTCTAGCGGGGGCCACTTCTCCACCTCGGCGCAGAATAATAGTTATTAGTTTATTTATTTATTTAGGTAACAAACAGCCTTTAACAAATATTTATGAACGTTTTAACTGCAAGTAGACCTCAAGTACTATAACATCAATACAAAATATGAACATTAAAAAATACAACTTAGTACTTTTTTTAATATATATTATAAGTACTACTTTACATGGGCGCCGGCAGAAATAATTCCCAAGGGGTGCAGATTTTTAACCGACTTCCAAAAAGGAGGAGGTTATATTATGTTCATATGTATGTAAAGAAAAATGTATTTTTCTTTATTTGCATTTTGCCGCTATTTAGATGATTATTTGACAGATCCTTCTGCTCTGCGACTTCGATGTAATCTATGAAAAGAAAAGATGGCCGAATGGACTAAAAACTAGCAAGTATTATCATTGATTTCGGCGATTGTTAATTTAATAACACTAAATGTCGTTTCTTTGTTTTTTTCAGGTAAGATTTTGTTATAATTTAAATGTAATAATTAAAGCTTTATGTTATGTGGATCCACATATTTTGACTAAAATAAAAACTTTGTTTTTTCCAGAAACCCAATTGTGTTATTATTTACTACGTAATCGTCGAAAATCCTAAGAAATAACCTTATAAAACGACATTTATTGCCAAGAAAAGAAAATATGGAAAGATTGAAATTCGCATTCCAAGTAAAACCAACATCAGACGGAAAGTCGAACCACATTGCCATAACCTCAATCAGTACACAAGATGACAAGATTTTTCTAATTCCTGAAGAATATCAAGCAGTGTCACTCCACAAACATATACAAGCCAGTAAAACCTTTAGTACAGTGAAAAATACACTGAAAAAAAGACACCAATCCAGAAATGTCTGGATGGAAACTACGGAGGACATTTTAAATACTTATGTGGATGAGGATAAAAATATGATTTTCCAGGACCAATTTCTCGAGGAGATAAGTCAAGAACAATTTGCTAAAACCAATACAAAAGTAACAGAAGTCGACCCAATTATAAAGATTTTGGAAAA
Source organism: Polyommatus iphigenia (assembly GCA_963422495.1). Lineage (NCBI taxonomy): Eukaryota > Metazoa > Arthropoda > Insecta > Lepidoptera > Lycaenidae > Polyommatus > Polyommatus iphigenia. Next base: position 27,301,096 of record OY730183.1, read on the forward strand.
ATTGATTGAAAGTCAAGAAAGAAAAGAAAAACAAAGTGTGAAAAAACTGGCTGACAAATTCGTTATTGAAAAGTTTGATGGACGAAATACAATTAGTGCATCATATTGGATGGAGACATTTGAAAAGGAATGTGAAAGGTTTGGAATAGTAAACGAAGATGAAAAAATTTAAATTTTCTCATTATTTCTTGAAAAATCTTGCACAGATTGGTATGCCGCCATGATGATTAAACATGGCTTACAATCAGAGTGGTCCGAATGGAAATCAAGTTTTTTACAAACCTATGCCATTAAAGGTTGGTCAACAAGCAAGTATGCATTGTCTTTTAAGTATCAATCAGGCTCTTTGTTGGACTTTGCTGTAAGAAAAGAAAAACTATTGCTAGAAGTAAGAAAAACAATTGATGAAGGGACATTAATTGATATAATAGCTGCGGGCTTGCCAGACTTTATAACAGACAGAATTAACAAGGAGGAGGTTGTGTATGTAAAAGATTTATTCAATGAACTGAGAAAGTTAGAACATCTAGTTTTAAAAAGAAGAATTTTCAAAAAGAGAGAAGATACTAAACCAAATATAATAAAAGAAAAGTGTAGCATTTGTGAAAAATTAAAAAAAGGTGTACGTTACCACTCGGAAGATTTATGTTGGTTTAATCCTAAGATAAATAATGAAAAGGATAAAAAGCAAATAAAACTCATCAATAATTCAGAGCTAGAATGTGAACTACAGTGTGAAGATCAAAAAACTAACTGTGCCGCCATTAATTAAAGTAAAATTAGTTCTTAATAACAATATTGAGATATTTGGAATCTACGACTCTGGTTCTAATGTATCATTGATCAATTCGAAAGTTATTAAAGATAAATAATAAAGATCCTAACTTTAGTAACAATGCTAATTTGAAAACAATTAATGGCGTTAAAAAAGCGAAGGGCATAATCAAAGTTAATATAAACATTTTTGATATGGAAAAGAAAATGAATGTTTTTGTGATAGACAGAAAGAATTTTGACTATGACTTTTTAATAGGACTAGACTGCATAAAAGAATTTTACTTGTGTCAAGATGAAAATTTGAAAGTACATCAGAAACTGCCTGGTTCTAAAATTCAACAGTTTTTTGAAGAAAAAAATAATTCAAATATAAACTTTAATGAACACTTATGTGAAGAAAACTTTCAAATTTACATAAATCATCTAGATTTCAAGGATCAAGCACAGATTGAGGAGTTGATATCAAAATATAAATCTGTTTTTGCAAAAGATAAATATGACATAGGGAGAGTAACGGGTTATGAGGCACACATCGATTTACAAGTGGAAAAATATTGAAGTAAAAGACCATATCGTTGCACTATTCAAGATAAGAAGGAAATAGAAAAACAGGTTGCAAAGTTATAGGAAAAAATATAATCGAGGAATCATATAGCCCTTTTTCAGCACCTGTTACACTCGCTTACAAAAGAGATGAAAATAAAAAGTCCAGATTATGCATAGATTTCCGAGAACTTAAATAAGATAGTTGTTCCGCAATCGCAACCATTCCCTCTTATTGAAGACCTTATAGTGAAAACAAGAGACTGCAAATTTTTCTCTACGCTAGATTTGAACTCCGCTTTCTGGTCCATACCATTGCGTGTTACTGACAGATACAAAACTGCATTCGTCACACAGGAGGGCCACTACCAATGGACCTGTTTGCCGTTCGGTCTAAAGACAGCACCGGCCATTTTTCAAAGAATAATGTGTAACATTATACGAAAAAATAAGCTAGGAGAATTTGCTGTAAGTTTTATAGACGACTTATTAGTATTTTCAAAAACATTTTTAGACCATATAAGATACCTAAAACAATTATTTGAAGCCATAAAAAATGAAGGCCTGAAACTCAAATTTTCTAAATGTATGTTTGCAGCACAATCAGTCAAATACTTGGGTCATATAATACAGAGTAACTCAGTCAGACCTCTGAAGGATAATTTGATATCAATACAAAATTTCCCAATTCCAAAAACACAGAAACAGATAAGGCAATTTTTAGGGAAAATAAACTTTTAACATAAATATGTGCCAAATATAGCAATAAAACTAGAGCCTTTGCATAATCTTTTAAGAAAAGGACAAATATTTAACTGGACTGAAAAATGTCAACAGTCATTCGATGAAATGAAACAAATTTTATGTTCTCAACCAATATTAACAATCTTTGATCCTAATCTCCCTATTCACATATATACAGATGCCAGTATACAGGGACTGGGAGCAGTCTTGAAGCAGCCACAAGACAATAATGAAGAAAAACTTGTTGCATACTTCTCTAAAAAGCTAAATGAAGTTCAAAAAAGGAAGAAAGCAATATATCTGGAATGCCTGGCAATTAAGGAATGTGTTAAGTATTGGCAGCATTTATTGATAGGTAGAAAATTTACTGTATTTACTGACCACAAACCGTTAGAAACTATGAACATTAAATCAAGGACAGATGAGGAATTGGGTGAACTTACATTCTATCTGTCACAATATGATTTCCAAATTAAGTACTCGCCCGGCAGATATAACATTGAAGCTGATTGTTTGAGTAGAAACCCTGTCCTTGGACCAAATGAAAATCAAGATGAACAATTAAAAATAGTAAACACAATAAAACTACAATAAATCTTAGAAGATCAAGAAAAAAAATGAAAATATACAGTGCAAGAAAGATATTAATAATAATAAAAATATAATTAATATCAAAAGACAACATATATTATAAGAGAGTAAAGAACAAAGACAAAATAATTTTATCTGAAAAATTTAGCATACAATTCATAAATAAAATACATAAAGACATGGGTCACATAGGAATTAGGCAGATGCAAAGTATGATTAGTTCATTGTATACAGCGGAGAACATCACAAAGAACATAAAAAGAATTTATGAAAATTGCTTAGTGTGTATAAAAAACAAATCAAAAGGACAGAACGAATATGGATTAATGTCACATTTGGGACCTGCCACAAAACCGTTTCAAATATGTTCTATTGATACAATTGGAGGCTTTGGAGGTACACGGTCGACGAAGAAGTATTTACATCTGCTTGTGGACCATTTTACTAGGTATGCACATATTTTAACTTCAAGTACACAAAACTCAAATGACTTCATCAAACTCATAAAAAACTGTGGAGAAATTCATAATATTGAATTGATTCTATCGGATCAGTATCCAGGTATTAATTCTTAAAAATTTAAAGGATTTTTGGACCAGGAAAATATGTGTATAATCTTTACAGCAGTTAACTCGCCTTACTCAAATGGTCTAAATGAAAGACTTAATCAGACATTAGTCAACAAAATCCGATGCAAAGCAAATGAAAATGTTAAAAAAGTTGCATGGACAACCATTGCTCAAAACTGTGTAAAAAACTATAATGAGACGAAACACTCGGTTACTGGATATGCTCCAAAGTACCTACTATATGGCACACCGCACAGATGTATCTCTTTTGCCGAATGAGATGAAGCTGAAAAAGACTGAGAATGATTTAATAAAAGACAGGCAAAAAGCTTTAGAAAACACAATAAAATCACATAATTATAACAAAGAAATCTATGATAAGAATCGAATATGCATAGACTTTAAAGTTGGTGATATTGTCTTTGTGGAGAATGGTAACAGACTTAATAGAAAAAAACTGGATGAAACTCGGACCTTATCAAATTATAGAAAAATATCAAATACAATCTACAAGATAAATACTGATCATAAGAAGTCGGAGTCAAATTTTTTTCACATCTCAAAACTAACCCCAGCTCCTGATGGCATCTAGTCTGAGAGTTTGCGTGACTAAACACCTGATTATATTTTCTATTGGGGGGGGGGGGGGAGATGTAAAGAAAAATGTATTTTTCTTTATTTGCATTTTGCCGCTATTTAGATGATTATTTGACAGATCCTTCTGCTCTGCGACTTCGATTTAATCTATGAAAAGAAAAGATGGCCGAATGGACTAAAAACTAGAAAGTATTATCATTGATTTCGGCGATTGTTAATTAAATAACACTAAATGTCGTTTCTTTGTTTTTTCCAGGTAAGATTTTGTTATAATTTAAATGTAAGAATTAAAGCTTTATGTTATGTGGATCCACATATTTTGATTAAAATGAAAACTTTGTTTTTTTCCAGAAACCCAATTGTGTTATTATTTACTACGTAATCGTCGAAAATCCTAGGAAGTAGCTTTACATGCGGCCATTACTATGCTTCACTCGTGAAATAGACAAGGTTACGTCCGTATTTTTTTTACGTCCGTGTTTACATGTATATATTTTTTTGTTACTTTTCTTTCTTTTCTTTTTACTTTTTACGAAGAACAGTGACTGTCTATTTACGTCAACAGAATACATTTAGTACCGAAACATTACGAACTATCTTTGTACGGCATGGTAATAGGGTTACAAAATTAATGTTCCACTGGCGTGCCGTTGACTGTACCAATAACTACCTAATCTTGGCTCGAAATTTACAAAGTTATTTTAAAAATTAGAATACATACTAGTTACTTATTGTTTGATCTAAAAAAGTATAAAATGGAAAGAATCCACCAAAACCCATATTTCTCAGTTCTCTTCCGGTGTTCTTTGTGTGAAACCGGTACAGTAGGGCGGATAAATACTTAATAGGAATTATGACAAGCGAATCAAATCATTAATCAGCAACTCTTTATATGGGTGGCGTCATTAAGTACAAGATTTCTAGATTTTCTTAGTCGACAAAATCTGAAGCCCGGTTTATTTTATATATTTTGAGACATTTACAACTTTCTGACTATTCAATAAGAATTTATTATATTATAGGTACCCAGTCGTCACGGCTCAGGCCTATTTCGCGCGCTTTGCATGTCCTTACGAGTTACGTTGTTGCGTTGCTCGCGCGGTGCGATATTATGACAAAACTACTGATTTCCGCGCGGTGTTGAACATGAAAGAGAAATAATGTTAATGATTACGCGCGGCGCCAGTGCGTGCCATAATTAATTAGTGCAAGCAAGCAGTGATATGTGATTAATGATTATATTAAAGTGTTAAGTGAGCTAACGTGTTTTTAAAGTAAAAATAATAATAATTTTGTTATAAAATATGAGTGACATAAGGCGATTTTTGTGCAAGAGAAAAAAGATTGAAAATGAACAGTTTAATGCTTGAAGATTGTCCAAGTACTTCGGCACAGCAAAGTACTAGTAAAACTGAATTAACAACACTTCAAACTTCAGTTAATAATGATTTCTTAAGTTTTCGCGAGTATCACTCATGATATTATAAGTTTAAACACTTACGGATTTTGTCGCGGAGCACTTTTATTAATCCCGACGTTTCGGCTACTTTACAGCGGCCGTGGTCACGGGTGGACTGAGGTGACAGGTGTCCAATTTCTTGAAGTTATCCAACTACCCGACGACTCATCAATATTTGTTTGCGTTCCGATCTACGCAGAACGAACTCACAGTGTCTTGAAGCCGAGGTGTCATAGATTTGTGCTTTAGTTTGTTTATCACTGGATCCCAACTAGATGGCAGCACCCAACCATCTTCGCGGTTGAAATTAGGGTGTTTTTTAATTTCTATGGCCTCGCGTATCATTCTTGGGCGGTATCGTGCTTCTTTTGCCAGTACTTGTGGCTTATCAAATCTTATGTAATGGCGAGGTTGATCCAGTGTGTGTTCACAAATTGCGGACTTGGTGTTCCTACGGTGTTTGACATCTGCAATGTGTTCCTTGATACGGGTTTTGATGGCCCTTTTGGTTTGCCCTATATAAGAGAGGCCACAATCACAGTCGAGTTTGTAGATTCCTGCATTTTGAAGGGGTAAGTTGCATTTCACTGATGGTAAACATTGGCTGATCTTTTTGGGCGGCTTAAAGTATGTTTTTATTGAAGCTTTCCTTAGAATGTAGCTCACTTTATCAGTGACTCCCTTTATAAATGGTAACACTGTAGGTAATCTTTCCACTGTTGCAAGTTGTTCAAGATGCAGGAATCTACAAACTCGACTGTGATTGTGGCCTCTCTTATATAGGGCAAACCAAAAGGGCCATCAAAACCCGTATCAAGGAACACATTGCAGATGTCAAACACCGTAGGAACACCAAGTCCGCAATTTGTGAACACACACTGGATCAACCTCGCCATTACATAAGATTTGATAAGCCACAAGTACTGGCAAAAGAAGCACGATACCGCCCAAGAATGATACGCGAGGCCATAGAAATTAAAAAACACCCTAATTTCAACCGCGAAGATGGTTGGGTGCTGCCATCTAGTTGGGATCCAGTGATAAACAAACTAAAGCACAAATCTATGACACCTCGGCTTCAAGACACTGTGAGTTCGTTCTGCGTAGATCGGAACGCAAACAAATATTGATGAGTCGTCGGGTAGTTGGATAACTTCAAGAAATTGGACACCTGTCACCTCAGTCCGCCCGTGACCACGGCCGCTGTAAAGTAGCCGAAACGTCGGGATTAATAAAAGTGCTCCGCGACAAAATCCGTAAGTGTTTAAACTTATAATATCATGAGTGATACTCGCGAAAACTTAAGAAATCATTATGTGAACCAGTACGGACTGGAAACCGCAAACCAAATACGCCGACTGGAAGATCTCAAAACAAAGTGCGTAAGATTTGTAACATCGTTAAATTTTCTGAAACGATGTCGAGACCACAATCTGATCCCTACGTGTGTCAAAATATCACCCAAAGAAAACATACGAGGCAGCGCAAAGATCCTACTACAGGCCAGTATAAGGTTACTAATAGCCATGATTCATCAAAAACGTTCCGATCTCGCCGCCCTGGAAAGTCAAATAACGGTTTTAACCAACAGTATTAAAAAAGTTTTATCTATAACGGATTTTCAAAATTGTATTGAAATACTAAACAATCGTGAAATGGCTAAATATAATTATTGCAAAAACAACCAGATTTTAAAATTTAACAAACTTAACAGCAAAAAAACCATAAACAATTCAACCAAAGACAAGACCGTCTCTCGCACAGTTGTCAATCTGTCAAAACAAACTTTTGACATACATACAATAGAATTGTTAGAAAAGGGCTTGAATTTTGCAATAACACCGCGAAAAATACCGTTTGAAGAAATTATTTGCAGCGTTGAGGATTGTTTATTAAGCAATAATATACTCGTAAGCAAGGAGGATTCGGAGGCCATACGACAAGATATATCGTCATTCTTACGACGTAGTTCAGTGCCCAAACCAAATATTTCCCGGGAACAAATGAGTGCATTGAAAAACTTACGCTCCAGATCTGATATTACTATTCTCCGCGCAGACAAAGGTAATGCCACGGTGATTATGGATACAACAGATTACAGTGAAAAAATAAAACATCTTTTATCGGACGAGAACACGTACAAAAAAGTCAAAACAGACCCCACCAACAAAGTTTTGAATACAACTCAAAACCTTATAAAGAAGTACTCCGACTCACTGAATCTGGATCCCAAATTCTTGTTGCCTTGTATGGTTTGCCAAAGATACACAAAGCCAATGCTCCTCTTCGACCAATTGTAAGCCAAATTGACTCACCAACCTACAAATTGGCTCAGCTGGTGGCTAATGTACTCTCGCCTCTACGCGGACAGACCAAGGCCCATGTAAAGGATTCTTACCACTTTGTCGATGAGATTAAACATCTACGCCTCAGAGACAATGAACAACTGGTCAGTTTCGATATACAGTCCCTGTTCACTTGCCTACCAATACAGCAGTGTATCGAAATTGTTACAAGAAGGCTGAGAGAGAATGACTTACCGGTTGAAAATGCGGACTTGTTAGAACACTGCTTTACATCTGGCTATATGTTGTGGAATTATGACTTTTACAGGCAAGTAGATGGTGTTGCGATGGGCTCACCTGTTTCACCTGTTGTGGCTGATATTTTTATGGAAGACTTCGAGAAGTTAGCCCTTGAGTCCTCACCTGTACAACCCACCTTCTACAAGCGGTATGTAGATGATACTTTCACAATATTACCATCAGACAAAGTATCCATATTCCTTGAGCACCTGAACAGCCTCAACTCCAAAATGCAGTTCACAATGGAGTTGGAGAGAGATAATTCCTTAGCTTTCTTGGACGTATTAGTAATAAGGAATCCTGATGGCACATTAGGTCATACGGTGTATCGCAAACCTGCACACACAAACAGATATTTAAATGGTGATTCCCATCATCACCCAGCACAGTTAAGTACTGTTGGAAAATCGTTATTTCAAAGAGCACGAGGAATCTGCGATGAACAGCCTGTGGATACCGAACTTCATCATGTTGCACAAGTTTTACGCGACAATAAGCTTCGGGTACCACGCAAACAGAGCAGCAACCGAGTGAAGCCGGCAACAGTGGAAAGATTACCTGCAGTGTTACCATTTATAAAGGGAGTCACTGATAAAGTGAGCTACATTCTAAGGAAAGCTTCAATAAAAACATACTTTAAGCCGCCCAAAAAGATCAGCCAATGTTTACCATCAGTGAAATGCAACTTACCCCTTCAAGATGCAGGAATCTACAAACTCGACTGTGATTGTGGCCTCTCTTATGTAGGGCAAACCAAAAGGGCCATCAAAACCCGTATCAAGGAACACATTGCAGATGTCAAACACCGTAGGAACACCAAGTCCGCAATTTGTGAACACACACTGGATCAACCTCGCCATTACATAAGATTTGATAAGCCACAAGTACTGGCAAAAGAAGCACGATACCGCCCAAGAATGATACGCGAGGCCATAGAAATTAAAAAACACCCTAATTTCAACCGCGAAGATGGTTGGGTGCTGCCATCTAGTTGGGATCCAGTGATAAACAAACTAAAGCACAAATCTATGACACCTCGGCTTCAAGACACTGTGAGTTCGTTCTGCGTAGATCGGAACGCAAACAAATATTGATGAGTCGTCGGGTAGTTGGATAACTTCAAGAAATTGGACACCTGTCACCTCAGTCCGCCCGTGACCACGGCCGCTGTAAAGTAGCCGAAACGTCGGGATTAATAAAAGTGCTCCGCGACAAAATCCGTAAGTGCTTAAACTTATAACATCACTTCAGTTAATATTTATGATGTGGGTTTATATCTGGATTCTAACGTACCCATCAGTGATGAAATACGGTATAAAGTGCTCGAAGCGCCGCGGAAACCTCCGCAAGATTATGATTTCAAGCAGGACATCGATCATAAAAACGAAACACAACCACGTGCATTCCGCTACGAGTGGCTCACAGCATACCCTTGGTTAGTCTATTCTGATCAGGCTAAAGGACCACTTTGCCGTACATGTGTATTATTTCCCACACAAATTCATCGAGGAAGTAGTCAGGGGGCATTTATCGTTGGGCCGTGCAAAAGATATCAAAAATTTCACCAATGTGCGAAATCTCATGCAAGCAGCCAGTGGCATCGTGAATCGGTTATACGTTCCAAAAATTTTCTGGAAATCATGCAAAGAAAAAAAAATTACGTTTGTGAACAGATTGTTACTGAATATCACAGGAAAATTTCAGAAAACAGAAAAATACTTCAACCCATTATTTCTTCGGTCTTGTTTTGTGCTACGCATGATTTACCTCTTCGAGGAAAAACGGATGATGGGTCAGTTTTCAAAGACTTACTAAGTTTCAGAGTTGAGGCGGAGATACAGTTTTAAAAGACCACTTTGCAACTGGTTCTAAAAATGCCCTCTACGAGTATATATCCCATCAAGTACAAAACGAAATTATTGAAACCTGTGCTGATGTTCTTCGTGAAACCATTACTGATGAAGCGAAAGAAGCGGTATACTTTTCAAATTTCAATCTTGGCTGACGAGACAGCGGATATAAGCGGGACTGATATGACTGATAGCTTTCAGTAGGCATAAGATACGTTAAGTTTGACCAAACGAAACGCAGTTACGTGATACTTGAAGAATTTTTGGGGTACAGACCACTTCAAAAATTAGATGCTGCTTCGGTTTCTGAAGTTATAATATCTTTTTTGACATCATGTGGCTTAGATCTCACCAAAATGGTTGGGCAAGGGTATGATGGTTGCTCCACGATGGCTGGACATATTGGTGGAGTTCAGAAAATAATTAATGATAAGTATCCCAAAGCAAAGTATTTCCACTGTGCTAGTCACATATTAAATCTTGTTGTCAATGACTTAAATAACTTGAGCGAAATAAGAAATACTGCTGGAACGATTAAGGAAACTATAACTTTTTTTAGAGAGAGCCTACGAATAATCAAAAACTAAGGAAGAGTAACACCGTCAAAAAACATGCTCCAAAATACTTGTCCAAAAAGTGTACCTTAGGTTCACTTTTCATACATTAGGTGACCTTGAGCGGTATAAAGGCTGACGTTACATGACAGTTCGAATGGAACCAAATTTAAAACTGTATTAGTATGGGAGTTACGTTTCCTGGTTTTATTATTCGTAGGAGAGAGCATTTTACGGCGAAAAAAAATTCCAAATATTCCCTTGTTTTGCGAAACCAGATGGTCTGCAAAGTACAAAAGTATTCGAATTTTCGCTCAAAATTTCACCAAAATTGTAGAAGCATTAATAGACCTCTCAGAAGATCAAGCCACTAATTCTAAGACAAAGGTTAGAGCTTACCAACTGCACACTGCTTTGACCACCACAAATTTTATTTTGGCATTGCATATTATTGTTACTTACTCGGCAAAGCTTGAGCCTGTCTGCAACCAGCTGCAACAAGTGGATTTGGACATTAATTCAGTGCATGACCACATTTGCAAGCTCACTAAAATAATAGAGGGTCACAAACAAAACGCATCGCAGGAATTTACTGCTATATTTGGAGAAGCTAAAAAAAGTTGCGATGACCTTAATATTGAGATTAAATGCCAACGAGTTACGAAACGACAGGCTCATCGATCCAACCACCCATCTGAAAACGTTGAAGAATTTTACAGAAGAGCTTTGTACATCCCTTACCTGGATTCGATCATTTCTTCTTTAAAAGACAGATTTTCTGAAACACATAAAAAATCATTTTCTCTGTTACAACTACACCCAAAAATAATAAAAGGCCTCAGTAAAGAAGAATTTCTTAGAGCTGCAAAGGACAATGAAAATTTGTATGGCGATCTTTTACCTAATTTTATTTCAGAAGTCACGACTTGGTTTGAAATGTGGAAATATCCACAGCCAGCGGCAAATGATATCAGTGGAGTTGATCGATATGAAAAACATCTTATAGACTACATCGACGAGGCAAAAGATTTCTTTCCTTCGGTGGCAGAAGCGATCAAGATTGGCCTAAGTCTACCCGTCACAACGTGCACAATAGAAAGATCTTTTAGCACACTGAGAAGAGTTAAAACTTGGAATAGATCCACAACAGGTGACGAGCGACTGTCTGGATTATGCTTATTAAGTGTCCACCGAGGCAAGATAACAAATGATAATAAAGAAATTTTTATAGAAAAAGTAATTAATAAGTTCGGTCAAAAACCCCGCCGGCTGCAGTTGTTATTTAAATGAGAAGTGTGGAGTTACTACCTACTAATTATTATTGTGAAGTGAATAAAAAATGATTTCCAATAGCTTTTTATTTCAATAATTCCTGTTGATCCCGAGATTCCCAAGGGGTGCAAGTGCACCTCCTGGCACCCCCCTGCCGGCGCCCATGCTACTTTACATAATATAAATGTATCCCTAAACCTACACACATAAATATACAATGATAATACATAAATAAACTTTAAGTATTTTTAATTTTTATGAACCAAATATAATAATAATAATAATAATATAGCATTTTGTTTCCGAAAAGCGTTACATTTTGTTTTTAATTTGGTTAATCTAGCAGATCACGCAATTTGGTGTATGGTATGCCTCTTGGCATAGGCCTTCTCCAGTGCTCTCCACTGAGCTCTGTCATCTGCGACTCTTGTCCAGTAAGGACCCAAAGTCAGGCGAATGTCGTCTCTCCATCTCGCTCTTGGGTGGCCCTGTTTTCTGGTATTTTCTCTAGGATACCACATGATACAACGTAACATATGTCCTGTCCAACTCCATCTTAGGTGTTCGATGCGTGTTATAAATCTGATAATATGTCTGTAACTTCTTATTTCTTGGTTGTTAACATTGTCGCTAAGTCTGATCCTACCCTAGTAAACGAATGATTCTGGTTGGAAAAGTCGAAAGCAGAAATCTTAACTACGGAAATTTGTATGGACTAGTTAGGAGATAAACATACTAAAAGTCCTGACCCCTCCGGGTTGAGCCGGAGGGGAGGGGGGGGGAAAAGAAGGACCCATTTTTTGGTTTTTTGACTAATTTACCAAACCGGTGCTTCGTACGAAATTTTATTGTACTACATAAGAAAAGTTAATAAAATTCTCTACAACTTTTCCTTTACACTTTGTATCTATCTCCAATCGTTGCCTAGCTATGAGCTTCTAAAAGTGGTCGATTTTCAAATACACGACATCAATACGACCTAAGGATATTTGTATTTTCTAAAATATCAGGAATTTTTGAAGACAGTAAAGAGATAAACGATAGCTTATTTTATGGTCTTTTATAAAACAGAAAAAACTTTTCTGGATTTTCTTGTCTCTAAGAAAAAAACATTGATTTTTCTTTCTAAACAAACATTGATTAATCTTTATTTACTTCGTTTTATAAAACTGAAAATTTAATTCTAATGAGAAAAAATCTTCTAAATTTTTATTGCCAATAGTCAAATTAATAATAATTAATCCTAATCTATGGTTAGTGCAGACTATTTTTACCTAAAAATACACATTTTGAGTCTTTCTGCGGTATGAGGTTAAAAATTCTTTGTAATTTCAAGCAATCATTTTTCCTGCTATCTAAGTTACTAGAAAATCACTTAAATGCCTGTTCTAGTCACAATAGACCGAATTTATGTCAGAACAGCCTGTAGACCAGTCCAAAACCAGAATAATGTGGTCAAATCAACCCAAAATTAAGCCGATGCGATCAGTAAAAAGGCTCCAGGAGAGCAACCAGTCTCTAGAAACCGACCAAACCGTGCCGAAGTTTTCCCATTTAGATGGCCCATATGATATCAAAACATTTTGTTTTCCAGCATCCCGATATAGAAAATGTGGAAGGTTGCTTTTTCATGAGTTTGGGAGATTGGCCATGGTAACACATTATGACACGAATAATGGCTCTCTAGACCCGGCTGACGATAGTAGTACACCACAGAATTATTTGAACACGTGATTATAGTAAATCCAGATGAAATTCAAGCCAGTGTTTATATCAGCACCAACATCAGAGACAATTTCTTAGTGATACCATCGTCAATCTCTCAAACTCATGAAAAAGCAACCTTCCGCATTTTCCAGATCGGGATGCTGGAAAACAAAATGTTTTGATATTATATAGAACATCTTAATGGGAACACTTCGGCACGGTTTAGTCGGTTTCTAGAGACTTAATATTGGATTGATTTGACCACATTATTCTGGTTTTGGACTGGTCTACAGGCTGTTCTGATATAAATTCGGTCTATTGTGACTAGAACAGGCATTTAAGAGATTTTCTAGTAACTTAGATAGCAGGAAAAATGATTACTTGAAATTACAAAGAATTTTTAACCTCATACCGCAGAAAGACTCAAAATGTGTATTTTTAGGTAAAAATAGTCTGCACTAACCATAGATTAGGATTAATTATTATTAATTTGACTATTGGCAATAAAAATTTTGAAGATTTTTTCTCATTAGAATTAAATTTTCAGTTTCATAAAACGAAGTAAATATTTGTTGGCATACGACATTTCTATGGCCATTGAAAAATCAATGTTTTTTTCTTAGAGACAAGAAAATCCAGAAAAGTTTTTTCTGTTTTATAAAAGACCATAAAATAAGCTATCGTTCATCTATTTACTGTCTTCAATAATTCCTGATATTTTAGAAAATACAAATATCCTTAGGTCGTATTGATGTCGTGTGTTTGAAAATCGACCACTTTTAGAAGCTCATAGCTAGGCAACGATTGGAGATAGATAGATACAAAGTGTAAAGGAAAAGTTGTAGAGAATTTTATTAACTTTTCTTATGTAGTACAATAAAATTTCGTACGAAGCATCGGTTTCGTAAATTAGTCAAAAAAACAAAAAATAGGTGCTTCTTTTGCCCGGAGGGGTCAGGACTTTTAGTATGTTTATCTCCTAACTAGTCCAAACAAAGTTCCGTAGTCAAAATTTCTGCTTTCGACTTTTCCAACCCACCCCCTTTTTGAGCATTCATTTACTAGGCTATCCCTAGTATACTACGTTCATAGTGCGGGAAGCATACGAGTCCGTATATTTAATTCAGTTCTTTAAGTAAAACTTCGTATTAACTTTCTGAGAGTTTTATTTTGTGGCTAGTGTACTAATGTCGCTGTGTGGGTGTTTGGCAGCAGGTCTACGCAGCTTCTTCTAAAAGACGTTATATTATCAGCAACGAACGTTCGTACTTATATCCGCGCAGTGAGGGGTAGAGTTGGCTCAATACAAGTACGCACTATCCATAAATCGATACCTATAGTGACATCTATCGTCGAGCCGCAATACTAGTCGATTCGCAGTGACAGTGCCACCTATCGTCGAATAGCGGTACCAGTCGTTTCAGCGCCATCTGCTGGAACCCGGACGAACCCGTTGAGTGTAGATCTCTGAGGCTGTTGTTGTGCGCCATCTGTCGCAGCGTAGCTGATATCTAAGATGACTAAACCCATCGACATTGATAAAACCTCAAAATGCGTAGGCTGCGGAAAGTTTTTGGGGATTTTAAATAAAATACGCGGATTTTGTATCAACAAATAAGGTAATTTACACATGATGTACAGACTACAGTAAAAAATATGCTGAAAACCATCAACTGTATCATGAGTCATGACACTCACTTATCCAAAACACGATCCGACACGTTCGCAGGCGGCGTACCTATGTGACTTTATACTCGCGAATCAGCAGTAAACGAAACGTTACGGAAACATCTGAAACCATGATCAGCTGGCCGACTATTCGGCCAAGCCCATCATTGTTAAATATCAAGCCTATAGCCGAGACTGTCGAAATGAAAAAAAAATATGATTGAGTGCCGAGCATTCCGATACGATATACCGGTCATGTTTGGTCCTCTTAGCTCGTAATAAAAATATACATACGAGTATTATTGTTTAGTTGGAGCTGCTAGAGGCGGACGCGGAGGCGGCGGGCGGGAGCGCGGGCGAGGGGGAGGGGGAGTCGGAGCTGGTGGCGACCGTAGACGGCGTTGTGCTGCGGCCGCGGCGGCTGCGCGCCAACACCACCGCACTCAGCGTGCTGCGCCTCGCGGCCGACGAGCGCGGCGCGCGCCCGCTACTGGGCGGCGGCATGCTGCGGCTGCGGCGCCGCGACGCGCGGGCCGGGGCTCTGCGGGTGGGCCCCGGTGGGCGGCTGGCGGTGCGCGCCGCGGCGGCTCAGCGAGTCGAGGCGCGTGTCACGGGCGGCTGGGGCGAGCTGAGCGCGAGCGCCCTGTCGTGGGCGGCGCCGCGGGTGCGGCTGCGGCTGGCGGCGGGTGGCTGCGCGCGCGCCGACGTGGCGCCGCTGGAGGTGGTAGGGGAGGTGCGGTTGACGTCGGTGCTAGGCTCGGCGCGGAGGCGCGTGCGGCGGGTGCGCGGCTCGCGGCTGCCGGTGCCGGGCCGCACCTTGCCGCTCGCCGACCCGCTGCGCGCCTCCTGTTCTTGACGCCGTCCACTGTTTTTACGCTTTTGTTACCGATTGTAACCCAAAACTGTAAAATATTTAAAGTAAATAAAATAAATTGTCTTGCTCACTATCTTATTTGTGATTCCTCGTCCTCCCTGCCCATTCCTTTACCTTCAGACTGCAATTGTAATGAATGAATGAATGAATACTTTATTGTGCACAATCACAGTTACAATAACAACATACATAAAATACGATATCTCTAGCAATCCTATAACTGAAGTGTCTTCCATGCGTGATTTGGGTGTTATAACACGTGTTTAGCAAACTAGATTTTCGAGAACATATAAATAGTATAACATCTAAAGCTGCTAAAATGGCTAGTTTCGTAATACGACAGACCAAGTTTTTCAAAGATCCTGAAATAGGTACCGGTGATACTTTTTAACTGTTATGTTCGTTCCATTGTTGAATAAAATTGTTCTCACTTGAGAACTTATGGAATCCATATTATTATTATGCCCACATTTCCATAATTCCATACTTATGGAATCCATATTATTATTATGCCCACATTTCGAGAATCGAGAAACTGCAAAAAACATTTCTTGTATCATTTATGTTTCAAAACCTTTGTCAAAATTTAATTTCTAATGAAGCTAAATTTAGCACACTTCAATTTGTTTCACTGGAGAGTGGAGCATAGACGTCGCATCTCCGATATTGTTTTTTACATAAATTAATTAACGGGAATAGGGATGATGACAAGGTCAAAGATTAGCGAATTTTGTTAATAAATAAAGAAATCGCGGTAAAAAATAAGTGTTCCCAAAATTCCTAAAATATTATACAGTCAACGTCTTTTTTTGAATAACGATTTACAAGTGAAAAAGACCAACACCAAAAATGTTTGCGGCCCGCATGAATAATAAAAAAATTAGGGAACTTCGTTGCAAAAACAAAAACAGGTTGGGGACCACTGGCTTAATATATTATACATCATGACATCAATAAATTATTAGAATTTAAAACTATATCTTCGTGTACCCCTACCGAAGGTTTAATTTTTTTTTATTTCAAAGATTTTCTTTTCCCCAAACAAAGCGGCGGAAAATATTGTATTATATTTTAAATACAATTTTTGAATTATTTTAAATTTGAAACCACTTCGTAAGTTTATTTCGAATTTACATGTTAATTTGGAAAATTAACCTTTAAGGCTTCCAAGCCAATACCTAAAAGTGGATACCTAGCAAAAATAGATTTAAGAGCATACTTCTTGGTTCCTAGTAACTCACTAGTCGATCGAAAGATTTTGATTTACGAATTAAGAGCCTTAAGTCTTGACGTACAGACTATCCGATGCGCTAACATTTTTTTCACAAAAATTTAAAGAAGGAAACTAGACCAGGCGTAGGCTTTATTCCTTCGATCGCGGAAAAACAAGACACAATGCCTTTCTATTGTTACCGCGGCCCACTTGGGCCTTACGGCAGTTGAAGCGTTATAGTTCTTGCAATCTACGAGTGCGCGTCGCCCTTAGTTGTGTGAGTGACCATATCTATACACGCGTACATGGCTCGCTCGCTACTGACTGCTCCGTCGGGTACGCACACTAACGAAAATGTCTATTCACATTTCCAACTACAAATAAAGGCTACGCGCGCTCGTAGATTGCAAGAACTATATCACTACTAGACTTTAACAATATTGAATATCAGTGTTCTAGGCGAGAATTCTTTAGCCTCAGGCGCCCCTTTTTAACCGACTTCCAAAAAAACGAGGAGGTTATATGTTCGGCTGTGGATATTTTTAATTTTTTTTTATTTTTGTATGTTCAACGATGACTCCGCCGTTTGTGAACCGATTTTCGAAATTTTTGTTTTATTGTATTAGGTTTCACTCCAATTTGGTACCATGTTCACAAAAGTGGTGACTTGAATCGAGGGAACTCCTCGAAATTTATATGGAAACATATGGTGATTTTGGTTTTATGGGAAGCATCCTAAGCATATGCTACCAAAACGCAAGATTTTGCACCGAAGATACTAAGAGAACTCCGGATTCCTTATAGATACAAGTTTGGGAGTTTAGGCTCTGTTTTAAGAACTGAAAGCATATATCATCATCATCATTATCATCATCATCATCATTACCACGTCAGGGTCACCAATGTCACCAAATTCAACCTTATCTCCAGAGCATAAGGCACACATTTGACATTACTTCTGAGAAGTTAAAGCTGCTTCGATAATGTAACATTCTGTCTCACTTCGCCGAGATATTCTGGAAAACAACCTAATTTCAAACTTTTGCATTGCGTTTAGCGTTCATAGTACAATAACACTCTTTGCAGTCTCACTTCAATCTGCCAGGGCTGTCAAGCGAGCGGCGCGGCGGCGCGGGCCGGGTAGGTATAGTCTGTTCACTAGGAAATGTCCAGATTCCACTCGAGAAAGGATAATGTTTTGCTATTGTTTGTTGAATTGCCGATAGTAAAACCAGTTTGCCGCTAACCACGTGCATCTGCAATACTCGGAACGTCGAGCGAGTGCCAAATGCCAGCCTATTGAAACTAGTCCGGTGACCGGCTACTTAGCACGTCACGTCACGTGTTCACGATGTTTTTAAAATGTATTGTTTAAAATTATCTGCAGGCTGCAGCTGATATTATGTTTTGTAAGTGTGACTGTAATAAGATACGCAGAATAATATTATACATATGTATTATTCTCTTATAGTACGCGATGGTTTACTCTGGTAACTAAAAAGAGTGAAATTATTATTTTTAACAAAAAATTAAAACCGACTTCCAAGGTAAAAACAATAATAACATCCTTATAATATGAACTAAAAAGTATTAAATAATTATTCCTATTTAATAGTGCCTTTTTCCGAATTCGGCTAAAACTCATCATAGTCTTTTCGATCGAGACTCGAGTTTGTCGAGTGATTTTGAAAATTATATTATTATATTAATGTTGTTACAAAGTAAATGATTTAAACTTGGTGTTGCGGTTACCAAGTTGGCAATTTGATCATGGGATCTATGAGGTACGTAGGAAAAAACTTTTTTGAAAACTGCCTGAGTATAGTAGTTGTGATAGTTTCATACCTAAATCCTATATATCTACAACTGACAGCTTATATGTTTACCGGTAAATAACTAAAAAGAGTGAAATTATTATTTTTAACAAAAAATTAAAACCGACTTCCAAGGTAAAAACAATAAGTAATAATACGAACTAAAAAGTATTAAATAATTCTTACTCTTTAATAGTGCCTCTTTCAGGATTCGTCTAAATCTCAACTATTTCTGTACATACTATACGAGTAGTCTTCATTACTTTGAAGTCGGTACAAGTCCCAAAAGTTTCAAATTATATTCTGAGATTGACTGATTAACTCACGATTAAATTAGCTGGTACCGACTTCAAATAATGAAGACTATAGTATGTACAGAAATAGTTGAGATTTAGACGAATTCTGAAAGAGGCACTATTAAAGAGTAAGAATTATTTAATACTTTTTAGTTCATATTATTACTTATTGTTTTTACCTTGGAAGTCGGTTTTAATTTTTTGTTAAAAATAATTTGATAACGTTTTATGGTTAATAGTGCCATGGGTGTATTAAATCCACAACAAATATGTAAATATTTAAGTCTTAACGTTTATAATATATATTATTATAACATAACTAGCTGTCCCGGCAAACGTCGTTTTGCCATATAAAGTATTTCGCCCATATTATTGTTTTGTTGAGGTGACTAAATAGGTATGTCACCATGGCAAAGTCCATGATTGCTATCCCGTCACACAAACAATGGTCGCCGTCGGTCTCGAGTTGTGGCAGTTTACTATTATTTATTCAACTAATTAATACACTCATCAATATAAAGATAGAAGAGTGGATGTTTTCCGATTCTCAACCCTAACCGATATTCTCGCTAAGATTCACGAAAATCGGGCGAGCCGTTTCGGAGGAGTTCAACCACTCATACCGTGACGCGGGAGTCTTATATATTAGATATATTTTATAATAATAATATATGCCTATTAAAAACGGAATAATATAGAACAGTTAAATCAGTGTACTATTCGTGAGCTAGCTCAACTGATAGGTGTTTTTGACACCTTCATATCCTGATTCCTGACTCCCACCGCGGAATGCAACTGGTTTTCAGCGATTAAAATATTTAATACTAAAGACAATATGCAATGATAAATACGATAACAGAATCACACTTATTCTTGAATAATAATTGTTAAAATATTCAGCTTGGTGGACCGAGAACACAATATTCTCGACTTTCAATCATATTAATATGCAATAATCACACTATCGACGACCACAGAGCCGGACCCAGTTAAAGCAGTAGACTCCTTAAAATTTATTCTAAAATACTTTACTTCTATCTTATAAGTTAATAGATTTATTAGAGAGATCTTCGTCCGCTCCATCGGAACCTTAGCCAAACAATTTGACAATGGCTGTAATACGATATCTTCTACAGCCATCACTGTGCACTGTCATTGTTTATGAACAATGTTGACATTATTGGTTGATGACATTGGCTCAGATAAATGTGTGAAGCATTTTTCGAAAGAAGCTTTCCGGTAAAAATCCTAGCCCATACCTGAGTAGTATAGTACCCAGGATCCACTTATGAATTAGTTGTTTTTTTCTTGCACTCTGTAACTACAGCTGAATACTGATCATTGACTTAAAACTTTCTGCCTAGTAAAACTCGGCAAAATAAAAAATTACGGTTTTAAATAGCGGTATCGAAATTTATATTACAAAAACATAAACTCCCGGGCGTGATCGGATGTTATTAAATTATGTAACTCTTTTTTATAAAAAAAAGAAGAAGAAGATATAATATTTAAGTTATTACGCCCTGCGATGGTTATTCAAGATTATATTAAATAGGGCAATGCTACAGTACGGGTTATTATTGCTAACGCTTAACGCTCTGCATAGAACAGCCACCTCCCAGTCGGCTAGCCGCTGGATAAAGCAGGTGCTGTGCGAGAGCGGTGCGGCGTCGACACGAGCGTCGACACGGGGATTGATACTGGACACTATTAGTAAGACGACATTCGACAGGCAGGAGTCGGGACTAGCGACTCCAATACTTTCGCTATTTTCCTTAACCATAATTTTATCGACGAACAAAGTTTCGCTGAATCAGTTAAATAATCACCATGATCCCAGTATGTTATCATTTGAATCACAAACCAACCATAGAGGTCTCTTACGTTTTGTTTCTACTGACTATTATTTCTCGAATATAATGGTAACTATTCATAATGAATAATGTATTTCCAAAAAAAAAAAAATCTTTCTTTCGTTAGGTACTCTGAAAATCTACTTTTGGTTAATTATATATCGAAGAATGAAGCGAAGAAATATAATAAGTGATCAAACGAACTTACCAAGTGAAGTTCGATCATTATTATATGAGTCGCTTCATTCGAAGATATAATCTCCCTCCCACCCAGTCTGCAGGAAACTATGTTTGCTGCAGTACCCAAAAAAGGAAAGAAAGGTTTTTTGCATTACTTCTCTCTAAACATAATGAAGCATGCCGGAACGTCGAGTGAGTGAGCGAGCGAGCGGCTAATTTTTCGAATACCCACATACGTCTTTAAAAAAAACGCGATTGCCTAGCAGATAAGCAAAGGTACTACTTTTGGTTACTTATATATCTTCGAATGAAGCGACTCATATAATAATGATCGAACTTCACTTGGTAAGTTCGTTTGATCACTTATAATATTTTATTTTATTCTCCTAGACCTACTTGACGTCTGACACGTCTGTCATGTCACTAAAATTTTCTCTACAATTTCTTTTCAAATAAATTATTAAAATCCAAAAACGCTTAGCTAAAAGCGGAAGAAAATACTTTCCTAAGTGTTCTCCTTACCACCGATAATAAATTTATAATTTATCGAACTCCAAGAGGGGAAAATTGTGAATATGTGAACCGACATAATTTCCCCATACAACCGCCAAGGGTTGCGAAGCGATAATATACCTCCGAGAAGAAGTCTGCTGTTATCCGAGCCTATTGACAGGATATTCCGTGAAAGGTGGAAGAGCAAAATTTTTGAGTTGCATATTAAGATAACGTACGTTACCGATAAAACTATTATGTTTACAAGCATACGCTCAAGCAACAAGAAATTATCAGCGCGTTGGCTGCTTCGACAGGAGTAGTAAACCATTTTTTTTTCAAGTTTCCTTTTGATATTCTTATTTTCTACTTCTTTTCTATAGTTTTGTTGTTTTTTAACTATCCTGATTCTATAGTTTTATTGTTTTTTAGATTTAATTTAGGCTATTTTTAGAACGTTATTCTTTTTAAGTAATTGTAGATGTTAAGCACTAGCCAAGATGCAGGGACGTCCACTGATGATGCGATCGTGCCGCTTGAAATTTTAGTGCAGTGTACCCAATGTCCCCAACCCCGATATTTCAGAAGTGAGAGGGGGCTACGTATCCACATTGGTAAGTGCCATAAGGAGTCGTTATTCTTTTCTCCTTCAGAAGCTTCAGTTTCACATTCCCAGAACTCCACCGCACGGGAACCCTTTTGTCAAACAATATCCAAATTGAAACAGTCTGTCCCAGTACTTAGGCGGATCCCTAGGGGTGCCAGAGTAGCCGTAGCCCAGAAGCTTGCCGAAACTATACACAAAACGGTAAATGAAAACTTGAGGCAAGCCTGGAAAAACCTCTTGACGTTTCCCTACCGCACTCTTCACGTGATTAGGGATCCCCAAAATAATACCTCCTTCACTTCCCGTGTCAAAAAGAACTGCGCCACTGCTATTGATTTAAATCAAAATTTTCCTTTATGTTCTTCAGCAAAAAATAACATTGTTATAAATGTTGAAAATAAAATTAGTGAGGGAGATATTAAGGGCGCTGCGCGGTAGCTCTTTTCCAGCGACATACGTGTCGCACAATACGTTGTGGATTGTATGATTTTTGTTGATGTTTATATATCTATTTATTTGAGCTTCGATAACTTTAAATTAAATCACTGTTACTCTTAAACTCCGATTTATTAAATCGTAATTAAAATATACTAATGTGCACTGTACCAAGGCAAAGGGCAGGCCACTTAAACTTGTTACACCCGGAGCAATTTATATCCGTCCGATAAGAATGGTGTTCTCTGACCAAGATCCGTCAGAGTTTTTTTCGAGTCGTATAGTTGCCGTATGAGTCCTATGCCCAATCTCAAATTCTATCACAACGTGCCGCGCGCAACGCCGACCGGCCTATTTATACGTCTAAGCTTCACCCCTGCCATGCGCTAGCGCAGAGAGAGAGACCCCGCCCACTTATCCCGGTGCGGGGATGTCCGCCTTATTTCTATCGCGCGGAGATAACGTTTCAGCGTACATCTATCTCTTTCCTACCCATTGCGATGGCACTGTGCACTACACAATACAAATTACACACACAACAATATTCAGTACATATACAATACAACTATTTCAATACCGTGATATTATATATTATGTTCTTAATCTACACGTAACATAATATCATGACTCACAGATCAGAGTCTTAGATTACCTAATAAGTATACAAATTTGAATAATCTAATTCCAATGTGTACTAATTATTATCTACACATTATTCGTATTTCTTGCCCTCTAATTCCAAACGTACGAATTACATAATACATGGCAAGAAATACTCATAGCAACAACTATCACAGAAAATAATACACAAGAATATTTAAGGTTTTATTATACTCAAAACCTATAACTAGATACTACAACCCACATTTGTATCTAAGGTGTCCCATATACGACAGCATAGACTTTATTTATTTGAAGTTTACACATATTTCAAAACACATAATCAAATAAATATTTCTATCGTAACAATAAACTAAGCATCTGCTAGCTTTCTAACATTCTATTCTGACGCTAGTTTCTTATTCATTATTCTGATAGTCCATTGAAATCTTAAAACAAAACTTTATTACTTTTTAGAAAGAAACATCTCAATACAAATTTCTAGGAAACACAATAATTACGTATTTTAACTAATAAACCCAATACAGTCAAAAGGACCGAACATGAAGCGATTTCACTTTAACAATATCTTAGAAATACGCTACTTTACTTTCTAAAATATGTTCGCCGCCCTTATCATCGTTGTGTCCACAACAACACGATTGCTCCGAACTCCTCAGAAACCGTTTCGGCCTTACAAAAAAAACACCCCCATCAACCGACATCTCAACACATTCCTGACGCCCAGACGGAGCACCGCCCCTTCAAACAACAGTCGACAGTGTTCGTGGAGCTATCATGTCTTTTCCTCCGGGTTCAGCGGGCGGTCTCGACGGTATCACCCCTCAGCATCTGAAGGACCTCACCAGCGAACTTGACTTGACGGACGTTGTTCGTAGAGTCCACATCCTGAGGATGCTCCGGTGTTGGAGCGAAACGCGCGTCGAGGTTTTCAACCTGCATGGTGGTGAGGGGCCTTGCACGGATTTGCCAACATTATTGCTTGTGTGGTGGTGGTGTTTGCAAGTTCTTGCATGCGAGTGTACGCATAGGCAGTGTGGGAGGAGGGAGGTGCTGTATGCATGCCTATGCGTGCACTCACTCATTTACTTAAAGGTTGAAGTTTATTTCGCGGAATATTGCTAAAAATAATAACAAACTAAATTTTAACCTAAACAGATTGTTAAAACTCAACCTGGCGATTCCACTGGCTGGCATCTGGTAGATTCGACACAGAACGATATCCCTTTAACACCCTAGAAACTCCACCCAGCTTGAGTGACCCCTCTCCACCAAGCCAATGTCACAACATCTAAAGGCAAAGGGTGGAGCAGCATAAAATCTAAGGAAATCGAAAAATGTAGGATCTACTGGCCGCCACACCGTCCAAAACATTAATATTATAATTATGTAATTTATTACATTTATTTATTATATTATATATAATCTATTCTATTATATATATTTAAAAAAAAAGTCCATGGCGTGATGGACTGCAATTAATTAAAATTAATAATATTATATCAAATATCCTTGGTGCGAAAAATATAAATAATAAAATAACAATAAAAGGATATGGGCGAACAGCCCATAGACGGCTCCAATTTTATAAATAAAAAAAAAAAAAAGCCTCTGCGCGCTGAGGAAGAAAGAGGCATTCGACCGATCGCTGTCGGCTCAACATACCGGCGCCTCACTGCCAAGATAGCCTGCAGGTCCATTAAATCCCTGTCATCATATTTCCAACCCAAGCAACTTGGTTTTGCCTGCAAAGGTGGCTGTGAGGCAGCAACTCTTTTCGCACTCATGTTCAAAATTCCAAAAACAGTATATACCTAAAGGTGGATGTTAGAAACGCTTTCAATTCTGTAGACAGGGTCGCCATGTTGACACAGATAAAAACCAAAGTCCCCACCATTTTGCCCTTCATGTTACAGTGCTACCGAGAACCCACTAAACTCATTTACCAGAACCATTTAATCCAGTCTGAAGTTGGCTGTCAACAGGGCGACCCTCTAGGTCCAGCAATTTTCAGTCTAGCAATTCACCCGGTCATCGAACTCCTAAATTCCAAATTTAACGTGTGGTATCTAGATGACGGGACCCTTGCCAGCGACGCATCTACAGTTATTTCGGATTTTCAGACCCTGATTCGCGAATTCAAAATTATAGGCCTAGATCTGAACCTGGGGAAGTGTGAGCTCTTCGTCTCTGATGATTGTGAGGATAGAGATGAGATAATATCCAGTTTCAAGGCCGTCGCCCCAGAATTATCAGTGATTGAGAAGAGTTCACTTTTTCTCTTGGGTTCACCTGTTCTAACCGATTCTTTTCCAGACTATATAAATGAATAAGCACGAAATTTTAGTGAAAGTTTAGATCGTCTTCTCCAAATTAACAGTCACATGGCATTTACTCTGATTCGATATTGTTTATTCGTTCCTAAATTTACGTATGTTTTGCGGTGTTGTCAGCTCTGGAAGTTCCCAGAACTTCTCCATAGTTTAGATGACACCCTAAAACATACGCTTTCCACAATTTTAAACATAAAATTTGACGAACGTTCCTGGACCCAAGCTACATTACCAGTAAGGTTCGGTGGCCTGGGAATACGAAAAACATCAGACACAGCTTTACCGGCGTCGCGTTCTTGTCCTCGGTCCACGCAAATCGCGCAGTAATAACCAAAATTTTAGAGCCCTCTTCTTGCCCACTCATCATTCCCGAGGCCAAGGACGCCTGGGACATTGCTAGTGCCGGCAGCGAGGTCCCCAAGAACACATCCTCCCAAAGGCTCTGGGACGAGCCCGTCTGCGAAATGGTGCGTAATAAACTGTTTATCACGTCTACCACCGCCGCAGAACGGGCTCGACTTTTGGCCGTGGAGAGGTGGGAGTCGGGAGCTTGGCTGCAGGCACTACCATCTAAAAACACAGGAACATTGCTGGACCGTAATACATTCCGTCTTGCCACTGCCCTGCATCTAGGTGCCCCCCATGTCGTCCCCCATCAGTGTGTTTGCGGCGCGCACGTAGACAGCTACGGTCACCACGGGCTGTGCTGCTCGCGAAGTGCTGGACGCTTTTCGCGGCATCACAGCCTGAATGACCTCATTCGCCGGGCTCTTGTCACTGCCGGCGTGCCAGCGATACTGGAGCCCTCCGGTTTGGCGCGTGGCGATGGCAAGAGACCCGATGGAATGACCCTGGTCCCCTGGAATGTGGGATGGGCCCTTGTGTGGGACGCTACTTGTGTCGACACACTCGCCTCGTCCCATATTCAGGGCACCTCGAGTTGTGTGGGCGCAGCCGCAAATCAAGCAGAGAACCTCAAGCGGCGCAAGTATGAGAACCTCAGCGGAGATCTCATATTTGAATCGTTTGGGGTGGAAACTCTAGGCACATGGGGTCCGGGGGCACATAAGCTTTTTAGAGGAATATCTAAGAAGCTTGTTGAAGCCACCCGAGACCCCAGAGCTGGGAGCTACCTGGCACAGCGGATAGCAATTGCCATCCAACGTGGCAATGCTGTCAGCTTGCTGGGTACTCTGCCAGATGGGGACGACTTGGGCAAGTTTTTCTTTTTATAGTTTTCGGCCATTCTCAGGAGAGCAAAATTTAAGTGTCCCGGGCTTGTATACTCTGTAATATTATCTTATCCAAGTATGTAATATTTTTAAACGGTAGATAGCATCAGTATCTACCTACAAACTTAAACACAGGCTTCTAATTTAAGTAATTCAGACTAAATTAATTGAAGTCGTGTTCAAAAACCATGTTTTTCTAACTACAGTAACGTGTCCCCACGCCAACTTGATCTCGCAACTTGCTTGTAATTTTTATAACGTATCTATTTAATTTAATCTATTCATGGTTTTAAACGCCTATAAACATTGGTTATCGCATTGCAAAATATCGGCTCAATAGGCCCAGCCTATAAATAGTTATCATGAAATAATCGCTTGTCCGATCAAAAGTCCTAATTACCGTAACACCTGCTGTTTTTGGATGCCCATCCAAAAATATCAGGATTTGGCACATTACGAGTGCACGGGTTGCTTCTCCTTAGTGTGTGCCATGGCCCATCAGCGGTCCCACGTCGTTAATGTTAGTGTGCCGCCGATAAAGCACGTTAGTATCTAATTACCGTAGCTTTGATTACAAACTTGTCTAATTACCGTAATCGTTACTTTTCAATTATGTTAAAATTAGATTTTTATTATGTATATTATGTTTATGTAACATAATATACACATACAACATACTGCCCTAAGCTAGTTTTTGTCAATTGTGTCGTTGTATCGTTACGTAAAACACTACATTTGTCTAATTACCGTACCCATAAATTTTTAAGTCTCATTATCCAAAAAACTTTAACTAACTGTTTCACGCCACATTTATTATTGTGTTCGTATCTTTCATTTTTTTATATTTCAATGTGTCTAAGTCAAATCGACGAAGGAAAAAAAAATGGTTACGGTAATGAGGCAAATAATGCCAAACCGGAGAATGGCCGTTTTATATTTAAAATTTGTATATATCTGTATATTTTAGATTGTATTTTTAGTGCTTAGATTTTTATCCTATTATTCATAACATTTATTATTATGTTGTTCTCCAATAAATCTTTTATTGATTTGTCAGAGAATAATTATAATAGTTTTATTTTGTAAGAGTTACTGAAGACATGGAAGAAGTTATCAATCCTTTATTTTCATAAATATATATTTTATAACATTCAAATGTTTCATGTTTCCTTAGAGTGTCTGCCATTAGGTCTTTTCCCTTAGTTAATAATATTGTTAATAGAGATTTTAAAAAATTTCATTCTTTATATCTTTTTTTTATCTAAGCAAAAGTAGACAAAAATTTGTGTTTTTTGTATGGGAGCCCCGCTTAAACATTTACTTTATTTTAATTTTGTTATTAATTATTAAAGTAGAAATATAATTAAGGATTTTGTGAAAATTTCAAGTGCCTAGCTGTTACTATTATTGATTGTGAGCAAAAAAGGCCAAAAAAATCACGTTTCTTGTATGGGAGCCTCCCTTAAATGTTATACTTTATTTTATTTTTAGTATTTGTTATTATAGCGGCAACAGATATACACAATCTGTGAAAATTTCAGAAGTCTAGCTAGCTAGAAGTCTAGTCTAGAGACAGCGGTAGCGACGCATACTTGTGAGCGCGCGAAATTAACAATAAAAAAACTAGACTTCTGAAATTTTCACAGATTGTGTATATCTGTTGCCGCCATAAGAACAAATACTAAAAATAAAATAAAGTTGATATTTAAGGGGGGCTCCCATACAAGAAACGTGATTTTTTTGGTCTGTTTTGCTCGTAATCAATAATGGTAACAGCGAGGTACTTGAAAATTTTACAAAATCTTTAATTATATTTGTACTTTAATAATTATTAATAAAATTAAAATAAAGTAAATGTTTAAGACATACCCATACAAAAAACACAAATTTTTGTCTACTTTTGCTAAGATAAAAAAAGAAATAAACAATGAATTTTTTAAAATCTCTATTAACAATATTATTAACTATTGTATAGAGAATTTAAAAAAGTATATTACTCAGACATTATTATTTGTTTTAATATATTTTTCGTGGGTCGAAAGTACCCAAATTTGAGATTTTTCGAACCTTTAAACATTCATATCTTTAAAAAGATTAACTTATCGTGAAAAGTTATAGACCTTTTTTATTGGTATTTCAATAAAGAATATAAAAAATTTGTCCGGTTGAAAAATAATAATTCCTTGTAATTGTGTAAACAATGTTTGTTTAAACAATATGGCACCGGGTTGCGCCATGGCAACAGGCATTTATATCATCAGGAGGGCAATTTGAAGAGGATCGCATAAAAAAATTGAGGTGGAATAGTTTTCGGTCCTCATGCGCCGATTCGTGCTGGACTATTCAGCCTATCACACAATTGGGAGGCGATTGCGGTATGATGTACGCGCACATTATGTCGCTCAGCAATATAGCGGGCCGCATTCCCCTATATTTCAGACACCGACTGACACACGGTGTACGGAAAATGCGGCCCGCTGTAGCCCGATGTTCGCGCCCCACTTCCGCTGAAAATGTTATTCAAATAAAATTATATGGTCGTAAATTTGTGGTTTCCGGACAAATAAGATGCGAGATATGGGTGAAATTAAGGCGGAGAATGCCAAAGTCTTGACAGCTACCGAAATATATTGTGTTACTTTGTTGATATTAATACGTTACGGTCGCGGTGTTGCGAACAAAATGTTGCGAATATCTCGCAGGTTACTGGCCAATTTATGGTACACTCGCATCCGGTATCTATCGTTTAAACTTTAAAGTTGTTGCTAAATTCACTGTAATTTTATTAATTAAATATTAATTATGATTTCTTAAGTTTTCGCGAGTATCACTCATGATATTATTAGTTTAAACACTTACGGATTTTGTCGCGGAGCACTTTTATTAATCCCGACGTTTCGGCTACTTTACAGCGGCCGTGGTCACGGGCGGACCGTGACCACGGCCGCTGTAAAGTAGCCGAAACGTCGGGATTAATAAAAGTGCTCCGCGACAAAATCCGTAAGTGTTTACACTTATAATATCAAATATTAATTATTTTGTTTTTAGTATAAATTAATGTTTTAGCGGCAACAGAAATACACAATTTGTGAAATTTCAGAAGTCTTACTACAGCGGTTCTTGAGGCAGAGAGACAGACAGACGGACAGACATCGCAGTCTTAGTAATTGGGTGTACGCGATTACGCAATTTATAGGAACCATACACGGTTATTCCTTTTTTAACGGGCAAAACACTCAAGCAATCCAGCTTACGTCAAGACGTCTTCCGGTCATGGCATCTAGCAACACCGGATGTTCCTTTTACCTTTACTTTACATTCGTCCTAGCGCTAGGACGCCACATCTATCTTCAAAAACGTGATAATTTTATTTTTTATATTCATTTTACGTCTAAATATACAGTCCATAAGGTCTAAGTGATAAGTTTGAGTGACACAGAAACATGGGTACCGTTTTTACCGTTTGGGTACGAAACTCTAAATAAGTGGGTGAAGCCGCAGGGCCAAGCCAAAGCCATATTACTATAGTACTTAATAGTAAAAGAAATACACTGTCACGAAAAAACTAAACATATTTCGATAATAGGTTTAGTTCTCTGTACCGAAAAATAACAGTGTTTAGGTACATAATACATTATAATACTAA
Source organism: Polyommatus iphigenia (assembly GCA_963422495.1). NCBI lineage: Eukaryota > Metazoa > Arthropoda > Insecta > Lepidoptera > Lycaenidae > Polyommatus > Polyommatus iphigenia. Next base: position 27,331,608 of record OY730183.1, read on the forward strand.
CTTATTAATACTCGTAGACAACTTTACGAAAATACTACGGAGGAATCTATCTTAACATAAAATAAGGCAACAGATATACACAATCTGTGAAAATTTCAGAAGTCTAGCTATAGCGGTTCTTGAGATACAGCCTGGAGACAGACAGACGGACAGACAACGAAGTCAGTAATAGGGTCCCGGTTTTACCCTTTGGGTACGGAACCCTAAAAATTACCTTCTTTCCAAAACATTAGACGAGCTGCTAATTACAGTCTACTCTACAGTCTACAGTAATAAAAATAATGATTTACTTTTTAACGCGGTACAAAGTGAAGCGAGCCCTCGCTTCACTTTTTGGTCTGCAGATTACACATGTTAATCCATGTTTCTGTAGGATTAAAACCTTTATAAAGTTTTTCAAACAAATCAAGCTCAAAATAAATCCAGTTAAGACCACGTCAATTTAATTTTATTGCGCTCTATTTAAATAACAAAAAATAGCGGAGGAACTGTATATTTTTGTGATTAATTATGCACGACAAAAATAAGCCTGTCAGTAGCACATTTTGTCAAAGTTTTTTGGTATAATTTTCGATTTAATATCATGTTAACTCTGTCATATTTTAGTCAGATACTACAGGTTAGATAGCGTACCTTACATAACCGGTGCCTTACTCAACAAAGTACTTCGATTTCGATTTACGATTCTGATTCAATATCAAACTATGTGTATTAAACTGTTTTCGTAAACGAAGTCAGCACACATTATGATTATGATTATGGGACAATAAGCCCCATGTTATGGTGAATGGTGATCTCGTGTCCAGCGCAAGGAACTTCCGTGCCTTCAAGCGTTTATTTGCTGCAATTATTACTGGAAACAGTGTTATACAACAAATTCCAACACTAACTTAAATCTAGCTTAGAAGTCATAATTAACATTTATTCCCGTGGTGCTTTCCCTTTAGTTCTTTGATTTTCGGTCATTGCAACTTTGTGCCGTCTTTTGCATTTTAAGAGGAGGAAAAATTCGATACTTCTTCTGATTGCGGGACCCAAGACAGATTTAGCAAGTCCCTCGGGCTCCCTGAGATCATATCAAAGAGTTTTTCGTAGATTCCGAGACCGCTGTCGATCCTGGCGACACAGGAGTTACAGCGGTAGGACTGGTATCACAAACTAACTCGAACCAAATCGATTTTGCATTGATGGCCCAATCAATGCAAAATTAATTCATATAAATAAAATTCAAAATCAATATACATATAAATAAAATTGGAGTGCCTGTTTGTAATATTGAAACAACCATTTTTACCACCAAATCCGTGCAGTGATTTTTGAGTTTACCGCGAACAGACAGATATTATACAGACGTGGCTGGGGAATTTGTTTTATAAAATGTGGTGATTACTATTTTACTAGTTAAAAGCGGAGCTTAGTGAGAGCTCGCGTTATTTTTCTGCGTGGTATAATCTTTAAGGCAGTTTTTTATATTTTAATAGTAACCAAACCTTGACTAATCGACTAACACATCTACATATGAATAAAAAAATTCTGTGCTCAGGTTGTGTGATATACTAGCTGTTGCCCGCGACGTCGTCCGCGTCAACGCTATGCTCGTGATGCGTGAGACAGATAATAAATATTTAAAGGAGGTTGTTTAATCGGATCAAACTAATTTGTGCAGCTGAGATATTATTATTCAATTTGCGAATGACATATGCATAAAACGAATGCTAGCGAGCTAATAGGCGCTAGCTAAATATTTTCCATTTGCGGATCAATATCTGGGAATCCGACTAAAGCATTACATGTTTATGCTTTTAACTGGAGCTTAATTTGTGTAATTTGCATTTAGGCACAGTTTACATGCTAGTATACAGTTGAGCTACTCGGTTCGAATCATAATATTATGTAGCTAAAACACCCAACAGAAGTGCACGCGACGTACGCACAGTGTGATAAAAACCTCGATTTTGTTTCACCGCGTTTTTCTTTCAAAATACTATAGTTGATAGCTATATAAACATTAGAGTAAAACTCCGAGATCGATATTCTTTGTAGTTATTTTTTTAAAGAGTGTCAAAGTTGGCGCTTTCCGGGTCAAAAATTTGCTTAAAAATTAATTAAAAAAAAAAAACTAATCAAGTAACATTAATTTTGTTTATACCAATTGAACAAGCACTTAATACTTTACTTTTTCTCCAAATTTGGTTAACCTACTGTGATCAAGTAGGGAGATATTTATTTATTAGCGATTAGATCGAGTTAGAAAAAGTTTTAAGCATGAAACGATACTGTGAGTAATACTTTATCAATGTTATTAAAAATCACACTCTAATAACCTCTGTGTCAGAAGTTATATCCAATTCAATTTTTTTAAATAAAAATTCGAATTTTTTTATACCTGGGGTTGTCACTAAAGTTGATATTTTATTTTCCCCGACTACATCAGAAGGTTAGATACTGATTAGATACTGTTTGGGCATATAAAATTATTAGTTTACGTTATATTTTTTCACTTTTTATTATTAGACCTACCTAAACGTGATCTTGATATTTTTCGTATAGGATATCGATTGCGAATTTGCGTATCAACCGGATAAATCAAATAAGAGACCTTTAGTGACAACCCTAGGTACAAAAAATCCGAATTTTTATTTAAAAAATTTAAATTGGATATAACTTCTGACACAGAGGTTATTAGAGTGTTATTTTTAATAACATTGATAAAGGATTACTCACACTATTGTTTCATGCTTAAAACTTTTTCTAATTCGATCTAATCGCTAAAATTAAAAATGAAAAACTAAAATTATTAAATAAATAAATATCTCCCTACTTGATCACAGTAGGTTAACCAAATTTAGAGAAAAAGTAAAGTATTAAATGCTTGTTCAATTGGTATAAACAAAATTAATGTTGCTTGATTACTTTTTTTTTAATTAATTTTAATGCAAATTTTTGTCCCCGGAAAAAAGCCAAATTTGACACTCTTTAAAAAAATAACTACAAAGAATATCGATCTCGAAGTTTTACTCTTATGTTTATATAGCTATCAACTATAGTATTTTGAAAGAAAAACGCGGTGAAACAAAATCGAGGTTTTTATCACACTGTCGTACGGCTGAATCTGAATATTATATTCTTATTAGAGATGTGCCGATCATGACTTTGGCCGACTAGCCGACTAGCCGACTAGTCGGCTGCAAAGAAGCCGACTAATCGGCCGACTAGTCGGCCAAGCCGATCATGGTTTCGGAAGTTTCCGTAATGTTTTTTTACTGCTGTTTGCGCACATGCCGCCTGCAAACGTGTCGAATCGTGTTAATAGGTATGTTTACTTCGCGTACATTATTTTATTTCTATGATACAATTAATGGTTTTCATTAAATATTTCATGTACATGAAATCTCGATTTAATCTATATTGAGTCTCGGGAAAGGACAAGGGATACTTTTTGTCCCGGAAAATGTACGGTTCCCGCACAATAAACTTTTATGATTTTCGCCTAAACTATTCAATCTATTTTGATGAAATTTGGTATGGAGATTCAATCTATTTTGATGAAATTTGGTATGGAGATACTTTGAGTCTTGGGAAAGGACAAGGGATACTTTTTGTCCCGGAAAATGTATAGTTCCCGCACAGTAAACTTTTATAATTTTCGGGATAGTTTGGGATGAGTGCACGATGGCACTCAAAAATATACACACTTTTTTATTAATTATACCAATTCGAATTAAATAATCATCGATAAGACAGGACAACATCTGTCGGGTCAGCTAGTATTATATAGAAGAAAATGGTGTTAGTTACACTACTTATAAGTGTTACGTCAATGAAAGGCCGAGATCTCGAGCAGACTGGTTTATTACTGGTTTATTATTGGTTCACAATATTACAAGTACCCACTTTATACATAACACCTCCCTTCTTATTATATACTACACTTTAACATAAAATAAATGATACCATTAAAGTTGTACACTATTAGAAAATATTTTAAATGTTAACAACAACGTCAGTATTTTGTTATTTCGCCAATAGAAACGAATACATAACACAGGCTTTCATCTAGTAAAAGATAACAAATACACGAATACAATATCTATAATCTATGTAGGTTTTTAACTATCGGGAAGCAACAATTAACAGCATCTAGGTACTAAAATGGGTAGATTACACACTATATGAAACTTATGCATTATGTCATAATCACCTTGACAACTTCTACAATAATTAAGTAACCATTATATATTTTATAATCTAAAAATTATTTTGTATTGAGTCATTGCAGAGACATTAAGGTAATGTTACTTATGTTTTATTTTTAATTATTTTTTGCAAGCATTGCAAAGCCGCCTGCCGTCGGGTGCGACCCTCAGATTCTCCCGGAGGTGACGGGACCTCATCTAGGTCGTCCCTCGCTAAGTTAGACACCGGCGGGGACCGGTCACCCGACGCGGACGCCTCCTCGTACTCATCTCCACTATCCTCCCCCTCGACATTCACTTCCGGCCCATCGGGTGTTTTAATTTTAGCCAAAGAAAAACGCGACGGACGACTTTTATTAGCAACTAATTGGTCAATGTGCCTCTTATGCACCTGACCGTCGTTCGCTTTGACCGCATACGACACGGGGCTCTCTCGGTCGAGCACGACGCCCTCGGACCACTTCCGATTGCGACGGGAGTAATCCCTAAACAGGACGGTATCCCCGGGCGCGACACCCCGCGGGCGGGCGTCGCGGCGCCGCTCGCTGACGAGCTGCCGGTCCCGGACCAGCTCCTCCGTGTCGGGGCGCAGCAGGTCGAGGCGCCCGCGCAGCCGCCGCCCCAGCAGTGCCACGGCCGGCTCGCGACCGGTCGTGCTGTGCATCGTGTTCCTATACGTAAATAGAAATCTACTCAAAGCGGTATCATCGTCTACGTTATCGACGACAGCCTTTTTTAACGCTCTTTTTACCGACCGCACGGCATTCTCGGCCGCGCCGTTGCTGGCGGGGTGGTACGGAGCGGTGAGCGTGTGTCTGATTCCGTTTTTCTTAAAGTAAACCGCCAACTCCGCCGAAGTAAAAGGAGGCCCGTTGTCGCTTACGGAACGGTTGTTCTTTTCGGAAGGCCGAAACGAGCAAATATTTTTCTAAAACTAGAAATGAGCGTCGCCGCGGACGTGCCACTGACTCTCTCGGCCTCGATCCACTTGGAATGCGCATCGATAATAATAAGATAGTACAATGTTATTGAACGGTCCTAAGTAATCGACGTTGAGACGGGACCACGGCTCGGCCGGCCAGGGCCACGAGTGCAGCGGCGCGGGCGGCGCGGGCGGCGGCGCGGGCCGGACCGCGCGGCACGCGGCGCACTCCCGCGCCGTGCGCTCGATGTCCTCGTCCAACGTACTCCACCAGACGTAATAACGAGCTACCTGTTTCATCTTCACTATACCGGGATGCCCCTCGTGAACTTCCTGTAAAACGGAACCTTGCAAAACTGTAGGTATTATCACCCTGTAGCCCCAAACTAGGCAACCCTGATCCATACTGAGATTTTCTTTTCGCAAAAAGAGAGATTGAAATTTTTTATCGACCGTCGGGGGCCAGCCGTACATAACGTAGCCACACACCTTGCTCAGTACTTCGTCTTTCGCCGTCTCAATTTTAATATCCTTAAAACTGAGCGGGAAATCTTCCGCGACGAAATTTAAGTAGCTAGCTGCCTCGTCCTCCCGCTCGTTTCGACCGCTCGACGAACTCAAGGGGAGACGTGACAGTGCGTCGGCCTGACAGTTATCAGCCGATCGCACGAATTCTATAGTGAAGTTGTAGGCGGCTAGTATCACTGCGTAACGTTGAAGCCTACTAGCTGCGGTCGTCGGAATGCCCTTCTTCTGACCGAAGATATAACTGAGCGGCTTATGATCGCTCCGTAATATGAAATGTCTCCCGTATAAATATTGATGGTGCTTCGTCACCCCGAACACGATAGCGAGAGCTTCCTTATCGAGTTGGGAGTAATTGCGGTCGGCCGCGTTGAGCGTCCGCGAGGCGCAGCTGACGGGTCGCTCGCGACCGTCCGCGCCGCGCTGCGCCAGCACCGCGCCTAGTCCGTACGCGCTGCTATCCACCGAGAGGACCAGCGGCAGCGCCGGATCGTAATGAGCTAGCACTGGGGCGCTACTCAACACCCGTTTTACCCTATTAAAAGCCGTCTCGCAGTCGTCGGTCCACGACCACTCGGCGTCTTTCTTAAGCAGGTCGTACAACGGTTTTAAGATGTCACTCATATTTGCACAAAACTTCGCATAAAAATTGACGAGACCCATGAAGCTCTTCAACTGCGTGACGGTGACGGGCCGGGGCGCCTCGACGATCGCTTTGATCTTTTTGAAGTCAGTGTGTAGGCCGTGCTTATCTATATTGTACCCTAGGTACGTTACGCTATCTTTGAAGAATTGACATTTCTCAAAATTAATGCGGAGTCCGTTTTCTCGGAGTCGGTGTAGAACCGCCCTTAAATTTTTAAGATGACTTTCTCGGTCTTTCCCAGTAACACATATGTCATCAGCGAAAACGGCAGTAGACGACAATCCGCTCAGCGTCTCCTCCATGATTTTCTGAAAATTCTCGAGAATACATTTTATGCCGAAAGGTACCCGCCGATATACAAACGTTCCTACGTGCGTCGTGATGGCCGTCATCGCCTGAGATTCATCATCGAGGAGACACTGCTGGAAAGCGTTAGACAAATCGAGCTTCGTGTACTGCTCCCCGCCGCCTAAAGTAGAAAATATTTCCTCGATACGCGGGAGCGGATAGTGGAAATCTTTAAGAATCGGCAGGGCTAACACGTATCTCGCGAAAGCAAAACGATAGCAAAAATTGTGCAAAAATTGCGCAAAAATTGCAATTTCGTATTATGTATCAGCAAAAACAACGCGATAGCAATCGAGCGACAGTACTGCCTCTGTCGAACAATCAAGGAACTATAATTGCATAACAATCGCTAAATCTCCATACTTTTGCAATTTATTTCGTATCACGTAAGGCTTTTGACAGCAATGCGATCGCGATCGGCGAGCAATTTGAACTGTCAAATAGCGATCACAACAAAGGTGATTTTTTACCGATTGCTTGTTTATCGCTGAGAGGTTAGTGGTGTTTTGCGTCAATTTTTAAACTGTAAAACGTATTTTTATAACATTGGCGCATACAGTGCTCATATAAGAAGCCATTCCTAAAGGAGAAACAAGAGATACAGCCAGAAATTCAGCTAAATAAGACCTCGCAATCACGACCGAGCCCTGGCACTGGAACTGTCTGACTCTGAGTTTAAAAGCCATTACAAGGGTTGAATAAGGAGCTGTTTGTGACGAGCTTAACACATTGACAAGAAAAACAACAATTAACACCTGTGCTGTGTTGTTGCGAAACATCTATGACAACTATCACGTCGCCTGCCAGTACGACGATTTCCAAGTTTAGGACCACACTTTAGCCATTGCAGGATGTTACAGTTTCTTTGAAAAAGTGAGAACCAGCTTTTAGTGAGTGGCAGACCGCAAAGAGCTTGCAGGGGTTGTGATCTTTATGAAGTGAAAAATAAAGCAGTAAAACAGTGTTATTTGTTTCATTTGCATGTAGATTACTATTAAGTTATTGTTATTTGTCTTCATGTAAGTAGAATTAAATGGAATAGTTTTAAACATACATCAGAAACAAGGTTTATTTTTAAGTAGTAAAACATTTTCTTTACGACTAATTATTTTATGCATAATCTCCAATATAATGAAGTGTGCAACAATAAATAAAAGATTTAGTCTTGTATTATTTAATAATAACAGGAATATATTATAACCAATGTTAAAAAGGTTTATTAAAATCAGAATACTGCTTAAAACCCATCAATCCCCAAGCGGCAGCCGGCTGCCGCATAACAATTGAAAATCTATTGTGTCTGTGTCTGCGATTCCCACGATGGAGGTGCTAGAAGCTCTTATATGCATAATATTAATTTCTTTATTAGTTTTTCATCGTGATGTTTTAAATATCAATGTTGTAAATATTAAAATGTATAATATTCATAAATATAATTGGACTTTAATATTGCTGCCTAGTGCCTAATGTTGTGTTACATGATACTAAGGAATACAGATTATGAAATATACAGAAAAGTATTATGCTCAGGAATGTTTGTTAATGTTCTCTTAATAGCTGTATTCTTGTTTTGTATTTTAATTAAAATAAATGTCCAAATAAATGCATGTTTGATAACAAAAACAAAATTTCATTTAAAAGTATACTCACATACTGTTTTTACTGTATTCTAAAATATGTAGTCTATTGTTAATATTATGCTATTCGTTAATACTTTTATTTTTTGTCAGACTTTGTTTTCCCTAAATATTTACTTACTTAATGTAAAAAGTCAATTTACAATAAGTACTTATAAAGAAATATTGTGTTAAATGAGATTTTCATTTATTTAAAGCCAAACTATAAATAAAAGTATAACAACAGCTATTACTTTTATTACAAATTTATTTCATACTTACAAAGTAAAGTTTTTATTAATTATGTATATAAATTTATCAATATCACTACTTCAACTCCTTCAGTGTAGTCTATAATTTATGTATAGTCTATAAAATTGTTACTTTGATAATAATTAATAATTATAGTTCTATTAATAGCTGTATTCTGTTTAGTATTCCTAATAAATTACATATTTAATACAAATGTGGGTTTCTGAACTAAAAACAAAATGAAATTCAAATGATTAAAGGGTTTTTATTATAATCTCACTAAAATATGTTTTGTTAGTAGTTAATAATTATTATCAGTACATATCAGTTAAACTGTATATATCTTTATACAATCTCTTTATAAAATGCCAATTCACAAAATAAATAAATAAAGTACAAAGTGAGTTTTTATTTATATAAACCCCAAACTTTATGTAACACTGTATAATATGACAACTTTTATTATAATTTTAACATGACAAAGTATAATAATATGTAGTTTCACACAGACATCTATTTTAACACAAAGTTATTCATTATAAAATGATTTTAACAATAATATTATATTTGTAATAACTAAAAAGACAAGTCAAATTCAGCAGCACTCCGTAGTTTGTCATCTATATGTTACTTTGAAGCAGACGGGCCCAGCTTCCTTGAAATCCATATCTGCAAAATAAAGATATTTTAAGAAAAATTTTTTATTTCTTTGTATAGTTTAAAACTAATTTAAAATTTACTGTAAGAAACAACAGTAGAAGTATCTACAGAAATCATCCAATAGATTATTGTATTGTATTGGATGGTTTGGCTTTTCACTGTTTTCAGCCTCAGTGTATAAACTCACTACAGCTGTACCTAATAAAAATATAGGTATTAAGTTTATGTTTTTAATAAGTTAGATAGAAATTGTAGAACTTACAGAGTATAATAAAAGCAATATTATCCAAATGAGTTGAAGCAGACGGCCCAGTTTCAATGAAATCCATAATATCTGCAAAATAAGGTTATTTTAAGAAAAAATATTTACTTCTTCCTATAATTCAAAACTAATGTAAAATTTACTGTACTAAGGAACAACTACTTTCACAGAAATCATCCAATAATATTGTATTGGATGATTTGGCATTTCGGCCTCACTGTATAAACTCACTTATCTAATAAAAATATAGGTACTTATTAAGATTATGTTTTTTAAAAGGTTAATTACAAATTGTAGAACTTACTTAGTACTTACAGAGTATAATAAATTTCTATGTTCACCATCACCAAATAGGTACTAGTGCTCTGCGATGAAAGCCAAGACTTCATTGTTGACTTTGTTTATTGGTAGGCCATATCATCATCTTTGATTACCAGCAGCATCAGCATGCCCCAAAGTACCACCTCTGTTAGCCATCTTCATCTTGCTATTGCTTTTAACTTTTAAGGTCAGCCCAGTACTACAAAAATAGAAAAGTGTTATGAAAAAGCAAGAAAGGGAGAAGTAACATCAAGAAAGTACAAATTAAGGATGCTTACCTTTTTCTATTGTTCTCAAGATTTTGTTGATCTAGATTCTAGAGCTTAAGGCATATGGGCAAGATTATTCTAAGGTTTTCAACAGCTTCTTTTCACATTGACCCAAGATCCACTCCTTTGGCTATTTCACAAGGAAATCCAGCTGATACATTGGTGATTAATACCAAAGATTAATTTTACAGTATTGTACTTATAATATTATAATCACGCTCACTTGTTATTTTGTTCACGAAACAATTACAACTAAAGCGAACGCTCAACGCAGACTGCAGAGTACTTTTGTATACATTAGGAACGTGGCACTTGTAAACATGGTCGAAGTTTGTTTGATTTGACATTCCAATAATAGTTCCTTTGATTGCTACTAAATTGTTTTTGGCGCTAGTGTACTCGCAAAAGTGCAATAAAACGATAAGCGAGCGATCCGCGAGCGATCGCTTAGCTGATAGGTACCACTTTTTTTTATACCCAACAATCGATCGCGAGATTATCGCGCGATTTTTGCTGATGGATTGTCAATTATTGCTGTTTTTACGTGATAGCCCAGCGGGTTAATAGTAATTTTGTAATCGCCGCAAATACGAATACCTCCGTTCGATTTAACGACAGGCACGATAGGAGTCCCGCAGGCTGATTATGTATCTTTAGCAGATGGTTAGCAGACAGCAACCGGTCGCGCAGTTGTCGCGCGATTGGTCGCTAATCGCTGAAAAAAATCGTATTATATAAGCCTGTTGCTCTGCTGTTGTCCGCTAGTTATTAAATGCATTTTTAGCGACAAAAAAAGCGCCACTGGCGATCTTGTAGCAACACGTGGAACTAATTTAAAATGTCAAGTGTTTTGTTTACAAAACGTACAAGTGAATTCTTAGTTATTTATTACAAAAAATGGGCTGGAGTGGTGAGAAAAAGTGGATTTATTGGCTCTGGAAAAGCACTCGAAGCGAACTTTCAAGAACTTATACGTATGCAGGCAACAACTGAGTATTCAGTATTATGAGATTTGTTTTCACCGAGGTTGGTTCTTTGAGATATAATCGCGTACAATTTATTGTATTTGCATTTTTTTTAGTATAAAATGGAACACAGAGTCTCCCACTCACAGATCGAAGAACTGTTGGACCACTTGGCTCGTCATTCGTCATTAGCCAAAGGTGTTGGTCTTGGGGCAAGGTCGAAAGAGACCATTGACAGAGAGTGGAACGACCTTGCCCAAAAATTAAACGCTCATGGGTCGGGAGCTAATAAAAGTGGTCAGCGGTGGAAACGTGTGAGTATTCTTTACAAAATATAATTCTGTTTTTACTTACTAAAAATTACTTGCAAGTGAATTTTTATTGAGTTCACCTCGGTTAAGTGCATATCATAATTACTATTATTAGGTATATCAAATTTATTATGCAATACATAATTTATTCATGAATACCCATTTCTTTGATATAAATTTGTGATAATATTCATCTATCTATATAGAATCTATAATATTCTTTCCTTTGAATTCAGTATTGGGCTGATATAAAACACAAAGCCAAGTCAAGAGCTGCTGCTAGGCGGCGAGATGCTTCTGGCACAGGTGGTGGACCATCAAGGGAAGAAGATCTCTCTGAAACAGATCGAAAGATCTTGGAGATAATTGGGGATGCTGCCGTGTATGGAGACTCTCAACACCGAGTGCCCGTTTTTGTCAGTAATCGGTATTAAATTAAATTTTTATTAATTATTGCTGAAAAATATATTATTATCATCTTTCATTGTTTGCAGGAAATCCAAAATGAACCTCAGACTGTGAATGTGATAGAGGATATTATAGTACCTGAGGATGTTGTGCCTATAAGCACGCCAGGTACCTATGTTTAATATACTTAACACATTCATAATAATATAATAAATACAAAATATATTCTCTGCTTTGTAAACAAAATTATATAGATACCTATTTGTTTTTAGAATCAGCTCTTGCAACAGTGGTGTCACCTTCAAAGACTGGGCGTACAAGCACAATAATATGTAAGTAACTAAAACTTTGCACCTTATTAAAAACACTACTCCCAAATGCTTTTTACAATCAACATTGTAATTTTTACAGACACTATGCATACACCACCAGGGGACAAAAAATCTAATGTGTGTGAAGTTAAAACTGGTAAGGTTACTACTATAAAACAGTAAATAATTACTGTTGTACGATAATTCAAACTTAAAAATGTTATTCATTTCAGCAACGGCAAGTCCCGCTACCTCCAGGCCTCTGAAGCGTTCACTGTTCCAGGACTCAAAGATTAATAAAAACTCCAATAAGTCAAGTAAGTGTAATACTTTTTCAGTATTATTGTAAAGGAACTGATTATTATGTATGACCAAATTTTTAAATTGGAGTTATGTTCTGTAAAGACTTAGATTAATTCATACTTGAAAATCACTATGTTATCCTATTTTAATTTTTATCAATACATATATCATTGCAATCTTCTCAAAGGAAAAGTGCCTAATATTGTAACTATTTAGTAATTTGTGGCAGAAATAGTTGTAAAATTTAACATAAATTAATTGTCATGTTACAGATAGAACAAAAGTGGAACCTGCTTGGGTCGTGGAACTAGAGTCTAGGCGTGTTGCAGCAGAGGAAAAATTTGCCAATGCTGCAATGATAATAGCAGGGGCCTCCCGAACAAATGCAGAAACTGCTTGGTTAAATGCAGAATGTGCTAAGATGCATTATGAACTCATGGCCAAGTTGATAGAGACTATAAAAAAGTGAAATGTGACCCTATTTTATTAATAGTTTCATAATAGTACATAAGAATCTATTATCTAAGCTTAACCTGATAATAATTGATACCAACCCTTAATTTAAGCTATACTTATGATATTTTTATATTATTATAAATTATTGTATATACATATTAGTATATTTATTATTTATATGAGTATTTGTATATTTAAATAACTTATAAATGTGTTTTCTTACTATTAATAACTGTACACACCTAATACTGTTAATTTTCTTAATGTTCTCCTGTATCGGGTCTACTGGAAGATATTCCAATTTACAATAAGTAGTACCATTGTACTAAATTGTATCCTAGTTATAAGATTTCATTGTTAAATATTGTGTACATAAATTGATAAATAAGAATTTTGTACTTGTAATAATTAGGTACAACTGCAAACAGTTAAAAATTAGTAGAAACTTAGCTTATAATTAATTTATTAAGATTTTTACCAAAACATTGTGCCTCTGGTGCATCCTACTTCATTAATTACAATGTATGTTATAAATAAAGACTGTTCTTAATTATAAACTTTTTATTTAAAATAGATACTTATAAAGGCCAGAAATAAGTGTTTATTGCATAAAACTGTACTAAAGTTCAGATATTAATAAAGAACAACATATTATTATCATAACATTTTATACAAACACTTTAACTTTAGTTTGCTATTTTAGCTTACAAGTTACAACATAATAATAAAAAATATTATAAATTACTAATTATAAAAACAAGTAAAAAAAACATGAAATCAGAATTAGAATACAAAATGTAGATAGATAGATAGAAAATTCTTTATTTGTACAAACTAAACTAAATTACAATTTAAAATAAAACAATAGGAATATGTACAAACAGGCGGTCTTACCGCTAAAAGCGGTTTCTTCCAGACAACCTTGAAATAATAATACAAAACAATATAAATAAAACAATCTAATACTTATGGCTAAAAATACTACATATTATTATATGTAATGTATGGTAACTACATAACTAAATAATTCTTATCTATTCCTCCATAAGCGTTGCACAATAAGTTGTCTCTGTTGCCTGCCACGTTCAAGCTGTTGACCTTCCTCAATGTACGGCTGCCGAGGTACCAGGAAGTCTGCTTCCCTCTGGATATCATTGGAAGGTAATTCAGGTACAGGAAGCCTGTGCTTGTTGGTGATGTTGTGTAATACAGCACATGCATTAACAATCTTAGCCACAACATGGTGATTGTAATGTCTATGTGACAACAGACACCGCCAACGGGCTTTCAATACCCCAATACACCTCTCAACTGTGTTTGTTGTTCGGCAATGCATATTTGTGTAGTTCTCTTCTGCACTGCCAGGTTGTGTGTTAACAATTGGTGTTAGAAGCCAAGTTCTCAATGGATATCCAGAGTCACCTGTTAAGAAAATATATTTTATAATATAGTAGGTTACATATCTGCAGGAGATGGGGTAAACACTGAGATATTTGAACTTAAATCAATGAATATTATAGTAAATACGAGTATAGCTCCATTTCTATGAATCAACATTAAAATAATTTGCAGAAATTAAGTGTGAATGAAAATTGTAGATTTATTAGTATTTTGATTCGTGGTCACAACTTTTTAAACAGCAGGTAAAAAATACCCCATGTCTTTAAAATGAAAATGTATGACTGTAAGTGTAGAAACAAAGCAAATTTGTTGGGTACCTATAATAATATAATAATACATACCAAGAAACCAAATGCTTTCACCATTTTGATTCAGCTGCTGCAAATTATGGTGTATTTCTGAATTTTGCCAGATATATGCATCATGGGTAGCACCACCAAACGTTGCATCAATATTTAATATGTTCAGATCACTATCACAAATCTGTAGAAAAAGTAAAACCTAAAACAAGATAAGAAAAAACATTTTCAACTAAGCTTATCAAATTATTATAGAAATAAGTATTGAAAAAAAATATTCTATACTGAGCTACAACGTAGCAATGCAGTATTTTATAGCTGCTATATAATCAGCCTACTGCTAGTATTAATACTTACAATTTGAACATTCCTGGAATGGTAGTGCTTCCTATTAAAAAATCTCTCCTCGTGTTCACTTGGCCTGACCAAGGCAACATGTGTGCCGTCAATACACCCCAAAACACCAGGAAAGCCAAATTTATTTGAAAACCTGCCAAAAATAAAATGTAAGCTTTATGTGGGTAATTTTTTTAACAAAATACACATCAATATGATGAATATAATTTTCATAGTACTGACCCATTTACTATTCTTTGCCTTTCTTGTCTGGTTTGAGGAAAATGGATGTGCTTTCTCAATATAGAGGGGTGATTTAAGGCCATGGTCACATCAGTAATTGCCTTAGACACGCTGCTCTGACTAAGTCCATGCAAATAGCTCATACCTACAGGTTTTTGATATGAGCCACTTGCATAGAAAGAGAGTGCTGTTAACACCTGCAAAAGTAGTGTATATATGTAGGATTATCTACACTTTGCAATTAGGTACTAATAAGGAATATAATGATAATTGGGTATTTACTTACTTTACATTCTACAGTAACTTTTGTTTTCCTACGAGTTCGAGGCAAAAATGGTTGGAGTTCAGTGCACAATTCAGCGAACAACTCTTTAGTTATCCTGTAATGTGCACTAAAGTTAGGAGTCTCCATAGGTCTTGCCTCATTCCTCAATCTTCGTCGTAAACGTCTCACGCGCGTGTTCTCGTCTAATCTATTTTGTGCTTCTAATGCCTCCTGAATGAGAAAAGCACGAGACATATCGAAAGCGTCTGTAAACAAATAACCTACAAAAAACAGAATAAAATTACGAAAGATATTTATGTGAAATATAGTTATGTGATTAATACATAGGAAGTATAATACACTTCTACACTTTTTGTGTAATATTAATGCAGAATAAATATCAAAAACACATTAGCAACAACTTGGCAACAACCTAAATGGGCTGTCGCTCTTTGACAATTCAAATTGTTTGCTAGCTGCTCGCTATCTGCTGTCGCGTTGCGATCTCACTCATACGTAATACCGATTTTTTTTAATTACAACGAGCTTTGATGCACTTTTAGTTCCTCAATTGTTCGCTTGAGCGCGCTACCATCGATTGTCCGCTATCGCGTCGCTGTTGCTAATACATAATACAAAAATTATGTTTGACAGCGATATTTGTACAATTTACGCCTGTCGCATTGCTGTTGCAAGATACATAATCAGCCAGCCGTAGTCCGAGCGTTCTACCTTATAGACAACGCCCTCGCGTTGCAGCCGATCGAGCTCGCTCTCGACGCGCGCGCGCAGCACCAACGGCAGGGGCCGGGCTTTTATAAAAACCGGTTTGCTATCTTTTAAATGCAGACGAATGCGCGATTTAAAAGTACCTAATCCCTCCGCAAAGACTTCAGGAAATTCTTGTTTTAATTTTTAAGCTATCGAGTCGCTATCGGTCGTATTAATGTTGTGACATTCTACGATACTTAATTTTAATTTTTTAATCCACGTCCGACCCATCAGAGGCGGGCCGCCGTTCGCCACGACGTACAGCTGAAGCTCCGCAGAATTACGTCCGCAACGCACAGTAACATTAATATAACCGAGAGTCTCGATAGTATCTCCAGTATAAGATTTTAAAATTAATACATTTTTATGCAATTCTATATTTCGAAAATATTTATCGTAAAACTTTTGAAATATAGCAGATATTCTATTTCCCGTATCTATTTCAAATTTACACTTAAAATTGTCATTAATGATCAATTTAATATAGTGATTCCGTCGCCGTCGCCCCCCGACACTAAGTTATAAAAGTTGTTTTCTTCCTCCTCGCAATCACTATCAACATTAATAAAATACTGACCTTTCGAAGTCGACATACCGAGGATCGATCGTTATCACTCCTGTTCAGGCACATCACCTTTAAGTGACCTTTGACACCGCACAAATCACACGTAAAGTTTTTATATCGACACTTGTTCGGCGCGTGAGTAGCCTTCCCGCAGCGTGCACACGGCGCTCGCATGCCGCTCGGCCTCGCACCGCTGGCGCTCGGTCCCGCGTGGCCGCCGCCCGGCGCCGCACCACCGCTGCCCACACCGCCGCGCCCGGCCGCTCGCGCCCGTACCTGGCCGCCGCCGCTGACGCGGTGCAGCCCGTCGTGTCCCGCACCTCCGCCTGCCGAAGAGCTCGCCGTGATCGCGTGCCTCTCCGCCGCCTCGAGCGCGCTCACCAGTTCCACGGCCCTCTTGTAGTCGATGTCTTTCTCCGCGAACAATCTCGAACGCATTTCCTCGCTGTACAATCCGAACTGATCTCGAAGGTTCTCTTCGAGCTTCGCCCCGAAGTTGCAGGTTTTAGCCAAATGCTTTAACCATTGAAGGTACAAGCGAATGCTTTCTCCCTGCTGCTGCGTTCTTTGTCGAAAAATATGTCTCTCGGCTATCTCCGACTTTTCAGGCTCCAGATGAACTTTGAGCAGAGTTCATCGAACGTTTTATTTTCGGGATGAGCGGGGGAACACAAATCGCACAACAGATTGTAGCACTCACTACCTACTAAGGTTAACAACGTGGCCACCTTGAGACTGTCATCGATTTTGCTTAGCGAAATAAACTGTTTTACGCGACGCACATAACTGTCCCAATTTTGTGATTCCACGGAAAACGGTTCAATTTTACCGATAGGCATTATAACCGCGAATTGCACTTATAGGCCAGTCTGTATAGACATCAAACATTGCAAAAACGATTGTAATTACGATTTTGTTATATGTTGTTAGGTCCCTTAAGAGTAGTTAACACCCAAGTTTGCAACCCTGAAAACCCTGTGCTGTCAATGTTATTGTCAAATCAAAATCCGTTCAGTAGTTTTGCGTCTGTATCTCATGAACCGTGATAGCTAGAGAGTTGAAATTTTCACAGGTGATGTATTTGTGTTGTCGCTATAACAAAAAATACTAAAAACCAGAGTACAATAAATATTAAGGGGGGCTCCCATACAACAAACGTGATTATTTTGCTGCTTTTTGTAGATAATGTTTCGGGGGCTGTTTATCATGAACCGTGATAGCTAGACAGTTGAAATTTTCACAGGTGATGTATTTCTGTTGCCGCTATAACAAAAATACTAAAAACCAGAGTACAATAAATATTAAGGGGGGCTCCCATACAACAAACGTGATTATTTTGCTGCTTTTTGTAGATAATGTTTCGGGGGCTGTTTATCATGAACCGTGATAGCTAGACAGTTGAAATTTTCACAGGTGATGTATTTCTGTTGCCGCTATAACAAAAATACTAAAAACCAGAGTACAATAAATATTAAGGGGGGCTCCCATACAACAAACGTGATTATTTTGCTGCTTTTTGTAGATAATGTTTCGGGGGCTGTTTCTCATGAACCGTGATAGTTAGATAGTTTAAATTTTCACAGGTGATGTATTTCTGTTGTCGCTATAACAAAAAATACTCAAAACCAGAGTACAATAAATATTAAGGGGGGCTCCCATACAACAAACGTGATTATTTTGCTGCTTTTTGTAGATAATGTTTCGGGGGCTGTTTATCATGAACCGTGATAGCTAGACAGTTGAAATTTTCACAGGTGATGTATTTCTGTTGCCGCTATAACAAAAATACTAAAAACCAGAGTACAATAAATATTAAGGGGGGCTCCCATACAACAAACGTGATTATTTTGCTGCTTTTTGTAGATAATGTTTCGGGGGCTGTTTATCATGAACCGTGATAGCTAGACAGTTTAAATTTTCACAGGTGATGTATGTCTAGTGCCGCTATAACAACAAATACTAAAAACTGGCCAAGTGCGAGTCGGACAACAGATATGATTTTTTTTGTCATTTTTATTAATGATGGTCCGGAACCCTTCGTGCGCGAGTCCGTCTCGCCCTTGGCCGGTTTTTAATATTATAGTATGATTAGGGTTTTGCTAAATTTAATAATAAATACATTGTGTTCAATAAAATAATAATTATGTTTGCATGTAGGATGTATTATATAGAACAAAGAGTACAAATTTGAAATTTAAGATTTCTGTAGAATTTCAGATGCCTGTAAACACAAAAAAAACACTATAACGATTAAAAACTATAAGTTTATACAAATTTAGACTCTCACCCTTTTGGAAGGACCAGGTCTCAACCAGTCAAGATCATTGGGGGGGAGTGGGGGTGGATGAATAGTGTTTTCTGGAGGTGGAGGCGAATCCGTATATGGTGTTGGATTGTCCTCATCCTCATCCTCGGTATCCAGAACAATAGGGATGGCGTTGTTGCAATTTCGACCGTGGCAGAAGGAACATAAAATAGAGCACTTGATCCCGGCTTTTCTGCAAGTGCACGAACCTAAGCAACCTTTCTTGCATTTGCAAGCCATCATTTTAAGCAGGGTCTGAGGAGCGGGCTCTGTGCACATTGTTACAGGCATTAGACCTTGTTCGCTGGTCTCACATCCCCAATAAGTTAGCATTTAGCAACTTTTCATTTTTATTCATTAACAATAATAAACATTTGTTTTTGTAGATGAAATATAATTTATTACATTTAGTTTTTTTTTCTTGTAAAAAACCGTAGCTAGGAATATGAGAACTGTCAGCCATATCATCTTAAAACGCACAAACTATTAAATAGTATGGGCGTTGTCGTCTGGTGAAACAAAAAAAACATCGAAGTCTCAGTAATAGGGTCCCGTTTTACCCTTTTGGTACGGAACCCTAAAAAGAAACTGAAACAAGAGCTGTTACATCGGAAATTCTGTAATTTCACAGTTTTCCTAGCACTGTGGGAGAGTTGCCCATCTTTGACTTGCTGTATCTTCGCAACCAAAAGACATAGCGTGTTCAGGTTTTGCTAAAATTGTAGCAAATTTAGTTATCTTTATTAAAGTTCTTACGAACGTACTTGAAAAACTCTTTGTTTAGGTAGATTTTATAACAAACTGAAATATGTGCCAAAATTTCGCAGTTTTTCGAGCACCGTGGGAGCAGCACAGGGTTTTCAGGGTTGCAAACTTGGGTGTTAACTACTCTCAAGGGACCTAACAACATAATATATCAAAATCGTAATTACAATCGCGTTTGCAATGTTTCTCGTTTTTTATGTCGATACAGACTGGCCTATTAGGTATAATAATTTATAGCAAATACCGACTGCGCCAATGTTACGTCAATGAAAGGCCGAGATCCCGAGCAGACTGGTTTATTAATTGTTCACAATTACCCACAATATTACAAGTACCCACGTTATACATAACAATAAGTTTATAACTCAAGAACGGATGAACCGATTTGGCTGAAAATTGGTGGAGAGGCAGCTTAGAACCAGGAGACAGACATAGGATACTTTTTATCCTGTTCGACCGCGTTTCCGTGAAGTCAATATAAAATCTTATATATAAAATTCTCGTGTCACAATATTAGTTACCGTACTCCTGTCTCCTCCGAAACAGTAGGTCTGAGAATTGGCTACTGGCTACTTTTTATATTGAAAAGTGCATTTTGTTGAATAAATAATTGTAATCTATTACAACTCGAGACTGACGGCGACCATAATATGTTAAAATTATATTAATTACAAAAATAATTTCTTTACTAGCAAGTAATTTCAGAAACACTTCATTTAATTTTAAAATGTGTAACACTGACTGAGTGTGATAAGTACACGTTATAAATATTAATCAAGGTTTTTCTTTAATGTAATTTCAATAATAGTAAAAAAGTAAAAAGCCGACTAGTCGGCGCTTTTTGCCGACTATTCGCCGACTAGTCGCCGACTACAAAAGTGGCCGGATAGTCGGCTTTACCGACTAGTCGGCGACTAGTCGGTACATCTCTAATTCTTATAATATTATTGTGTACTTTCGCAGAGTGGTCTAGTATAAACAGGGTCTTTAATGATGCCTTTTCATTATGATGCCTTCACCAGCATATATTTTTTGCCACTAATGGCACGCGCACTCCAGTTCCTCGACTGGTCTACTGTATTTATGTACTTACTGTAGTGTGGGTGAACTGAAAACACTACGTAATGTGCGTAAGTGGTCACGTTACTGCAAATGGGCAATAATTAAAACGCATGTGTTCCCGCCTGTGAAATTGTTCCGTAATGGAAAAACGTTAAGGCTCCCCAAATGGTCACTATTACGGGTAAATTAGGTCGAGCGGGTTACTCGGTAATGCAATTAAATATTTCACAAAATAAGTCTCGTAAGCACACTTATCGTTGTTACTCGTAATCGTTATCAAAATCATGTTTGCATCTAATGCCTGGATCTAATGATGATCTAATGCATTGGATGCAAACATCATTGATGTTCACTTTATGCGACCGATACAAAGTACAAACCATAATGAACGTGCCATGATTCGTCTATGATTGCCCATGATCGACGTCGATTGTACCTATGTTGAGAATTTTTCGATCGTGGTGGCGATAATGGCCCGACGTATCTAGAGGGCTGTATCGCAAATCGCAGGCCACTGGCTGGCAGCTATTTACTTATACTTCTAATATGAGCTATTGAAATATTCTTATAATCCATTATAGTATGCTGTATTACAATTTATACAGGTTCTTTATTCTTGTTAGAATAAATGTTTTCATGCTCCCATACTGGGAGACTCCTTCCTATACAAAAAAAAAACACAATTTTTTGCCTATTTTCGCTCTATAGTGGTACGGAATCCTTCGTGCGTGAGTCCAACTCAGCCAAATCGTTCAGCGGTTTAAGGTGACGCCACGTTAAAGTAAAAAACCGTGTTGGATGTGTTTTAGATTGCTTGTTTTCTATGCGAGGCCGGCCCGGCCTCTCATAGAAAACAAGCAATGGAACAGCAAAAAATGGAAAGGGCGTAGCGACAAAATGGTTTTTGTCGTTTAATTTAAAAACCATGAATACATTTCATATAAGCTATGGGCAAATTAAAGTGTATGCTTGAACCAATTTATGTACAAATTTTGGAAGCTTAAATCACTCTCCTCTGTTGACAAAATAGGAATCCCTTTTTTTACAGAGGTCTTTTTGATTGATTATTCTGTGTTATAAAAGTTGACCAATCGTGTTATGCTATGGGTAATTCAAAGACAAAGACATGATGAATACTGACAATAAACTTTAATTTCTTAGCTTTAGTCATTGCTGAGAAAAATCGACATCGCTACAGCCAAATTATCAAGGCGTCGCCTTAAGCGTGAAGAGGTAACAGACAGACATAATTTCGTATTTAAAATATTAGTACAGATTGCTACAGACTATTGTCGTCTTATAATATCTATTGGAATTACTCATGTATCTTCAAAAGAAACAGTATCACTAGTCATTATATTATTACTATACCTAATGTTCGCGAGTGCCCAAAAAGTATGTGCACATCATCACGAGGCGCAGCGGGTCAGGCCGCGTTGCACGTCATCTTTTCACACTAGTGACTAGGCCAATAAAGCGGCCCACCCCGCAGCGCCCCTTTCGTAATGCGCGTCACTCCAACTTGTAATTTCATTAGGACGCGCCAATCTTCATTTTAAAATATTAGATGACGTCGCGCGGCCCCATTGTAGCTAGTTTAATAAGCGGACCCGGGATCAGAGTGTTACCGTGGGATTAAATATAAATAATCCTTATATTAAATAACATCAAGGGAGATCGCACACGTCACACTTTTTGTGTGATCGAGTCTGCGGCGCACAAAAGGCGCACAAATGTCGTTCGCGGATTTTTCACAGACTTAACGCACACGACGCACATCTTCGATCATTCTGTCCGCTGAACTGTAGGGACGTAGACGCTATGGAAATCGTGCAAAGATCGCGAAGTATTATTTTGTACTTGAAGTACAGAAAAAGAAGAAAAATAGAAAATTTTGGGTACATCCTATAATTTCACACATTCTTGAAGGGACAGTTCCATATTAAACATTCAATTCTGCATTATTCTGCCTTAGAGGTCAGAGGCGGTGCAAGGCGTGGGCGGTGTGGGCGACCGCCTACGGCCTCGCGGTCCTAGGGGCCTCGCGCGACCACTAGGTTTTTTTAAAGGTTTTACGAGTTGTACGTGATACTCAAATATTCATAAATAAAAAGTTTTATAAATAAAACTTTAAGTAGGTACTTATCTAAAAATTATTTCTCTCAATAAATCCGTTCTATAGCGTCATCGCATAATATATTTTAGGGGGCCTCGCAAGATATATCTTGCCCACATAAAATTTAGGTCTTGCCCCGCCACTGTTAGAGATATCATAAATTACTGCTCTGTTTTGTATTTCATGAGTTAATATCGTTACATCGATATCTGGCGCCATGTTAATTAAATAGATCGCGTACGTTACGTCACTACAAATGCAGATTGTAGACTAAAAGTATGCGCCGTCTGCGTTAGCGCGTGTTGAAGCAAACGTTCTATTTTTTTCGCACACTTATTGTGCGGCGCCGCGCGAAGCGGCGCGATGCGGTCTGCCAGAATTATACGATTTTTTTGTGCGCCGGACTTATTGCGCGTCATGTGCGTTACTACTTACTGCATATAATTGCATAGCCTCTCGACAGTGGCATGCAAAATGGCAGATTTGTCATGTCTGTGGCGCCCTGAGGGGGTTTCGCCACATACCGACGTTTCTACACGACCAGCATACACTAAAACTGCAATTTCTCGTTCCTTGGTCTTGCAGGAGCCCATATAAGGGTCTAAATCATTTTTAAATTAAATTTTCTACCCTGAAAATAGTACTTTTATAATATATTTGTCAGTAATAATGTTATACAGCTGGTATAATTACTGGGTACCAAAATGTTCAGTAGATTTTGGGTCATATTTTAATAATAAACCACTATTTAGCGAGCTAAGAGTATTTATTTATAACTTTTGTTGAGGACAGCGGCCTCGCTCCCGAGAAACGTATAGTGAGTGCATATAAACTAATTAAAGTGAAATGTGAGAAATAGACTCAGTGCAAATCAGTGTTTTTACAAATAGACTTTAAAAAGTGAATTACGTTAAATCTGTGGCTCCCTAAGAGATAAAATATAAATAATTTAATAAGTTAATAAGTTATCTAATAAATACAGGAAAAATTAGTTGTGTAACATATGTAGTTTGGAAAATATTAAGAAAATTGTGTGTAAAAATGTGTAAATTCTATTAACTTTTATGTTTACTTAGTTATAATTACGTTAAAATATAAGTGGTGATACTTAGATTAAGGTACATATTGTGGAACGATGAATAAATAATCTCCCGAAACGCGTTTTAATTACCTGGCTCACGGAAAATGGGGAAAATAGGGGAAAAATAGCCGTCTCCGATAGCAAAAGTGAGACGGAAAACATGCGAATCGGAGCGGCTTACTATATGGCATTCGCCCGAGCCAGGTAAGCGAGGTGCGTTTCGGGAGCAATGTTCTCCTCGACTCTCGTGTGTCTTATTTACGCCCCCGCTCTGCAAGATTACCGGTGTAGCCTCGATCTTCGAGTCCGATCTGAGCCAGCGGCGAAAACCTATGGGCGAATACAGTCTCGAACAACTTTATAGTACTATTGACAAAATAATATCACTGAAGTCATGACTCTCATACAAATATTTTATAAAATCAACGATTTAAGTACAGGACAAAAATGGAGGCTGCCATGATATCTTAAAGTCATTTTATACTCTAGGCATTACTATATTATATAAACAATAAATTAAGGTTATTATCTGGGTGGTACAAGAGTATCAACATTGTAGATTCAGTAAATGATATGTAGGACTTTACACAAAAAGATATCTCTTTTGTTCATGAAAAATCCTACCTTTAACTTTTATCCACAGAAGTTTGATTTTCTTATAATTATAATAAACAAAGTACAAAATAAAATCCTCCAAATTACATGAATTAAAGGAAAACTGAGTAGAAACATGAAAAGAAAACTTGCAAAAATGCGAAAATTTTCTTAAGTGAGTGTAAGATTAGTATGGATAAGACCTTTTTCATCTAGTACTTGGATGCATTGTGCAAGCGTTTGTAACCCAAAATGTAACCCAAAATGCCTCTTTTATTGCACAGCCAACTACTTCTATTTCAGTCACAAATATCACGCACGCGGGAGAGCCATGCTTCGGCACGAATGGGCCGGCTTGACCGGAGAAATGCCACGTTCTCACAGAAAACCGGCATGAAACAGCGCTTGCGCTGTGTTTCGTCGAGTGAGTGAGTTTACCGGAGGCCCAATCAAAAATAAAAAAAAATCCTGTATATTTCATAAATAAATATTTATTAATTCTTCGTAATATTCCATATATATATTTTTTTTTTATCAAAAAGTAATAAATAAATTTCGACTCGCACTTGTCCGTTTATTTTTAAGTCTTTTTGTCTCAGTGCCTCCTTTCTTGTAATCCAACAACAAAATGATTCCGGCTATTCCATGTTATGCGAACATTCTAATATCGGTCATTAAAACCCAGAGGAAGCGTCTGTGGGGCCGCCCGATACGGGTTGTCACCTGTCTGTGACGAAACCCTTTCGGGGCTCTAATCGGACGGTACTAGTTTTCGTCATTATTTATAAAATATAGAACGTTCTATTAGTGGTAGAGTTTAGTTTAACGAAACTACGTTAAATTATCATTACAGTAAAGTAATATGAACTGCATAAATATGTTATTTAATGTTCGAAAAGCCAAAATCATTGTGCGAGTAAGGGCCAGGCACGGGTTAGATTGCCGTTTTAACTCTTTTTGTTGTTCTACTTAGAACAACGAGTTGAACAACGAGTCCATCCCATTCTACCAGCTAAACGGTTGCTTCTGTAAATGTGAAAAAATTCACGGGAGTAGGAAATATGCTGAATTTAAAAGGATTTGCTTCTGTTAATGTGAAAAAATTTACGGGAGTAGGAAATATGCTGAATTTAAAAGGAAAACTATCACGGCTAAGAAGACTTAATAAGTTATTTTTTTAGTAATAGTCGGTCACCCAAACAAAATGTATTAAGAAAAGTAATTATATAAAGGAATTTTTCGATAAGATTCCTTTGAATGCTACTAATATGATGTTGTTACTTGTTAGTAGTGTAAAATACGTTTTATAAATGTAAATTCATTGACCGTACAAAAATGATCAAAAACTAGCGTTACAACGGAACCCTATATTGTGCGTGGCCCGATACGCACTTGGCCAGTTTTCTGAAGGATTTCAAACATAATATTATATTATGTACTACCAAAAAGCTGGTTCCGAAGGTGCTGTACAGAAACTGAGGAAAAAGGACTCGCGGAATGGCAATTACAATAGCCGTTTTAATACAATAATTAAACGTTCCATTGCGTGAATTCGCTAGAACGGCGAATTCGCTCGAATTCGCTCGAACGGCGAATTTGCTCAAATTCGCTCGAACGGCGAATTCGCTCGAATTCGCTCGAATTCGCTCGAACGGCGAATTCACTCAAATTCGCTCGAACGGCGAATTCGCTCGAATTCGCTCGAATGGCGAGTTCGCCCGAATTCGCTCGAACGGCGAATTCGCTCGAACGGCGAATCCACTCAAATTCGCTCGAACGGCGAATTCGCTCAAATTCGCTCGAACGGCGAATTCGTTCGAACGGCGAATCCGCTCAAATTTGCTCGAACGGCGAATTCGCTCATATTCGCTCGAACGGCGAATTCGATAGATATATATATATATATATATATATATATATATATATATATATATATATATATATATATATATATATATATCCCGCCATGGCCATAAAGGCAACTGTTTAACAAAATAAAGTATTACCCATATGCATTATCATATGGTAAAGTGCGTACTCGTAATCAGGGTTACTATTTGTTTGAAATAAAAAGTCTATTTTCGTAAAATTGGTCGATTGGCCATTCAAGCACTAGGGCGGCGATAAGTTTATGTTAAGAGCGGGCTGCCAAATTTTGCTCTTTTCTAATAAGTATTACGATCCCGGAAGACGATTGACTCAAATGAAATTGAGATTTATTTAATCATTGTATATTTATCTGATATTTGGCTAAATATTTCTGGGCTTTTCAACAAATACATGTTACACTTATTGAGTTACTATCATTAAATAACTTGCACTACTACAATCACTTTATAAAATAATAGCTAAAGGAAATATTAGTATTGTATTTAATTTTTAAGTACCTAATCATCAAAAGCATTTTTGGGACTTACGACCTTTACTTTCGTGCTATATTGCAGAAATCGTTGTCACGCGATATATATTATATTATGTATAAGCATTAGTTTTTCTGGGAATATCAGATGATTACTATTTGAAGTTCTATAGATAATATTGTGTTAGTTTTTCTGGAAATACCAGATGATCACAGATCTATATGTAGATACAAAATAAAATTAAAATCGGCTGAAGTGGAAGTTCCATATTTACTAGTAGCTTTAAAAGTAAAATGCAGACCAATTATTGTTACAACTTCCAGAGGTCTGTAATGTTTATTGTTTATTATTTCTAATTTTGTATCATCAGCGACATTTGATAAAGTATCTACGATTTACTTAACTTTATTGTGTATTTTGTTAGAAAAGTTACTTTTTGTACCACTGCAATCGTTAAAGGTCTTGTGTGAGAAGTTATTATTTTTTCAGTTTGTTTTTATTAAGTTTTTTGCGATATTTAATTTTATTTTGACACTCGGAGTTATGTATCTCTATTAAATGAGTCGCAAAGAATATAATTAATTATCCTAATGAGCTTTTGTATAGTTTAATTATCAAGCAAAACTAAAATTTTAGATTGTTGTATTTCTATACTGTAATTTCTGTTCTACATTGAAAGATATTACATAATTCAATTAATGTTGTAACATTAAGGGTTGGACTTCATCTGGCAGCACGGAATCGCCTTTTTCCGTCGCCCTTTCTCTTTCTGTCGCTTAGAACTGCCATTTGCTAGACCGAGACAGAAAGCATAATGCGATAGCACGCGGCGGAATCCTCGAGGCGATCGCATTATGCTTTCGGTCTCGGTCTAGCAAATGGCAGTTCTAAGCGACAGAAAGAGAAAGGGCGACGGAAAAAGGCGATTCCGTGCTGCCAGATGAGGTCCAACCCTAAGACTCAAGAGAGTAAGTAATACACAAGGATTTTTATCTTAATTAATATATAATGTCAATGTTGGTTGATGCAAAGCAATGATTGTACAAAAATCATATATTAAGTTTAATTAATGTTTGTAAGTATAGGTACATATAGATATTACAAATATGGAGTTTCTTATCATCACTCACAAAAAATTAGCTTGTTATATAGTAATCACAAAAAAATTTGTTCTAGGGCTTCCGTACTATAGAGCAATACGTAGTTTGTTATATCCGTATTCCGTACTATTCCATGTTATGCGAACATTCTAATATCGGCCATTAAAACTCAGAGGAGGCGTCTGTGGGGCCACCCGATACGGGTTGTTACCTGTCTGTGACGAAACCCTTTCGGGGCTCTAATCGGACGGTACTAGTTTTCGTCATTATTTACAAAATATAGAACGTTCTATTAGTGGTAGAGTTTAGTTAAACGAAACTACGTTAAATTATCATTACAGTAAAGTAATATGAACTGCATAAATATGTTATTTAATGTTCGAAAAGCCAAAATCATTGTGCGAGTAAGGGCCAGGCACGGGTTAGATTGCCGTTTTAACTCTTTTTTTTTACTTCTATTTCTTAAACACACACTTTATTCTAATAAAAACTGAAAGATTACTTACATATTAGGCACTTCCCAAGTAAATAACTGTATTTTATCACTTTTTTTTATAGTATACACTGCGCTGTCCTCACCTCGACGCGGCCGTTTTTTGAAGTGAGATTTCGCATTTCTTCCTTGTCTACCGAGAACTCAAACGACGCTTGCTAGCTGTCTTGTTCTACTTAGATGCGTTTTAGACAAAGACAAAAGTAGTTTTATCGCTGTGTTTGCACATTAAACGTGTGCGCGTACACAGCGGCCCGGAAGGGGCTGCGCCACAGACATTGACTTTTGACATGCGACCCTTAGGGGGTTTCGCCACTGTCGAGTGGCGCCACGTTTATACGGTATTAAAGGAAACAGGAAATTAAATTTTGTAATTGTTTGTGTTGACATATTTTGTATAATAAATAAATAAGGGATTAAAAGCGTTCACAGTCTGTTTGAACTTTGGAGTGAGTCATCGGCCTCATCGCAATTGTAAAATTGGCTTTATCTAAAAAAAAACACGGCTGAAGCGATGTATCGGATGTATAGGGATATCAGGAGATGTTTGGGGATCCTTCACACGACCAATTTGATTTTTATGTACTATAAATGTACTTACTCTAGCTAGTGAGGCTCTAAATAATTATTTTATTTTATTTAACTAGGATATAGGACTTATTAGGAAGCAATTATACCAACGCTCATGTTGTGTTTTGCTGATGACACGTATGTGAGGATGGTAGCTGAAGCCTAAAAGAATTACGGATTTCAATTTATAACTTTTGGTTCATATCATAGTATAAAAATTAAATAATACGTCTGGCACTCGGGGACTGCCGCGGTAAAGCGGTTGCATAGCATTTTTATCAACTTATGCAATAATAATTCGCATACGTCTAGTCGCACGCACACAAACACCGTGCCGAAGTCTGGCAACGTCTGGCAACCGCACAACTGTGCGGTGTGCTGGTTCGGCGAGCACCACACCTCGACCCTTACCAAGCCGAACTCTGCCGAACTGAAACGACGTTAGACGAATATTAGGTGTTTTCGTTACGGGATTTTTCGATTCGGTCGCTACGCTCAAAGCCCGCGATAAAAGCTATGCAATAGCTTACTACTGATTTTAAAACACCGCAGAGAGTCGCAACATTGAACTGACCACTACAAAATGCAAGGTCTGCAAAGTGGAGCGTCTGAAGCACGGAGGGGAGGGGAGGGGGACGCTCTAGATTTCAATACACTTTCTGAATAAGCTGTCCTCGTGATTTATTGTACTGCAAATGAGTTCCGCGCTACACTTAGTGAGATTTTATTCAGGCGAAGATTTATATCAACGTAGCTTTAGGTTACGACGGATTTAGAAAACGTTTCGCCGTTTGTCGCATTTGGGCAGCTGAGCCAACATCACGCGAGTGCGACCTTCACCCTTGTCCACGAAAGTCATTTCGTGCGAAGTCTACCGACTGTCAAATGTTTCGCACTCTGAATCACGCCGCGGTAGCATCGCTTCAACCGTTTAGACGTGCAAGTAAGGAACTTATAGACTCTCAAATTTCTTTTTTTTGACCGACTTCCAAAAAGGGGGAGGTAATACGTTCGGCTGTATGTATCTTTTTTTTTGTATGTTCAACGATTACTCAGCCGTTCGTGGTCCCATTTTCAAAATTCTTTTTGTGTTATATAGGGTTTAATTCGAATTTGGTACCATTTTCACAAAAGTGGTGATCTGATGATGGAATCCTTGAGGCATCGAGGGGACTCCCTGAAATTTGTATGGAAACGTATAGTGATTTCAATTTTTTTCTGAAGCGTTCGAGGTAAATGCTACCAAAAAGTAAGACTTCGCACCAGGTTATACCCTGGATCCGAAGGTACCGAACAGAACTTTTGAATGCTTATAGGTACAGGTTTGGGGATTTCGGCGTTGTTTAAACAACTGAAAGCATAAGCCAACACATCAATTTGATTGATCATCATCATCACAACCATAATTATACCATGGGTCATCACACTATGACCCAATTATTGGTACTTTTCGTGATATTTTGCATCGAAGCAGATGTTTTTGATGATGATTTCGCTGTTTGTAGACCGATTTTCAAAATTCTCGTGTTGTTGTATGGGATATATTAAGCTTAATTTTGTATAGCAATTACGAAAGTAGTGAGCTGATGACGGGATCTATGAGCAATCGAGGGAAATCCTTGAAATTTATCAAAACACTCATGGTGGTTAAAATGTTGTTTCTAGTAAGTTAAACATATTATGTTACGAATAAGAGAAATTTCATACGAAGGTGTCTCTTGGTTCAAAGGCACTGTACAGAACTCCTGAACCTTTAAAGATAAAAGTTTGGAAATTGCAGCATCGCTTAGATAACTGCAAGCATTTACCACAATTTCGCTTACAGTAACATAATGTGAATAGTTAACATTCGTATTGGTTATTTACGCATAAAACCTTTTTTTGTAGATAACTAAAAAGAGTGAAATTATTATTTTTAACAAAAAATTAAAACCGACTTCTAAGGTAAAAACAATTGTAATACGAGCTAAAAAGTATTAAATAACTCTTACTCTTTAATAGTGCCTTTTTCAGAATTCGTCTAAATCTCAACTATTTCTGTACATACTATACAGTCTTCATTACTTTGAAGTCGGTACCAGTCCCAAAAGTTTCAGATATTCTAACATTATTGAACTCACGATTAAAGCTGGTACCGACTTTAAAATAATGAAGACTGTAGTATGTACAGAAATAGTTGAGATTTAAACGAATTCTGAAAAAGGCACTGTTAAAGAGTAAGAGTTATTTAATACTTTTTAGTTCATATTACTATTGTTTTTACCTTAAAAGTTGGTTTTAATTTTTTTGTTATTAATATTAGTGTGAAAGCAATGTAGGCAAGGATCGGAAGACTACCTTAAAGTCCGGTCTTCGTATAGAAGTAACTTGGAACAAGGTTTAAGGCAACGTGTCCTGAAATTACGCAGGGCCTCAGAGGGACAGTCACTGTAGCTGCTTTTTCAACGATCATTCATTTATAATATTGCAGTAGTCAGTTTCACTACATTCATCATCATCATATTATCAGCCTATATTCGTCCACTGCTGGACATAGGCCTCTCTCGATGAACGCCAAGATGACCGATCTCCTCCTCTTCACTGCATTACTTTATGGAAAAATATTGTTCACAACGTAGATTTATTTAAATTATTTTATCCAATTACTAGCTGACCCCGCGTACTTCGTTTTACTATTCTAATCGATCCATGCGTAGACCGGGCATGCGAGGCAGTCAGTCCTTCGCCAGTTCCTTGTCGGTCTCCTGAGGGAGAGGGTGATGGAATAGAATCCACGACATCTGTGGCTTAATTGGTTGAGTGTGTGGCAGCTCAAGCCGGGGATCGCGGGTTCGAATCCCGCCGGCGGAACAAAAAGTTTTCAGTGTTCCCGGGTCCGGATGTGTAATTAATATCGCTGGCCCCGGGCTATTGCCCGTAGTAATATCAAAAATCGTTTTTTACAGGAGAGACAAAATAAGCTAATATGTTTATAGTGCAGCGTACAGTGCACAGTGTACGGAGGAGACGAAAAATCGGCTTATTTTCTTCAATTTTGAATAGGCATTAGTATAATGAATGCGAGAGTAGAACACCCGCGTGTCAATTAGAAATAGTTTTGATGCTACGAGCTACCAAAGTTTAGCGATCTTTATGCGGCCCGAAATCGAAAACTCCATATTTCTCAAAAATGTTTACGTCATAAATAAAATTTTGTATTCCACCTGAAAGCCGGTTAAATAAGGTATATTTCAAGCTTTTTTCCTGATCCGCCGTGTCGTTATTTTACCTACAATAAAATAATTTTCATTTTTAGGTTTTTATTTTTTTTATCCAAAACCAAACAAAAGACGCAATCGAAAATATCGACAAATTAAAGGTTTATTTATATATATGATATTTATTAATAATATATATGATGATATGTATTAATACAAGCATTCTATACGCACAAAAAATCACTTGCTCACACTATATATTTATGCTGTCACGAACTTTCTTATAGATAATGATGAATACTATATTATATATGTACAACATTATTTTTATGTACGAGTATCATCAATACTTTTCGCAGCGCAAGCGAAATAATGAAATTTTATGGAAAATTTTTGTCACTTTACATTTTTACAATTTTCGGAAGGGTCTAATATTCTTCTGAATAAAACATAGCCTATGTTTATTACAAAGAATGTATTTCCGTAGGTGAGGAATTTTATAATCAGTTCAGTAGTTTTTGAGCCTTAAATCTTTTGAGAATTATATTTCAATACAAACAAACCTTTCCTCTGTATATATTTAATATTGGGTATACTGATGTTAGAAAATGTTTTGATCGTCGATTTGGTATCGCATTTACCTTTGATCTCTTCACTAGCGCCTCAATAAATCCGTTATCTAAATTTCACAACGCTCTTTAATCCCCTCTCGGCGCGTAACTCAGTTTAAGACGACGCTTGTAATCCCGCTCCTACTGAATATAGAAACTTTTCCGATACTCCGTCTACGAATATAATTCTCAAAATATTGAATATGTCTTTTTCATCAGATTTTATCGACTGTTGTCATTGAGATGTAACTGTTGTCTTATTTCAGAATTCAGTGTATTAAAGTGACAATGGGGGCTCCATTGTCACTTTAATACACTGAATTCTGAAGTACGCTGGACTGATGATACCCAGATATATTTTGTGCCTATTTGAAGCGGAATCAGCTCCTCCATTATTCGGGAAGAGAACTAAATCTGACAGAAATAAGACGTGTCATGAGAGGAAAGGGTGGGGTGGGGGGTTTGGGGGGGGGCTCTGCCCCCCCAAGAAACGACCGGTGCCAAAGCTCACCGCATAGTAATAAAACGACACTCGAAATCTGTATAGATAAGATACATAAAAGCTGATAGCAAGGCAAGGAGTGGAGATAGATACATAGTGTAAAGGACGAATTTGTAGGAAATTTTATGAAATTTCTTTTGGTACGGGACGTTTTTTCTCTACAACTAACCGTTTAATCGATATGAGCAAAAAACTAAAAATATTGAAATTTGAGCCCCTCCTCCCCACTCTGGGTGATATCGTTATAATTTATAGCCTATGTGTTGACCCGACCTCAAAGTAATGTTCGTGCAAAATTTGAAGTAAATCCGTTCAGTACTTTCTGAGTTTATCCCGGACATACATACAGACAAACAGACAAACAGACAAAAATTCTAAAAACTATATTTTTGGCTTCCATGTCGATCGTAGATCACGTCCCAAGTGTTATTTTTCAAAAATAGTCAATGTACAGAATTGACTTTTCTACGATTTTATTATATGTATAGATCATTACTACCCGTGGCCCGCATACAATTCTTAGTACATTGTTTTGATAAATCTCGTGGGGTTCAGCACGTTTGTAATGTAAGCGGAAAAATGTAATTATTTACGACATCACATTAGAAACCCTAACAATAACAGTATTTCGCCACTATTTAATGAATGTTATTACACTTATAAACCTTCCTCTTGAATCACTCTATCTACTAAAGAAATTCGCATCAAAATCCGTTGCGTAGTTTTAAAGATTAAAGGGAACAAAGGGACATGAGGGGAAAAAGCGACTTTCTTTTATAATAATTATGCAGTGATAATACATAGTTTTATATAGCACATTATAGTTTTTAACCTTACCTAGTTTTAGTCAAGTCGTCATAATCGTATTGAACATCATTACCGGGATGAAAATGCGAGATGAGAAAAAGTGAATGAAGCGGCGCGGAAAATCGTTGTCATCGTACGGAAACCTATCGTTGGGACTGGTACCGACTTCAAAGTAATGAAGACTATAGTATGTGCAGAAATAGTTGAGATTTAGACGAATTCTGAAAAAGGCACTATTAAAGAGTAAGAGTTATTTAATACTTTTTAGTTCATATTACTATTGTTTTTACCTTGGAAGTCGGTTTTCATTTCTTTGTTAAAAATAATAATTTCACGCTTTTTAGTGTTGTCTACAAAATAAGGCTTTATGCGTAAATAACAATTAACAAATACGAATGTTAACTATTCACATTATGTTACTGTAAGCGAAATTGTGGTAAATGCTTGCAGTTATCTAAGCGATGCTGCAATTTCCAAACTTTTATCTTTAAAGGTTCAGGAGTTCTGTTCAGTGCCTTTGGACCAAGAGACACCTCTGTATGAAATTTCTCTTATTCGTAATATATGTTTAACTAACTAGAAACAACATTTTAACCACTTTGAGCGTTTTGATAAATTTCAAGGATTTCCCTCGATTGCTCATAGATCCCATCATCTGCAGCTCACCACTTTCGTAATTATAATACAAAATTAAGATTATATCCTATACAACAACACGAGAATTTCGAAAATCGGTCCACAAACAGTGAAATCATCGTCAAAAACATCTGCTTCGATGCAAAATATCACGAAAAGTACCAATTACTGGGTCATAGTGTGATGACCATGGTATAATTATGGTTGTGATGATGATGATTAATCAAATTGATGTGTTGGCTTATGCTTTCAATTGTTTAAACAACGCCGAAATCCCCGAACCTGTACCTATAAGCATTCAAAAGTTCTGTTCGGTACCTTCGGATCCAGGATATAACCTGGTGTGAAGTCTTACTTTTTGGTAGCATTTATCTCGAATGCTTCAGAAAAATTGAAATCACTATATGTTTCCATACAAATTTCAAGGAGTTCCCTCGATTCCTCAAGGATCCCATCATCAGATCACCACTTTTGTGAACATGGTACCAAATTCGAGTTAAACCCTATACAACACAAAAAGAATTTTGAAAATCGGACTACAAACGGCTGAGTAATCGTGGAACATACAAAAAAAAAAACAAAGTGTGTCAGCTCCGACGCACGACTGGAGTTTACTCCTTAAGTACGAGTATCTAACCATACGCAAAAAGAGTTTTTTCAACTGAAAAAAGATTAATATCATATGAAATCAGATGTTCCGGCAATATTATCTACACCCCTTTCTGCCATAGTTATTTCAAAATACTTGTAGTTCACTTTAGCCGGTATAATGATTATATATATATATATATATATATATATAACAAAAATAGCAATATAAATACATCGACACTATATATATATATATATATATATATATATATATATATATATATATATATATATATATATATATATATATATATATATATATATATAACAAAAATAGCAATATAAATACATCGACACTATATATATATATATATATATATATATATATATATATATATATATATATATATATATATATATATATATATATATATATATATATATATATATATATATATATATATAGTGTCGATGTATTTATATTGCTATTTTTGTTATAAATTTCAATAATTAATATTGTTATTGTGAAGACCGTCTAGAATCGAAAGCTAAACAGATCATCAGAAAACTACGATTGGACTAACTATAAGTAGATACAAAAAAGAACGACAAATAGTTTAATAAAGTGTAGAACGTTCTAATTAGGTGGTAGTCTAAGAACTAGGAGAACAAACTATTTGCCGGTTATGACTGCTCATACCTGGATTTCACCGGATAATACTCGGTTAATTTGGATATACAAGACAAGAGAGTAGACATCCTGTTGCTAATTAGCAAGACTCCCTTGCAATTTCACTTGTACGGTGTACCTATTTGGCCATAGTAGTGCTTTGGCCCGGGATGAGAATAAAATTATGCCAAGCGATGGAAAACTATCTTATCTGCCTTTTACTTGGGATTACTTACGTCTGTTAACGCCTGGACCAATTTTCTGATACTATAGTCACTACTTTCTTCTAACTTGGCTGTTTCTTTTAAGGATCAATTTAAAACAAGCAGGTGATGAATCTTTGTTAAATTGCTATTTCAGACAGCAAAACCTACATTAAAACTTTGACGACCTCTGTGGCTCAACGATTGTGGCGCTCTAGGAGAAAGATCATAACACATTGGTTCGAAAATCATTATATTATACGCAAATTATGGACGCCTCCTTACCGAGAAGGTTAATCACACTAAATCAATCGGTCTAGATTTTCAGAGGATACCGCGACACGAGAATTTTGTATACAAGAGAGTATACTTTCCTCAACCCCTTACAATATCTTGGAGTACACTTCTAACGTCACGTCACGTTTTCGAAACAATTCGTCCATATTTCAGCGAGTACAATATTGGTGGAAGACCATTTATTAAGACCAACTGTATAAAGTGCATACGTGAGCTGCGACCGAACGACTGGAACGTACGAACGAATGAACTGACGATCGATCTTGGTGAGAGACAAATTTATCGAGTTCGGTCGCTTCAAATATAAACCTTTGGCTTCGATACGAGTAGCCAGTACCGTTTACGTACTATTTAGTAATCTGTGGTACCGTGTGCATATATTTTATTAGGAAATTCAGAAACAAGCCACGATTCTAAATTCTAATAAGTCCCAGGAATTAGAAATGCAAATAATAATTGAACCAATCAAATCACAAGAAGTTGTGAATGTAAGCACATGACGTGGATAAACTAAAATATTTCGGAACTGCTCGGGCGTCGGTGATGATGCTATTAACTACTATTGCTAAGAATACTTTCGATCTCACTTTTTTGTCGGGGCCTGAAAACCAACGCTTCGCTGTTTATCTCCCTTGTATATAGAGTTCATTGTGAAAGTGGTAGCGCTGAGAGAGCAACTTTTTTTTTAAATTTTGTATGGACAGGTTCATGATATCGCGCTGGGGCGCTTGCCCTGCATACATGATAATAAAAAATGCTGTCTCAGCTCATTCATTCTTTTTATTTTACGTTAGTTACTCTATGTTATAAAAGACACAAAATATATACCCTTAAGTATTATCACTATGAATAAAGGAATTATTTATTCCACTTATTAAAATTATATTTCTATTAAAGATATTATATAATAATATTCATTCATCTGGGCTTATTGAGAAGAATCTGTATATTTTCCAGTTTTTGTTTTTGATTCTTTGAAAGAAGCCCTTAGATTTAAAGTAATAGCGTTGAAGTACAGAGAAGTTGTGGGGTAGTTTACAAAACTAAGATCGTACTGTATATTATGGGTATAGCCTGAAACTTAGGATATTTTTTCTCTTTTGTAGTTTTTTTTACGACGTTGATATTACGGTAAAGAATGATGGGTCAAGTTGGCCGGTATATCCAATAAAAACCACTTGCCTATGAAATGAAACCTTATATCATAAGCTTCAATTTTTATTATGGACAGAACACGGTAAACTACCGGAGAAAAAAGATATCACACCTGACATCATAGGACTGCCTATGGACTTAAACCATTTCAGTACGAACGCTATTCTCAAAAAATGTTTTCGCTGACGTCATAGACCGTTCTCATAGACCCGTAGACCGTCAACAACAAGGGAGGGATGCTTTAGTTCATCATTATTGTACGTGTTTGACAGGGCGGCGCACAATCGGTGCGTGTGCCCATATTATTTCAATAATAATATGGTGTTTAGACGTTGGTCGCCACGATGTATTTATTCCCCCGGCACTATATTAATTGGAAGGCACTATATTAATTTTATACGTGGGAGAGCCATGCTTCGGTACGAATGGGCCGGCTCGACCGGAGAAATATCACGTTCTCACAGAAAAACGGCGTGAAACAGCGCTTGCGCTGTGTTTCGCCGAGTGAGTGAGTTCACCGGAGGCCCAATCCCCTATCCTATTCCCTTCCCTACCCTCCCCTATTCCCTTCCCTTCCCATCCCTACCCTCCCCTATTAGCCTATTCCCTCTTAAAAGGCCGGCATCGCACATGCAGCTCTTCTGATGCTGCGAGTGCCATGGGCGACGGAAGTTGTTTTCCATCAGGAGACCCGTTTGCTCGTTTGCCCCCTTATTTCATAAAAAAGACATCATTTTTGACGATGAATTTGTATAGACCATGGAAGTTGTAACTGTAGTAAATGATTATTAAAATATAAAAGTGTTTATTTTGGTAGTATCACTCTAAGGTTAATTACCCAAGTGATAAGCTGATTAAAATAAAGCATAGAATGTTTTTTTTCCATTGTAGATTTGATTTTTACAAAAAAAGTAGGAACCAAAAATATAGCTGTCAATATTCCAGACTGTACATTTCCGGTCCATTCATAACATAAACTGTTTCATTTCAGTAACTTTAGGTTATAAGCAATAGGCTAACAGACATTAGGACTTTATTGGCTATGCCGGCCAGGGTCCATACAAAAGTGCCCATCCTTCTTTAAAAGTAAAAGCTCTAACGGTCTACTGGTACGCTGTAAATTGAAAACAGTATACCATCTTCATACAAGCTCGCCCGATTCAGCGGAAATTTAAGCTTAATTTCAAATAATTCTATTGTGCAGTTATTAGAGAGCAAAACAATACAGTGGTTATTTTGTTGATTTCAAGTATACTGCTAATATACGAACTGTATATGTGTTGTGGTGTAGGCTCGGCAGATGACCGTTACAGAGTATTTCGTTCATAAATTAGAGGGGCCCTTATCTTTATGTGGGGACCACCGACTAGGTTAGTTTGCACGGAATTAAGTCGCACAGGCCGACCTAATCAAATACGCACTTACATAAGCTTGTAAGAGTTATGATATTGCTTTGGGAGATTGCGTCTAGGAGGAAAGAAAAGTATATACAATTACGATCAAGAAAAACCACTGTTCGTTTATTTTTTTGTGGTATATGAAGTAGGGGCTCGCATCTACTAGCGGTTTTTATGGGCTTTGGCCCACCACACATTCCCACCACTGTATCTCCTGTCACCAGGATCAATCAAAATCAAATCCGTTTTGCTGATTCCTTGTATCAAAGTCCCTATTCCTTGAATTCTAAACGTAATAAAATCTTACTTACATAGAAGCAAAGAGGCCTTAAAACGGCTGCCCCCAACAAAGGAAAAATGCGGCAAACATGAAATAAGAATAATTAAATTTGCCTCCCTTGTGAAATTTCATATTACTACCTAAAGTATTGTTCAGGTTTTAATAATGTCAATGTTGAAAGAATTGTCATTCTTCGACCTAATTTTATTGTATTTAGAAATCTTTGAACACAACATTTTTAGAAATTTTAAATTGTCCTTCAGATTTTTATATTGCTTAGATGTTCTTTCCCGGGACTCAAAGTATCTCCACACCAAATTTCAGAAAAATCGGTTCAGCTGTTTTGGCGTAAAGAGGTAACAGACAGACAGACAGATGACACACTTTCGCATTTATAATATGGGTATGAATTGAAGTTTATAGTTTAAATGTCCGTATACGAAATTTGCCGATTTCGCTGATTTAACAGACGTGATTTAACAGTTAAAATACAGTATTTCTACAAGTTTTAATGCACAACATGTAAGATCATTTCAATTATAATCTAATGTTGGAGTTAGATTTTTTTAAAGTATTTTTAAATAATCCAACTCAAACCCGCGGCAGTTTTGTGATTTTTGCTGTAAAAGGTTTAGAATATCACCTGTTCATGGATTATATTGACGTCTTAACGGTATGAAAGAAATACAATGTACCGTCGAGAAAGTCGTCTATACAATGTTGGAATTACTTTTTACCACTAATAGTTGAGTAAAAAAATATGTAACTCGGCAAAATTTTAGAGAAAATGGGCAAAGAATTGCTGTTAATTTCGGCAACTTGGAGCTGTAATTCATAAAAAGAAAACGACAGAAATAATCTATAGATAAAATTCTATCCAATTCGAGAAAAAAGAAAAAAAAAAACAAATTGTGCCAAAAAACACGATTCAAAACAACCTAAATCTCACATTATATTACTCGCCGCAAGGCTCGAGTCGGCTTTCCGCGCTTAAATATATTTTAAATCTAATAAATAATATATATGTTTTTAAGTCTAATAAGGGGAAAAAACCTAATAATATTTCTGTAGCGAACTTTTGCAATTTCGTATTCATCGGCAAAATTTCGTACTTATTGAATTGAATTACATATTCCAAGAAGAGCAAAAAAACATGTCGTAGTATGCTGGGGGAGTTTTTTGCAGTGGGTATGTGAATTGTGAAGTGAAATCAAAAGGTATCCTGAAGCACAGATTACTGAATATAAATACCAATTTAAATCTCTTCAAAAAGTACTCATTGCTCACAGGCTTTATACGTTGTACCATCGAGGAAATTGATTCCTAGGCAGTGGATGGACCTACGTCATTTGTTCGGCTTATGTCAATTCAATGAGCAGCTGTGATCGGTCGGGTGGGTTTGACTTAACGCGACCAAATTACATAGGTCCGCCATCTGCCTAGGAATAAACTTATCTGATAGTACCTAGTGAAACTGGTATTATAATATCCATACTTTTACTAATATTATAAATGCAAAAGACGTGTGTCTGTCTTTCTGTCTGTTACCTCTTCATGTCCAAATCGCTGAACCGATTTTACTGTAATTTGGCATGGAGATACTTTGAGTCCAGGGAAAGGACATAGCTTTTTTATCCCGGAAAAATGTACAGTTCCTGCGCGATAAAC
Source organism: Polyommatus iphigenia (assembly GCA_963422495.1). NCBI lineage: Eukaryota > Metazoa > Arthropoda > Insecta > Lepidoptera > Lycaenidae > Polyommatus > Polyommatus iphigenia. The sequence continues at coordinate 27,372,719 of OY730183.1, forward strand.
AATTTTTGAGTTGCGGGCGTCATCTAGTCTATTATATTATGGATTAAAATATATCCATTCTATACTCAACGTCAATGTGAGCTCAAATGGTAAAAGATGAAGATTGAAGATAGAGTGATGGGTTGCTTTGTTTTAATTAATTCAGTAGGTACTTAGAACATTTGCGATATTAAACTTCACTTGACAAAATAGACCAAGAGCCAGCGACAGCCAGACTTTCATCATTTTATAAAAGCTGAAAGTTTACCTGTTTGTGACCTTTACAGAGGTAAGAACGACCAGCAACTATGGATGGAGTTTCGGTCGCGGTTACTTTAGGAGCTACCCAGTTCTGAAGGGCTACCTGACCTTCGAGAAAGAGTAAAGCTCAATTTCATAGCTTATATTCTTCGCAGTAAGATGAGGGATCTCGTCTTCCAGTGCCGGACATTTTTGACTTGCTTCCCACTGCCAGACACCCTCAAGGTCTAATACTTTAAGAAATTTCTTACCTCAGTAATGCTTTAAGTACTCACATACGGTTTTACTCCAAATCGAGCAAAAACCACCATCGTGTAGACCGCAAAACTCACGACGTGACTTCGAGTGGCGCGAGTTGACCTTCTCCTTAGGTGAACAGACATCTTTTGGCTCGAACGGTTCGGTGAATACTGAAGGCGAGCTTACTCGATAGAGTAATGCTGAATGTGTGGACGAAAGCCCAAGCCGTGGGTTTTTCTCGACGTGATTGTGAAACCGTATGTGAGTACTTATCATAAAGTTCACAAACGGGTTAGCTTTCAGCTTTTACAAAATGACGAAAGTCTGGCCGTCGCCTGGCTCTTACTCTATCACCTTAATGGTGTTGGGGTGCCCGAGACTACTGACTTCTAGGCTGGGCTGTACTTGTTTCAGAGCAACACCTTAACCCATCAATCCCCAAGCGGCAGCTGACTGCCGCATAACAATTGAAAATATATTCTATTCTAGTCTGCGATACCCACGATGGAGGTGTTAAAGGATAAAGAGAGCACTGGATGGCTGGTGCCTCCTAAGACGTATGGACTTGATGTTCAATTTTACGACGATTGAATTATAATTTTATTGCGATGGATAAGTTTACCTTTCAAATTGGTTTCCAAATTCAAATTGTCTTCGAGTTCAAACTGGGCCTGCCACTGTCAATGCCATCTCAAAATTACAATGTAGAGAACCTGTAATGCTAAGTACTCACATACGGTTTTGCTCAATAGTTTTACTCCAAATCGAGCAATAACCACCGTGTGGACCGGAAAACTGACAGCTCGAAGGCTCGCTTCGAGCCGGCTCGATGGAATTAAATATTATGTCAAATATGTCATTTCCTTCGATTCGGAGTAAAACTATCGAGCAAAACCGTATGTGAGTAACTGAGTACTTAGCATAACACATTGTCATTAAAGTGGTCGTAATTATTACTGACCTCAATAATGACTGTATTTGGCAAAAAGAGTTTTGATTCCGGTGAAAATGGCGATTGTTAAAACGACTTCCGATTGAGCGAGATGGTGCGAAATACGGGGATCAAACTCACCAGTCACGACCCGACACAGCCGGACTCTACATTTGCCGGATTTAACAGTAAGGCACAGTGCTATTCGTGTAGTTACTCGAGCGTCATGGAGACCTTGTAGGTTTTTAGATTAGGTAAGACTTATAAAAATAATAAGAACGTTTTATATTTTAGCGGTGAGTTCAGAAACTGCAGCCATTTTTAAATTATGAAAAAAATAATATTCAGAAAATAACTTTAGGTAAATTATAACAAGATTTTAGACAACAAGTGCTAAATCCTTTAGTTTAGTGCAACATAGAATATCTGCGAAGCTTAATTAGGAAAATATGAAGCTTTATTTTTGAAGTGAAAACTTCTTTAGCGGCGTTGAGCACTTTTGTGGGATGGGTAAAAACTGTGAAACTCGCGTCAGATTCTCGTGCTGATCGAAAAACCTTGGAAAAACCGTAAGACGGTTGGAAAGTAGTGTTTTGTGTCGAACTCGAACTCGAACTCGAACTCGAACTCGACTCTAACTCGATCTCGAACTCGAACTCGAATTGATTGTAAGGGTTTCGATTAATTAAAAAAATCGATTTTTTAATAATCAATTTTCATAAAAAATGGGTTAAAAAAATGCACAACGTTAATAATCAAGTTTTCACTTCTGCCGGCACTCCCGGAGTGCAACCCGTCTTTTTTTTATATTTTAAAAGGTTGAAAATAACTATTTAAAAGCCACCGCGTGAGAAATCTGATTTCTATGCCATTATAACTAGACGTGTCGGAAGTCTATACAAGCTTAATCTGATACGATCGAGAGAGCTCGAAATCCCTTCTTGGGCTCCCCGACTGTAAATCTATTACTTAACTTTAATTTACTGACGACATTAGGACGACATAAACTTACACATTTGCTATCAAACAATCAAACTCCTTGCTGCCGTGAGACATGTTACCGCTAGGAATAACATGTCTTTGGAAAACACTGTCACTTGCCGTGGACAACATTATAGTGTTAGTAGTGTTATAATAATATAAGGGGGTTTGTTTGTTTGTTGAGGATGCGGGCTTCAGTCAGCTCGGTGTTTGAGTAGCGCATTTACTAGCTTTTGTTGTTTATCTTATTGTAGAGTGTAGACTTTATTTACATACTGAATTTTCCTCGGATACCAATTATACCGGTACTCGGGCGACGCGCGACGGGCCCTCGGCCATAGTATAAGGTGAGTTAGTTTGTCGTATATTATGATGATGAGTACGCCATGCCAGAAAGACTGGTAACATTGCTGATAGTACGTAAGCACATTAATTTACCTCGTTCGTACCGGGGTTAAGAAAAATATTTTAAGGGTTGGACCTCATCTGGCAGCACGGAATCACCTTTTTCAGTCGCCCTTTCTCTTTCTGTCGCTTAGAACTGCCATTTGCTAGACCGAGACAGAAAGCATAATGCGATAGCCTCGAGGATTCCGCCGCGTGCTATCGCATTATGCTTTCTGTCTCGGTCTAGCAAATGGCAGTTCTAAGCGACAGAACGAGAAAGGCCGACGGAAAAAGGCGATTCCGTGCTGCCAGATGAGCTCCAACCCTTAAATAATATTTTCTGAATGTTCACAAACGTGTTTCGTTGAGCAAAATTAGATATTTACATTAAAACTTTCAGCTGAACCATTATGTCGTAGAACTCTAAAAACTTTGTTCAAAAGATTACTCCGTGATATTTGAAAAGTTTTTTACTTGGTAAATGAAAATGAATTAATATCAAACAAGGCGTCGAGACTGCTTCCAGAGTGAAATGCAAGATCCCATTCGAAAATTAGCCTAAATCTTTTCCTCATTTCTAGATACAGTTATAATTAACATACATTTCACACAATAATTTATGTTAAACATCTTATAAACTTACCTATACATATTACAAAATTAAATCTCCTTCCCAACTTCTAAGACGTGATAAGCCATTAATGGTTTCAAACTCAGGATATGCAACGACGTATTTGTTTATGATTTGTTAGAAATATATCAGTATACATAACATAAATACTTACATAATTAATAGAGAAGGCAATTCGGATTTACGCGCTTTTTACCTGTATATGGCTCGTCTACACATGCCGTGAACCAAATCATCGAAAAATCTATTTAGAACTAAGTAAGATTCTCCTTTTGGCCTGAAAATACCTAAAGTTAGCTTTAGCCTGCGGCTCCAGTTTCATTTTCGTCGGCCTTGCCGCATGTCCCTATATCTTCTGTGTTTATAATTACAACATACTAATATGTTCTATTTTGAAATGTTATTTCTAAAATGGTCGCAGTTTATCGCGCGGGAATATAACATCATACATCGCACAATATACACTTAACACAAAAATAACAGTAAAAATTTTACAGAACAGTAAATTATTACGTGTAATGGCGGTCTGAAAATCATAAACGCGGTAATAGCGGCTTTGGTTTACGATGTGTTCGAGGATCCACGGGCGATGCCTATAATCCTTACTAATATTAACAATGTGGTTGTAAAGATGTTTGTTACGCTTTCGCGGGAAATATTTGCTAGATGACATTTTGGATACTTCAAGATTATTCTTGTCTCGAAAAAATTTACGTTTCTAGCACGATAAAAGAATTTGGACAAAAAAAGTAGCCAAAAATATATAACGAGTTTTGGTCACCAATTAGTATTTTAAAGATTTCTTGTGAACACTAATTTAGTCTATCTATATATAGTCTATCTTTAGATCAGAATATAATTTAATCGATTGTTATTTTATCTGATGTTAAAAAGGTTTTTACCTGGAGATATTTTATCTCCAGGTAAAAACCTTTAAAAAAACACGGGCTTGTTTGTTATACCTCAAGCAAAAATATCCGTTTCTCCCGTAGTTTATAATTCTATAAGCCACAGATAATACTGACATTTTCTTCCCGGAAAAATGTATCTCAGTCCAATTTTATCTCAATAAGTCAAGTAGTTTCAAAGTAACAAACATAAAAGGTAATATTTATGGAACGTAAGAAGTCGTATAAATATCTGAACACGACGTGTTTGGTTGATTTTCGGAGAATTCGGCAAACAGAGAAAACCGCTACTTGGCTTTCACTAATATTATTTCTGTAGCATGTCGACGTAACCTATACTCCGACTCCTAATGGTACACAAATATAAAAAAATGCAAAAGCGTGTCTCTGTTGCTTCTTCGCGCTTCAACCACTAAACCGATTGATACGAAATAAATTGAGTCTCGACGAAAAAAAAAACAAATTTACAAAAATATATTTAAGAACTAGCTTTTGCCCGCGGCTTCGCTCGCGTTAAGAAGTATTATTATTAATTAGGTATCAAAGTCTCAGCCCGATCGGTTAAAATTGACAAAGTTTCATACAAACTTTCATCCCCTATTTTATTCCCTTGGGGGTAGAATTGATCAAAATCCTTTTTTAGCGGATGCCTATGCCATAAAATCTACCTGCATGCCAAATTTCAGCCCGATCCGCGTCCGGTGGTTTGGGATGTGCGTTGATAGATCACTATGTCAGTCAGTCAGTTACCTTTGAGTTTTACATATTTAGATAGAAGATGGCTCCTCCAGTAAAAGGCTCCCGGGAAAAGTTGAGCCACGTTCGACTGAAACTGGGTGGGAAACGGTGATGAGTTTTCCGGGAAACCACTGAATAGGACGCTGTTGTTAGCTTTATCTGTTTTACATCTGAATCGATAATTAGCATGTTAAAGTTGTAGAAAGTTTTCATAAGAACAAACTTAAACTGCGAGGATAATATTCGCAATAATATTATGCTCTAGCTCCACTGAGGTAAACAATATATATTTACTTCTTTCGGGAAAGATTAGAAATTAGTATGAAATGTGTAGATAACGAAAGGGCGAAAATAAAAATAATATGTTGAGTAATGACAATCATGTTCCAAAACCAAATAAAATCGGATTAACATTTAAGGAGAGTCCTGGCTACATTAAGAACTACGAGCTTCTTCTCTTAAGATATTTTAATTCATTTACTAATCTGTGATAGGTATTGCCTCTTAAATACTAAAAATAATATTCCGATCTGAATTGAATATCTACAAGAACGTTGTGTTTTTATTAAGTTATATTGTGTTAAATGCTTCTGTTACAACTTTCCATATTCAAGAATTTATATCCAGTGGAATAATTCGCCTCAAAGCGGATGAAACATGAGAATATTATATTAATTCGCGTGTGCTGTATTTTCGGTTCTGGGAGATGAGCGTCCTCAGAGCATCCGATCAGATACCGGGATGAGTAAAGTACGAAGGTATGCGATATCGTACTGGCGACTAGGCGTAGAACGAAAATTAAGTCGGTTCGGCACCGGACTGATCTGAATTCTGAGTGACGAAGTGTGCCATCTTAATAATAAGACCATTTTTGCAATTTTCATCAATCATTATTAATTCTGTAACCGCGATTCCTAAAAGCCTGCGTTTATGTATCGAGCGTACCACAATAGTATTTTTTGCTAACATAATAAATTATTACATGGTACGATATTGGTAGTCGGAGGGTGTAAAACGCGTTTACAAATGAAGTGAAACTTCGGTGTGACCGCATCCGGAATCCGGATTAGGCGGCCGCGGGCTAGTGATTGCGGTCGCCCCGGATGTATCATTCGTGGTTTTGATAAATATTTTAATATTCAACAGCTTCAACACCTTGCTTAATATCTTACCCTTTAATGACATCCTAAACCGAGACGAAAGATACCGAATAGGATTCTAGTGAACAACCGAAAGCCTATATACGATCACTACCTGACTGATAATTTGGGAAGACCAATGTCTCAATATATCGCAGCCGATTTTAAAAAGCAAGTAAGAAAACTCCTAAAAATCAGCCGTGATTTCAATTTCAATTTTTAAGTTCAATGTCCGCTGCGGCTTTGATTAGTTTTAATTGTTCTTTTTTCTTCAAAACCACGTATAACCAAACTATAGCGTGTCTTCATTAAAATGGAATTCATGACGTGCCTAAAATAAAAGTGGCTCGTATTTAGTTTTTGCCAATCCATTGTCCAACCAACAAATTACATATTCCTGACCAATTTGGTGCACGCACTGAATTAAAGTGTACCGGCGAATGTATGCAAATAAGTGCCTACCTTCGTTTATAATTTCGTACGCTTTATTTTTGTTAGGTTTTTAGCTCAAGCTACATCTAGCCTGTCCGTATAAATTACAGCTAAATTTTGCAAGCTGTAATGTCCCTTGAAACAGACCCGGTGCATTATTATGATTTATGACTTATGAGTCAAACATAGTCGTAACCTCGTAAGGTTACGACTATGTTTGATGCGCCTACGGTTTCTGAATAGCAACAGCTGATAATATTTACGACCACCGACATATTACTATTAGATAATAAATAAGTAAATAAAATTAATATTTTAAATACCCTACACAATTTATTTTTAACTGACTCCAAAAAGGAAAGAGGTGTTCGCGTTATAATATTTTAACATGCTTTTTTCTCCAGTGGTCTAATTAATTTGAAACTTTATGACAATGCAATTCATATTAATATTTCATATTTAAAGTGATATGAACTCTTAACACCTAAACTTAAAATTTGAGATTTTTAGTGGTTAAATAATAAATATATATAAAAAAGAAGAATTTTCTTTTTAGAAGTAAGTAAAGAAAAAAATGGAAGTAAAATGTACGACAGCAATGCGAAGTTGCAACATAATATTATAGTTCCTATATCATCTCAAACCGTCCAGGAGCCCAGAAACGGTCAGTTCGACAGCTACACAAACTTACACAATATCGGCGCTAATAAAAGATAAAAGCATCTGTAAGTCGTTACAAAGTTAGCCACTATTATGGGTTATTAATCCCCCCCCCACTATCTCCCCCCTGCTTATCGCTGTGTTATTAAACGTGTAACGACTTAATGAATCAACTTCATATAACGAAAACGAAGCGAAAGAATCGGTATCCTTTTACGTGGAAACTTCGGTTATTGCATTCGGTATAAAGTTTTTCATAATAAATATTAAGAAGACATTAGTGAGAGTTTGCCTTTAGTAATATACAAAACATTAATATAATATGATTGAAAAGGAAGGATAATTTGTAATTCTTAATTTAAAGATTTTAAACATGTCCATCAGTCTGGTACCAACATGTAAGAATATTTCTGAACTTTCACTGATATGTTCCATAAATCATATTAACGTAGTACCTACCCAGTGAATACAAAATTCTCTACACAAGACATGAGGCAACAAACAAAGCCTTTCATTCGCCGTTTCAGTTGAAAAAGAAAGACGAAAGAACGTTCAGGTCCACAAAGTGCATCGATTAAGTACTGCTCTACCATTGTGTTAAATAAATGCTCTTGCATAAATTGAACCGTTTCATATTACCGTCGCAACTTGAGTGAACGGACCCCGCTCGTCTTGGTAAAACTTTCCCGGGAAAAATTACTCTCGTGTCAAATTGGACATCGTACACCACTGGCGCTCTTTAAACTCAACTTCAGTTCAGTTAAAATTTAGAGTTGCCAGCCACCGTCATTTATTGTCCATCAGTACCATAATATTTCCTTAAAAGTAACCAACTTTTTCATTGTCAGCTTGACCTGATTTAAAAATCATGAAAATATAAAATAACGACATCTTCGACATTATTGTCTAATGTCTAAAGCGCCAACGGCACAAAACATCTTACAAGACCTTAAAATATTCCAACTTTTATGTCATTATAAAGTTAACAAAGTTAGATCACCTGATTATGCGAACCTCAAACAACCGTTATCACAAATTACTTTGTATGGAGAATATTTAAATTATTGTTTTCAAAAACTTGTGGGAAACAGTAGACATAGTTGTACATACCGGACACCGTTATCTGGCCGGACGCAATCGCGGCTAGTCTTAAATGGTTATTGAATCTTCCCGGACCTTTCTGGATTAGGGGGCGAAATAGGTTCCCCGGTATTGTCCCCATTCTGTGTCAGACGCGCAACCGACCACATTACAACATCGTCCCCTCTGTTCTGCGGTTGTTTTTCAATTTGTCCCCGACGGTTTCGTGCTCCGTCGCTCCTTAAGCGGCTTACAGCGAGATGCATATTATTCTAACTCGTTAGCTGCTTCAGGACAGAAGCGTTTCGAGACAAACGGGACTTATTGCACGAGGAAGTAAAAAGTTATGATACGGACTTTCTTGTAACAATATTGGGCAAGTTTGATACAAAAACTACTTCTATAGTCGCTTGTGCCCCGCGTCTGAGGATTTTTATTCATTTTAATAACGTAATAGCTACTAATAATAAAAAATATTTATTATTCGTAGCGTAATAGTCAATCGAAAACGCCAGTGAATATGAAAAACTCCTTTCAAGAAACTCAGAATCCAGGCATTAGTTAAATAGTTTTTACTTAGATATTATACCGCTACTAGAATTGTAAAATAAAAGCCAAACACTTAGTATCCACGAAGCACGATATTCCAAAATTCAACAGGCAAGGTGGTTAAATAGGCTATAGAAGTCACAAATAATTATTATGTATTGTTATATTTCAAGCGGATTAAATAATAAACCAAAATTTTATTGTGTTAAAATATATGTGCTGAAAATTTTAATAAAACATTTCAAGTCACTTTAGAATTTGAAGTCATACTACTGGATATCTAAAGTTTATACATCCAGTAATCTTCATTCCACTATATCCGAGGCTTCCACAGTTTGAAAGTTATTAGTTTCTTAAATTCCGTAATTAAATATTCCCGCCTGCGCCGGCAGATAATATTGTTAGGCGGAACACGTTCCTGCAAAACTGCGAATGTAACACAAGAATAGTGTAAGTTTAAAATTTAATTTCCCAAGTTTCTTGTATCAAGTTAATACTGCTCTGACGACTGAGACGTTTCTGCTCTATTAACACCTACAACATTGCAGATTAAAATATTACTTAAAACTATATTCTGTCTTTCCTACAAGAATTTTGCGAAAATGATAGACCTAGCTAGTTTACGTACTTACTATTAAGAGTAATCTGTGGTTACTAAAATATATATTTGTGTCGTACGATAAAGATATCTTGATAACTTTGCGACTGTCATATTTTTCCAAAATTATGTTCAAGCGTAGCTAGGTCCAAACATTTTAAGCGGCTGCTTTCATACTAGGAGACGAACTCCTCGCCTATGAAAATGTTATCCAGGTGCCAACGATGCTTGTAGGTCTAGTAAACCAAAAGCTGTCTTTCATACAAAACGTCTACTATATAAAGAGCATAAGACGTGGTACTAAATTGTAACAAAATATCATTTCTTCACCGACAGAAAAATATAAACATAAAACAAGCTGTAAACTAGTATTCACACCGAGAATACAGACAAAATTGACTTATTACAAACAGAGTGTTCGATAATATGTTAGAGCGAAGTTCGGGCCGAAGTTAGTTTCGCGAACACGGCTTTAAATCCCCGAAGTCCACATGTAGTTTGGGTCACAAGATTCCCGGCTTCCCTGATAAATACTGAAGCTGTGTTCTCAAACCTCAATGGACCAAAGTTTCGAACATTTTTAATTGCATACAACCTTATAGCGTGTTTTGATATTTTTAAAGGGGTTGAAATATTACAACCCCAAAATATTAACGTCGTCTAATCTTTAACTTTGCCGATTTGAAGATAAGACAAGACGTTAATGTTGCTAAATATCCACATGGATGTGTAAAACGATACTAGAGGTAAAGGAAATATTTTTTTTTTATTATGATCACTACAAATATCGAGTAGATCGCGGGAAAGAGTTTTTATCGCTACGAGCTTAGTACTATCCAACATCCCTGTGTTGATTCCTAGGCAGATGGGGGATCTACGTAGTTTGGTCGAGTTACGTCAAACCCAGCCGACATATTATCACAATTAACATTGAATCGACATGATCCGACCAAATGAAGTCGGTCTGTCAACTGCCTAGGAATCAATTTCCTCAATGGTACATCCGACGCGGCGTAGACACTAGGAAATAGATTTCTATTGAATTGGCTGAAACATGTTTCATCACATTTGAATGGAGTCAAGTTTGTTCTAATCTAAGAACTTCAAATTCATGGAACCCCGTCCGAGACGTTAAATAATTACATATCAGTCTCTCAGTCTAGGAACCTCCGGCAGAAGTTCCGGGAAAGACAAGACCTCCTAGGGCTGGAAACCAGGTTTCATAAAAGGATATTAGCAAAGTCTAGAACAAAGAGATCCTTCTCGCAAATGTAGAGCTTACACATGAATAACCTATTATATGAGGTGTGTTTATGATTTTATTACGACAATAAGATATTTTATGAAGATGAGGAAGTAAAACGAGCTGTAAAGTATTTCGCGCCACCATCGCCAGGATTTTACGGTTACAATAATTTATTTTCATTGAAGACGATTTTTATGCCAGCATCTTTAAGCCACCAGGATTCACATTCTTTTAAACTATTCGTGGAAGGCTAACTCTGCAACTAGCAATTCCGGAATCACAAATTGTAACCACTTGGGTCTCCGAGGTTACAGTTTTTAAATGACCTAAAAGAATACTACTAAATAAACCGTATCATTGGGGCTTATTGATGTCACACGCAATTAACAGCTAGGGGTTGTTAGCGAACAATCGGGTGGAAAATTAGGAAGTTAACAATCGGCTTATTTAATAGAATATCATTGCGAGCTAACGGAGCTGAACGATTTGTTCCTTCGAGGGTTCCAAAGTTTGGAGCTCACTAAATACTGAGTAGTTTGTTGTAACAGATTTGCTAATAGGCTAGGTAGCTCTATCTATATACTTGAAATTCTACCTTGAAAGTGTGTTTTATAGGTTTTATGTCTTAATTGAGAAAAAATAATTTACATATTTTTACCTTAGACAATAATATTACTTAATCCTTTACTATATTATTTTAACGTCTTGTAGTTTATTACTTTGATGTTGGTACTAACATACTTAAGGGTACATTGTAAGTTGTAATATATATGAGGTTGGGACAATAGAATACCTTTTCATTCCCGGTTAAAAATCAGTTTATTACTAGCTTACTCATTACTTACCCTGATACAAGTATTATTATACTTAGTTACATAATATTATATGCGGTTAACATGCATACTTAGCTACGCTAAAGTTGTACGTCGTCCAAATTGTCAGCAATAATAATTTTGTTGGTCTTGGTATCGACTTCAGCGTTATGACGATTAAAAACAGCAGTTTCGGAATATTCTGGAAAAAACACTATTTAAGAAATAATAATTCAAAAATTAATAATAAACTATAGCTCAAGCAACAACACTCGTTAGTATTAATAATCCGAAATTGGGGAACTCCGCAACAAGGGATCTTCATTTAAATGACGTCATAAAGAAATATCGGTAATATCGCCTGCAGTATCGGTTATATCGGAACATCTGTCGCGAGGAGGGAGGCAGCAGTTTATGAGCTGTTCCCAAGTTTTCCCGATATTTAGTATGAAAATGTTTTTCCATACCGCACTGATCGCTTTTATTGTCGCTTCGGGACACTTCGGGATTTTGGTTGTTGATTTTGTATTAATCGGAGTGAACAGTAATAATGCTCATAAAGAATTCTTTATCTAGATGTTTTTATGCATTCTTAATACCTGGGTCTATAAGAAAAATAATAGTACATTCGTTTCGTGAGTTTTTCATTTTTTCATTTTTTTATTCTGGAAAGAGACATAAAAAACATTTTTCCGGGGATAAAGTTTACTTACATTTTTTCGCCAAAAGCAGGGTATTAAGAACCAAAAAATGATGTTTTTGTTCTTTTTCGTATATTTTCTGCACTCAAAAGTTTCTATCTACTTTTGCGTGCTGAAAGTACTAACCAAAGTTTTACATTTTATTACTTTATGGTAAATTCCCCGCGGACAATGGATTAATATAATTAGCATTAATCTCGTATGTTATATTGTGACGGGCGACTGAATTCCGGGTAACTCCGTCCAGTATGTATCTAATTCCTCGCACCAGGTATGCGGCGTTTAATTACGGTCAAACCTGACATAATTCTCCGGAATAGGCTTAGGCGTACTAAGACACGGCTCTACGAAGGACGTCCTAAAATTACTATATTGAAGTAAGATTTTAACATCTTATTTCGATCCTACCAACACCTTAACATGATATACTGTAATATTTTATTTGCTATGTAATAAAATATAGCATATCGTTAAAATTATATTTTGAGTAATATTATCATCTCGATCGAGATTATAATCGAAATGTTAGACGTTAGTCAGACATTACCTACATGAAAAAACATTTTCTAGTTTTACTAAATTGAAACTTCATCAATATTGGTTACGTCACTATTGCAAGAATATTTATCATAATCGACCTAAAATATAACTTGACTTGTACAACAGCTGAACTATTAGACCTATACAATACTAAAAATTTACAGCATTACCAAGAAACGTTAACATAATATTCTGAATACTTTCCTGTAATGGAAACTTACTCTTTGCTGGGAGCTGTAAAATAAATGTTGAATGAAAACTGAGAACGCCACGGTCTGCATTCTCTCAGTAAGGAATGCTTTATAAAATTATAAGCGCGGTGTGGCGAGCTCTGGCAGGAATATAAGACGAAAAGACCCATGAGAGAACTCACTGGCTTTAAAATGATTTTATCCCTGTAAGGCTGTGTTTCCACCAGATATATTGTGTTGCGAGGGATGTGGTTTTAAGATCCAATAGCATCGCCGCGCTGAGCGATGTCATGGCAAGATCATGTCAATGAAGAGATTCTATTGGTTCTCAAAAGCACATCCCTCGCAACATATCTCTGGTGGAAACGCAGCCTTACTATCTATTTTCTGGCTCCCATTTAGAACTGTACTACATTTGATAGTGATCTTACGGCCGCACTTAGAGAGATTTAATCCTTCGATCGCGGATTCTTGGAAATCTATTGTAATTCTATTGTTGTCGCGATCACCGGCGCTCTTATGGAGCTTAATAGGTTAATATATAATTACAATCTTACTCAACTTTCATTTAATGAAGATTTTAATAAAAACTTCGTACACTTTCTGCCAAACTTTGAGTGTGACCGTACGTGTCTGTTGAAAGTTAACCAAATTTATTTTAAATGTCTGTTTTTTTTACATTATTTTTAACGATAATTATTAGCGTGAAATTTAAAATGTCAGTAATCAAATTGAAACGGAATAATATACCTCTTGGTCGAGTTTACATTTATGTAAACGTAAGGCTACATACATCCGGAGGGCACTTTGGATTCATTATCTGAATAACATATTTTGAATTCAGAATACCCGGAACTCCACACAATAATTAACTATACTCCACACACAAGCTGTAATAACACAATATTGTGTGTGAAGAACTGTGATATGAAACAGTGCACGATTCTCAATCGCGTCTCTCGAATTTTGTTTGAAATTTAAGGGCTCCGAAAAGAGTTGATGACATCGTCAGATATCAACTCCTGGTTCGGTTAAACGTAATCCTTAGAAGCTCTCAAGCATCTATAATATAATATACTTATAAAATGACATGTCCTGACTGACTGACTGACTGACTGACTGATTCATCATCGCTGAACAAAAACTGTTAAAGTTACAGCCACGAAATTTGGTGAGTAGGGTTGTATTATTAAGTATACATCCACTAAGGAAGGAATTTTGAAAATTTTACCCTGAAAGGGGTGAAATAGGGATTAAAAGTTTGCATGAAACTATGTCATTTCTTAACTTAGGAATATGAAACTTTATATTTGGGTTATTGATTAAAAATAAATGAATACGTATTTAAGCGTTTTTGGAAATTCTACCAAGGGGGTGAAATTGGGGTTGAAATTGTGAATGAAAGTCCGTTGCGGATTTTGGTCGTTAGTGATAGTTAAATCTCTGAAATTACAAACAGGCTTTGTGATTGCGTTAGAGCTTAATTTCAGTTGTTTTTTCTTTTGTCATTGTAAGTGTTACATTTACTAGTTGCACGTTTATTAAAACCCTTAAATCCCTCTAACTCATTTCTCAAAACATACTTGACATTTGTAAATGTTGTTTCATGGCCCATTCGTGTCGAAGTATGACTTGAAACTGCTCCTGTGAGATGTATTTACGCGAGTGGAACCGCAAGAAAACAAATGCATCCTGTCGAGCAATACTTGTCCTTGTTTTAGCCAGTTTTATTTCAAGAGGTTTCTCCTGGGCTAGTCAACCGTATACATAATGTGGTCACTAGAAATACTCGACATAATGCGCAAGGGATCAAATGTAAAGGGTCCAGGGCCGACGGCTAAACGCGTTAGTTCGGTTTATTGAATATCGGGTGTATGACGCCCCCGTGGGATGCCCAGATAGGGAATACAATTTTCCTTACAATCTCAGCGGCTTTTTGTACTTTGCGTCGAACAGTTTTAAGGTCAAAGGATGTTTTATGTCGCTATAAAACATTTCTTGTAGGTAGAGGTACGGATCGTATCAAAAAAAAGATGATCGGCACCTGCGGGGCTAAAATGGTCGCATAGCAATCCCTTTCAATCAATTCACAAAATGAATTGTCAAAACTGTCAAAGTCACGAATGTCAAATTAGTACGAATTAAGACCAATTGAATTGGCCAAACTCACGAATGTGAAATTAGTACGAATTTAGACCAATTGAATTGGTCTAAATTTGACATTCGTGAGTTTTACAGTTTTGACAATTCATTTTGTGAATTAATTGAGAGGAATTGCTATGCAACCATTTTAGCCCCGCTGTTCATTAGCTTTGTCTACACTGGGCCTTTTTTTGTTCATCAAGGGCATGCGCAGTCTTCATTATAGCGCAGTCAACAGCGAACGTGAGGCATGCCCGTGACGCGCGTTGAAATCGTAGCGCTTGCTATGACACTTTTCTTTCAATGCGAGTGGATTTTGACGCATTCAATTATTGAATATGCCAAACGAAAGTTGAATAAAAAGAAGATGACAAAAATTTAAGATGAAATTGCATTAAATGTGGACATAGCTATTCGTCATTATATTTATACAAAGTGTAACAATACTAAGTGATAATACTTTGGGGTTTGTATGTGTGCCTTATAGAGGGTTCACTGTGAAAGTAGCAGCGCTGAAGGAGCAAATTTTTCTTATACTTGTTGTATGGGCAAGTGCCCCAGCTTCACGAGTTTCCCTGTACAAAAGTGAAAAAAAAATGGTCTTTCAGCGTTGCAACTGTCACAGTGAACTCTATATAAGGGACACATACTCACCCTACAGTATTATCACTTAGTTTTGTTACACCCTGTATAAGGACAATATCAGAAGCTAGTTTTGAAGCTAATGCACAAAAAATGGTCTACCACCGACGTACCATAGTTCTGGGTTAGCCGAAAAAGCATGGCACAAAGATCGCCTTTTTATACAGCATGTATTACGTTCGTTACTAAGCTATATAGGTATAGTTTCGACTGACTCAGGTGGACTTACGGAAGGGTCTGACGAAGTTTTTGGTGTAGACTGTAGACCTGCTGATGCGCGATATATATCTGAGTTTAAAAGATTTTCGAAATGTCTATCCATATGTGAAACTAATATTATGTAATCTCAGCGCCTGGCAAGAGTGCCAAACAGTTTTGTTGGGTATCCATACGTCTTCGGTATTAATATTGTCAATGCAGAAGTGTGTCTGTCTGTCTGTTACCTCTTCACGACAAAGAGGTATGAGTATAGATGAATTATTGTATGTAATTTGTTTTGATTAAAAAATAACTTCATTGTAGTCCTACAGAGACGTTTTGGCTAGGAGTTGATTAGTACTATGTTTATCGCTGGTCACTGGTGTCATTTTGGGTGACGGTTGCTTTGCTTGCACGCCCATAGGGGCGAACAAGGATGTTTTCGCGCATAGATGGTATTAGACAAAACATCCTTGTAAGCCCATACTAATAACGGGGTCTTTGACCTCCCACAGCTGACTGATATTAAAGCTTCAAAACAAAAGCCATTACTTTCGTATTTAATTCAGCTGTGAGGCTGCTGACCTTAGCACAATGCAAGTTTATTTGCTATAAATAATATTTTATTACTTAGGTATCTTTACCCAAATATGACATAAAAATAATATCATGACCTCCAAATTACGAGGTGATCTTGTATATTTACGTTAAATATTTAATTTCTCGCAACTTTTGCTAGCATGTCCATTGGTGTTTAGAAATTTTGGGAGAGTAAAAGGCGGTGAAACTGAACGTTGGTTGATCTTAATTTCCGTAAAAACGACAAGTTCTATATCAAAAGTTAATTCTTAGATAACTTGTAGGTTTAAAAGATCTACAACTTTTTCTAATAACTCACGTAAATACCTTAAAATATTTTTTCTCATTTAAAAGTTAGAGTATCTTTAATTCAACATTCTTTTTCGTTTTTTCCTTCAAAAGCCAACAACACTGTAGTACTAAGCAATACCAAGCGCAGACCTACTTTTACTATACCTGTCAAACACCCTTATTTTAGCTATCCAGCTCGATACAGCTTTATATCGTAAGTCCTACAATATATTATTACTTCCCGTAACCACCGCGGCGACGCCATTGCTGAGGAAACTCCTTTATTGCGAATGAACATAAAGAATAAAATACGAGTGGCGCAGTTCCTTATTATATTGTTTACGACGCGACAAGAGGTAGAAGTTTTCCGCAAATATATCGACTTTGATAGCAATTAAGATAACAACGTCGTAACAATGTTCCCTTATATTTCTTTAGGATACACCGGATATACGCGTCAGTTTTCCGGCTTGAAACACGAGGAGTCGTAAAAATTAAGATAATGAGGATATTGCAAGTTGAACGAGTAATAAAGTCGGGTCTTTTACCTAAATAATTTCTCAAAACAAAATTGGTAGTATAGTCTGTCAAGAAAGTCATGACTCATGAGTCATGACAGGCGGGAAAAATTTCTAAACGTAATCACGCTTATAATTGTATTTTTTTTCTTAATATTTTCACAGAGAACGCTTATTACATTTTAAATACTGTCACTTTGCACATTTTTATCTCGAATTAATAAAGTTCTCATATTTTTTATTTCATTTAAAAAATTTCCCGCCTGTAATGACTTTCTTGACAGACTATACGTAACCCAGCAAGCACACAACACCATTATAACAAACTTATTATAGCACGAGTTAATGTACAAAGCATTATAACCAAATAGTATATCGGCTGTATATCTTTTATACGACTCTTTTAAGTAAAATTTGGGCCCCGTTTAGACAGCGTTGAGTATAAAGGCTATTTAATAGCATTATATTTATCATATTACTTCATTAATAAAGTCAGTTATGAGCATAGGTTATCCCTATTTTTTTATACAAATGGCATTTTTGCGACTTTAATACAGTTAATATATAGCTTTTAAAATTACAATCTGTTATTAAAATTTCATAACAATGCTTACTGTTTTACTTCCTCTGTAAAAAAGAAAATCATAATGATTTTAAAAATATAGTTATTCTGCTGACTCCTGTTGGTCGTGCAAATTATTATGTTGACCTGTATTAATTAAATGCAGTGTTATAATATGTGACAGCTAATATTGAATGGGTAAGTAATGCCTTTATTTCTGATTGTTTTGAGTGAAATTTGCTGCGCCCATCATTTTGTCGAGTGAAATATACATGTTATTAGTAAAGAATACAGGCGCCCTCGCTAAAATACTTTATTATAGTATAAAATTTTAAGAAAACAACCTATAGTTTTAACAAATATAAAAACTAGCCTTTAGCAATAGGTTTAACAAATAAAGTAGCTTATAAAGGTATCCGTACAAAATACAAATAATTTCATTCCCTCTTTAGTCGAATTCTTTTTGTAAGATAGGAAAAGGAAAGCTAATGGCGACAAATAAAATTAAAGCTTTAGGCATTTGACGATAGCATAATAGTGCTGTTAATTTTAATATGGCCCGTTAAAAAAATTAGAGCTCGTATCGCACTATACAAGACACTTACTTATTATGTTCAGCCATATAACAGCACTTCAGAAGTATGTTATAATGTTTAAGCTCATTATATGTAATAGTGACTGATCGTTGTACCGTAATCATTTGGTAAAGCCTATATTATATAATTTATGTTTTTTTGGTATGTACAATTTATAAGAAGGTTAGTACTAACTAGAGTGATGATTTTTTCCAGAATAATGGCTTCAAGGAATGCAGAAGAGAGAATTTTGAGATGGCTCGAAGAAGAAGACACTGATGATGGAGAAATTTTTTTGTTTACTCCAATTATTAATAACATCAGTATTTAAACCCTTTTTAAGCTTTCTTTTGAATCCGCCTGTTTTTTTTTGTTTTTTCAAAGTGTCATATATTCGCCATTATAAATAACCATTTTGTAAATTTAAATAACGGTGTTATTATTGCTCATAGTTCTAACAATACTTTTATTTCAATCAAATAATAGCTATATACTGTAGAGATGAATAGATCAGAAAGAAAACGCAAGTAAACGATAAGTCATTATTTTATGTATAGTTTATTTACCTGATTTAGTGCTCGTTTATAGTGAAAAGTGTAAGGAATTTTAAATGCATGATAAAATGTGATACGCTGTGTGTTTTGGTATCAACTCGCCCTTGAATTTAAGCTGTTTTTGTGCTAAAAACGTCATTAATTATTTAGTCAAGTTAAGTGCAGTGCTTTTAAAAGAACAACAGGATTCACACATCGTTTATAAGGAGTCTATGAGGGTAAAGACTTTATAACGGCATCAATTGTTTATTATGCTATCGCCATTTTACATATAGTTAGGGATCCTTTCACACTAAAAAAATCGCACCTAGCTAGTTATTCCCGTATATTTTATATAAAAATGATTTTTTTCCACTGTAGTTGGGTTGGCTGAAAGATACCTCCTTATAAGGCTACTTTAGCTCACTTTTGTGCACTAATTTTAAGTTTGAAATATTATTAAAAATACGTGATTATCAAATGAATTGTTTTATTTTTTACTTTTCTTCTGTAACCATCGCTCCTTTTCAACTTCTTCCATTGTTTTGAATCCCTCTATGAAAGTACGGAACCCATCGTGCGCAGGTCCGACTCGCACTTGGCCGATTATTCCGCTCCGCAAGATATTCACACAATCTTTTGTACGTTTAAAATGGCGAATTTAGTTATGTAAAGCATTTTATTGCAACCTTAAAGAGAATAATATCTTTATAATCACTGTATAAGAGAATAGGGATTGCTTTCATCCTTGTTAAGGTCATATTAAATGTTAGCATTCGTTTGTTGGATAGATGTCTTATTAAATGCCCCTATAAGTTAAAAGCATTATAGTTACCTTGTGCATTACTTTTATAAGAATAATTGACCATATTAAAAGCCTTGTAACTAGCCACTATAAGATGAACATATTTCGAAGCCTTTTAGTTGCTGTATAAATTAGAGTTATTAACGTTTACCCAACCAAATTATAAGAGTAAAGGTAATATTAGCCAAATCACCTAATAATGTGCCATTATAAGTAACATTGGCATAATGAATACTCTTTTATAACAAGTATAAGAGTTTAGACCTTAGTGACTTAATTTTATAAGATTAGTTTGTTTGTTGGGTACAAACTGGATGAGTCATAAGACAATTTACCTACTACGTACATGTTTTGAGATTTCTACTTTAATAATTTGTTTAGTTTAAGTATATATAGAATTTTTTTATAAATAAGACATTACTAGTAAGAGTTACTTTACTTGTCAATAAAGAAAACATTATTATTTGTATATCCTTAACAATATTTATTAAAATTCATAGGAAATACTCGAAAATGAATTATACAAAACAATAAAAATTAAAGTACCTGTAGCTCCTAAAGGCGCAAAAATCGCAGTTAAGTGGTCTATGACAAAAATGTACGACAAGAGTCCTTCTATAAGCTGTGCTATGATGTATGTTGAATACGTTTGAATCTTGGAAGA
Source organism: Polyommatus iphigenia (assembly GCA_963422495.1). NCBI lineage: Eukaryota > Metazoa > Arthropoda > Insecta > Lepidoptera > Lycaenidae > Polyommatus > Polyommatus iphigenia. Next base: position 27,393,232 of record OY730183.1, read on the forward strand.
AAATGAAAAAATTATGATTTCGTCCATACAAAAAATAATTCATATTTTTTTTTATCTGAAGATAAGGCATATTTGAAAAAAAACAACATCTATAAAAGTTATTTGTAATTGCATCAGATGCTACAAAAAAATCAGCTTCATCCACTGAACAAAAAAAATTAATAAGGTGCCTGTAGCTCTAAAAGGCGCAAAAATCGCAGTTGAGTGTGTATGACAAAAATGTACGACAAGAGTCCCTCTATAAGCTATGCTATGATTTATTTTGAATACGTTTGAATCTTGGATGAAAATGACAAAATTATGATTTCGTCCATACAAAAAAAAAACACTATTTTTTATATCTGTAGATACGGCATATTTGAAAAAAACGACATCTATAAAAGTGACTTGTAATTGCATCAGCTGTCTACAAAAAAATATCAGCCTGATCCGTTGACCTTCGATCTGAAAATTCTTAATGTCCTATTTATTTTACTTTGGGACCAGTGTGCGTCGGTGCTCAACTTAAAACAGAATGAAATTCAAGCCATAGAAAAGGAGGGGAAGTAGGGTAACTCCGGCTCAATCCGCGATTTAATTATTACCTACTGTCTTAGGGTTGTCAAGTTTAGGCGGCGGCGGCGCGGCGGCGTTGTGATGTGGGAGCGGCAAGCGGCTGTCCGCGCTTCGTTCGCAACCGCATGAACAGCGGCAACGTTGCGGTCTTCCGACTTTTAATAATAATAAGTGACTCTTGATTGTCCATATTTCGGCCAATTTTCGTGCATATTTGCATGCACATTTCGGCACTTGGATCGTGCATATAATCCGATGTCTAAATAAAATTATAAGTATACGCTTTAAAACAACATTAAAAACTAACGCCTGTCGCTTATTGGTACCTACTATAAACAAATCTGTTGTTATGATTCGAACTTTGCTTTATGTGTATAATTAATATCTGATTTACAATTAGTGAATTACTTATTTTTAATTACGATTTAACATAAGAAAGTTTGTGTGATAGAAAACTAATAAAATAAAAAAAGAAGTAAGTAGGTATCTGATCATCAAGTAAAAATTATATTATGCTAGAATAAGTGAGTAGTACTTACCTTTCCTGTTCAACTGGTAATTTAAACAAAGACAATTCTGAAATTGTTGCATTACTATTAAAACGCCCAAACACACAGCAATATTTATTACTTCTGCGATTATGATCGGATATTTTTGATTCGTTTGGCGCGGCGTGGCGCGACGCGGGCGTGCAGCGTAAAGTGTTAGCCCCGACTGGTATGGTCCGAAAACGGTCCGAGATTTTAATAAGTGTGCGTGCGGCGACGCATTGATACTATGGCGCACACATACAAGCCGCGCGCGGTGCCTTTGTATGAAGATAACTTACTTCCCCTCCTTATACTATGTTCAAGCTCTTACAATGAAACGAGATTTTCTTGTGTAGAAATGAGTTACAATTTGAAATTGATAGTTACCTGTAAAATGCAGCGTCGACTCAGTGTCACTAATACACAACATACCCTCGGAATTTTCGAGAACACGTCAGAAGCATACTAAAACATCGTACTGGAATCTGGATAATATGCGATAATACACGCAACATAGGCGGATTATGCAAGCAGATGCAGAGAGCATCTGTGAAGTAGCTGCTCACGGTTTTATGTATAACTGTGCCCTCAAGTGCGGGGATGAGGATCAGCTATCACTCAAAATAACACCTAAATAAAAATATTATTAAAGCATACTCATTAGTTCTACTTTTTAAACAATAGAAGCGAAACAATGTTGTTTTGTGATGGCGTATACCGATCAAATTCGCTACCAATTATAGTGCCCGACTAAAGCTTCAGTTTAGGCCGAAAGCTAGGTAGGTACCTAATTGATTTCAATCGAGCTTACTGCATTTCCTAGAAAACGAGCGTAGAAATTGAACTAGCTGCTGCAATTCCAAAATCCACAGGTACTAATATTATAAATGCGAAAGTATGTCTATCTGTCTATTACCTTTCACGCCCAAAACGCTCAACCGACTATTTGGTATCGAGATACTTTGAGTCCCGGTGAAGGACATAAAATTTTAGGATACTTTTTATCCCGGAAAAATGTACGGTACCACGCGATAAACGAATTTTGCGCAACGTGGTTGCGGGCGTCATTTAGTTTCATATATTTTAACCTCCGGTATATTTTTCTTAACTTGTAGATATTCTAAAATAAGCAACTGTATGGAGTTGTGAAAGGCTTCGGCTGTGGTAGAAAATCAACCCTCGTATTAAATAAATAAAATATGTTTATTTCAGGCTTCAACCCATAAAATATTAGTAAATGTGTTAGTAACAAGCTAACGATATAAGCCATATTATCATCTACAATCACAAACTTTGAGTTTCTGCAGCTCACTGTTCTAAAACATAAGCAGAAGTAGCATTTTGTATGCGGATAGAACATTACATAAAAGTGGTCTCGCAGAGTAAACGCTTTTAGTTGTAAACCCTCCGACCATACACGTCTGCCTTCGCCCCAATTTGTTTACTTAGCTTTTGCTTAGCATATCGCGACTCTCGCTCCGGTCTCAATTCGCGGCGACGAAAAACAAAACTTCGCCCAATGAAATAGAGTGCGATTTCCTGTGCGAACTCCGGCGGAGTGGGCCCACTCGTACCGACGTTCGTCTCCGAGTCGGCGACTCTTTGCGACTTTATGACGTGCATTGTCTCTGGCGTTGTCGGGGGAATTGTGCGCATTTCACCTCCGTGCGGTGCCGTAAGTTTTTCTTATGGAGCTAATTTTGAGCCTGAGTTATTCAATGTTCAGTCGAAATGGATGTAGGATTTTGTTTAAGTTGAAAAGTGTTTGTAGCGGAGTTGCTCTCGTTTTGCGAGTGCTCCGACCTCGACTGTTTATTCCTTGTACATGAGCACAAAATTGAATAACTTATGAAGAAAACAAAGTGGTCTTTCCCACGCAAATGATTTCAGCTCATTATAATAATTAATTGAGGTTTAAAGTTAGCTATCTTTAGTAGTGATGGGCCGAATGTGGTTTGAACCGAATACGAACTTCGGCCGAACATTCGGTAAAAATGAAAAATTCGACCGAAGTTCGGCCGAACTTCGGTTCAATTTCGCCGCGCTTTTTCGTGTGATGACATTGTTTATACTTGCTGCAAATATTGCTAGATGTCTCCCTCCCGCACTCTGCACTTCCCCGCGGGGCCGTTAGCCATAAGCCAGCTAGTCATTTGTAAAGTAATTTATTGTCAAAATTTTTGTTTTTCGATTTAGTAAGAGAGATTTCTTAGACTTGTTGAGAAGGGCAGTAAAATTTTGTTTTTTGAAAGATTTCTAAGGCTGGTTTGGTTACTAAGAAGAGCAGTCTAATTTTGTGTTTTGTTTGTATAAGTACTTAAGAGTCCGTATACGAAATTTTGCCGATTTCGCTCATTTAACAGACGTGATTTAACAGTTTAAATACAGTATTTCTATAAGTTTTAATGCACAACATGTAATATCATTTCAATTATAATCTAATGTTGCAGCTAGATTTTTTATTTTTTTTAAGTATCTTTAAATAATCCAACTCAAACCCGCGACAGTTTTGTGATTTTTGCTGTAAAAGGTTTAGAATATCACCTTTTTATGGATTGTATTGACGTCTTAACGGTATGAAAAAAATACAATGTACTGTTGAGAAAGTCATCTATACAATGTTGGAATTAATTTTTACCACTTTAATATAAAAAACCCTTTAAAAAACAGAATACCTATAACTGCCCGCTAACTTGGCGATGGTCCTTTTTCACCTGGCATATGAAAGACGGGCGTGAGTGTGAAGAGAGCAGTAGAAAAGATAGTACGGGCTCTTATGAAAATATTTAACATGTTTGAGTTATTTTTCAGTTTAAGATAGTAATTACCTAGGTTCCTACACAAAAATTTACTTCAAAATATTTAAACACTAAAAAATAGAGTAAAACACAAAAAATATATAAATAAATAGTAAATATACTACAAAATATTTAAACTCTAAAAAATATTTTTTAGTATTTAAATATTTTGTAGTAAATTTACTATTTATTTATATATTTTTTAGTGTTTTACTCTATTTTTTAGTGTCTAAATATTTAGTAGTCAATTTACAAAAAAAAAAATTTTAAACAAAAAAAAAATTTTTTGTTTAAATATTTTGAAGTAAATTTTTGTGTAGGAACCTAGGTAATTACTATCTTAAGCTGAAAAATAACTCAAACATGTTAAATATTTTCGTATGAGAAAATGATTTTCGAATTACGTTTGTATGAGAAATTCCCCTTAACCAAAAATTTTTGAGACTGGTCGTTAAAAAGACCAATTTAAGTTTTTTGTTTTTCACGTATGATTACTTTTTCTTATTCAAATAAGAAAATTACTATGAATGAGTATAGTTCTTGTATTAGACTTATTTTATTTTACTCTTACTATGCAGATAAGTATGTTTTTTTATTTATTTCTATTATGATGATGCAAGTATATTTAGTGCCGAATGTTCGGCATTTTAACCGAAATTCGGCCGAATGACGAAGTTCGGTTCAAGCTGCCGAAGTTCGGTTAAACCGAAAGTAAAACGAATTTCGGCCCACCCCTAATCTTTAGATAAAATCGATAGGTGAAGACTTTAAGTTATTACATAGTTTTTATCGTGGGCTCTGAGCGCAGCGACCGAATCAGGAAAATCCGTAACGACATAAACCTAACACAGTCAGGCAATGCCACATCAACCGGCACAACCGTGCCGGTCTGTGCGGCGTTACCTGACTTCGGCACGGTGTTTGTGTGCGTGCGACTAGACGTATGCAAATTATAATTGCATAAATTGATAAAATTGCTATGCAATGCCGCTTTATTGCGACAGTCTTCAAGTGCCACACGTATTTTTTATTCAGCTATCAACTACTTAGATTGTGATGATTGTACCTAAATTTTAGAAAATATTGTATGGATCATTATATGGATGACCAGATTGTCACGTTCATTCTTAAATAACATCTATATTTTTAAAGATGATTTGAAAGCATTAATTAATTTAACATTTTCTTTTCAGAGCTCCGGCTTTCATTAAAAATAAACTGGGGCGTCAGTTTATTACTTAGCAAACCTATTCAATTTGAACGATCATGATTCATGATAAATATGTCTTAGAAAGCAAAAAACTAGCCAGGAGCGAGTCAACTCCATTTTACAAGGTTTCGTATGAAAAAAAAAGACGGGTTGCACTCCGGGAGTGCCGGCAGAAGTGAAAACTTTGCTGCATTTTTTTTAACCCATTTTTTATGAAAATCGATTATTAAAAAATCGATTTTTTAATCGGAACCCTTACAATCGATTAAATTTTTAACCCATTTTTTATGAAAATCGATTAAAAAAAAAACAAAAAAAAAAAACGATTGTTCGATTAATCAATTTCGATGTTACAACACTACTCTCCAACCGTCTTACGGTTTTTCCAAGGTGTTTTGGATCAGCACGAGAATCTGACGCGAGTTTCACAGTTTTTACCCATCCCACATATTAAGTGCTCAACGCCAAAAAAGAAGTTTTCACTTCAAAAATCTCTTTGTCGACCTATTAATTAAGTACTTATTTGAAGTATTCAATGCATTCCAATGCATTCACAGATTTTGGTAAAACATGAGTTCTTCTAACTTGTAAATCTAATGAAAGTGTAAATTGTAAATCTAATAGTTTTGATGTGTTTAAATTGCATTTTACCTTATAAAGAATATGACTACTTATGAACCTACCACACTATTTACAGAAACACCAAAATTTTAGATAATTATTTTAGAAGTAAATAAGATAATCAAAATTAAAAACGAACTTTCCATTTCATAGTCACAGTAATTTAGGGTACGTATGATAGTATTTTGTAGTGACTAAAATGTTTTTAAATTTAACAAAACAAGTCCACGGTATCCTAAAAAGTATATCGCAAACATCGGACGCAAGCTGTTTACTTTCGGCCCCAAGTTGAGATTTATTCATGACTTGGCCGATTTTGATTGATGGCCTCGTCGAGAGTAATCAGTCTCTCGATAAACTTGCCCTGTTGGGCCTCAATTCCCTTGTTTGAGTCTTCCACGAATGATGGCGCTTTTTTCACCCGCCAGCCTTCGATACTTTGTGATAAATATATTTTTTCCATCTTCTTGCAATTCGATAAACATCAAGTAAAAAATATGGAGTAAAATAATGATAATGTTATGTCTCCTTAAAAGTTTAATTATTTTCAAATAGTGAGTAACGATAAAATAAAAATATTGAACTTAATATAACGCGTCTTAAGCGCCCTGTCACTTATAACCGACTATCGAATGCATTTTGTCTAAGTATCCTGAATGAGCAACTATACTACTAGCAAATGGGTATTAGCTTTTTAGATACTTATTTTTAACCCATATCCTGGAATGTATTATGTATTCATAATATCTGCCATCTTTTCAAAGCAAAATGTGACCCCAGTTGCCCAGTCTGCAAGTCACAAAGGTCGACGGCTCAATCGTTCCAATTTAGGTTAATGTAACTAAATAATGTTTCGCAATAATATTTTACGATAAAAAAGCTTAAGTAATTACAAATCGAGATATGTTAAAATTGTATCGGAAAGGACCTAATGCTAGACACTGAACTAATAGATGACACTTACGACAAAAATGTCATAAAAATAAGAATTACTCTAATTATTTCTCAACACTGTAAATTTTATAAGCTTCTTATGCTATCTGTTGATGTGAAAAGATATATTAGGGGCGCCTTCGGGAACAAAATTTAAAATGGGATCAGTTTTCGTAAATGATGTGACCGCGTCAACACGCGCTCGGCAATTTCTTAGCAAATAGGTTAAGGAAGGCGAAATTTTGCACGTAAGTTTTGAATACATTTATTAGATTTTTTGTAATTTCTATTGATTTCATTGGATTAATGGTCACGTTGTTTACACTAATTAATGTTTATTTAAGAGAAAAGACCTAATGCTAGACACTGAACTAATAGATGACACTTATGACAAAAATACCATAAAAATAAGAATTACTCTAATTATTTCTCACCACTGTAAATGTTATAAGCTTCTCAAGCTATCTCTTGAATTGAAAAAATATATTAGAGACGCCTTCGGGAATAAAATTTTAAAATGGGATCAGTTTTCTTAAATAATATGACCGCGTCAACACGCGCTCGGCAATTTCTTAGCAAATAGGTTAAGGAATGCGAAATTTTGCACGTAAGTTTTGAATACATTTATTAGATTTTTTGTAATTTCTATTGATTTCATTGGATTAATGGTCATGTTGTATACACTAATTAATGCTTATTTAAGATTTTTTATTCATTTTCCCTAACAATATAAAGGGTGTCTACTATTAGTTCTTGAAAATGTAAAATATCTAATAGATGACAGGATCTCATCTTTGAGTTTTGCAATACGTACTAAAGTTATTTTGTACTTTATTCTACTGCAAAAATCATCACTATTCTCTGAAAATATATTTCTATTAACAATCTAAGAACTTGGAACTACTGCACCTAAAAATGGACATGGTGTCTAATATTAGACCTTGTACTGATCTAAAAATCGATTGCTTTAGTTTTTTAGCAGTAAAAAGAAGAAAAAGGAGAGCTGAGAAAAGAAAGAAGAAAAAAGAAGAGGCAAAAGAAGCATGGAGACTAAAGACTGAAAATAAATTTGCTAGGAAAAAAATATGAAAAATAAAAATAAAAGGAAAGATAGTTTCAGCATGGAAGAAGAATGAATAGAATCTGGAGACAACGTGGATAATATTTCTGATGCATGTAGTTACTATGATGAAATGAAATCTTTTGAAAAACGGCAGATAAAAACCTAATAATATGAAAAATGTAAAATGTAATTTAATGTTCTATGTTAACTATTAGTTCATATTGGTGTCTACTATTAGTGATGTTCGCTTATTGTGATGTCATCTATTAGCTCTTATGACTAAGTTTACAAAAAGACCAATAAAATATTTTTTAAATGATTTGTCAGAGAATAATTATAATAGTTTTATTTTGTAAGAGTTACTGAAGACATGGAAGAAGTTATCAATCCTTTATTTTTATAAATATATATTTTATAACATTCAAATGTTTCATGTTTCCTTAAAGTGTCTGCCATTAGGTCTTTTCCCTTATATTCCATACATAAAGAGTTTGAAATCATTCCGCCACGCAAACGCGGAGTCAATATCAAAATTAACACGATCCGAATCACGTCGTGGCTTTTGACCCGGTCGTGGGTTCGATTACTGCGTTGGAAACATGTTGTTTCCAAGTTTGATTAGGAAAATGCAGGCTGATCACCTGATTGTCTGACAAGTAATGTATGTATGGCCAAGGTCGTTTGCTCGGGGGACGGCCTTAAATACGGCTTTTTAGCCCCCGTCGAAAGGCATACATAAAGGGCTTTTTGCGTTCAACTTTTTTTCAAGAACATTTCCAATTTTAATTAAAATCGGTCAGAAACTTTAACATACGAGTCGACGTTTTAACGCGCCCGCGCCATAAACACTGAAACTATTTCTGTGCACCGACGAAGCGACAGATATGAACATTCGACAATTATTATAGTTTTTAATTAAAATATGAGGTATTAATTCTTCAAGCCCCATAAGAGCACCGGTGATTGCGACAATAATAGAATACAATAGCATTTCCAAGAATCCGCGATCGAAGGATTAATTGTTTTCGATTAAAATAATATACAGGAATATTCTAGGAAGCACTATAGTGATCAACAGCTACAATTATTATAGTTGAAGATAATAAAATACATATTGACTTGTAGAAGTGTTACTTATTGGTTGTTAAAGGAGAAAGATCATAACTCTATGGTACCCTGTCTCATGTTGCGTCATTATGAAACTTGGTTTTTTAAAGTCTATGATTATCATTTTAGCTCCTATAAAAATTTCTTTGTAAACAAAACCGGGGTTTCAGAGTAATTTGACAAAATCGAAAATAACCTCAAAATCTTCAAAACACATATTTTATTGACAGGTCATACACAAGCGAACGTTATTGCTCTAAAAAATCGAATTAGGCGCTTATATTAGTAAGAATTTCGAATTATAGCGTATTTACCTAATGCTCGTTACCCGCTCATGGTATATAATAAACGAATACAACATAATTTATAATCTGTGCACCGAATTCAGTCCCACGTACTGTGTTGTGACTAAAAGCCGCCACTATAGTAGACTACTAAGTATCTAGGGGTATTTATTGTTGTTTAATACTTTCTCATGGCCTGTAATCCTGTATTCACTTTGATTAGTGCGAGTGCAAGTGATTAGTTCAAGTGATTAGTGATTGAGAGAAATGAAAGGACTTGCACTAATCAGTCGCTGTCCACACTTGCTTACTCCTGATTACTAATCACCTGTACTTATCAGTTATCATTAACAAAGTGAATAGGTACAAGCCTTTATGCGATTTTAAGCAAAAATGTAAGTAACATTTTATTCACAATAATAGTCATAATGGACACATTATGATGATGCCGTTGACTGGAGTAAAAAATAAAACAAACAGAATGTATTTTTATTTTATCCAAATACATATTGTCTTTTAAGCATAATGCTAAGTACTCACATACGGTTTTGCACGATAGTTTTACTCCAAATCGAAGGAAATGACATATTTGACATATTTAATTCCATCGAGCCGGCTCGAAGCGAGCCTTCGAGCTGTCAGTTTTGGCGGTCCACACGGTGGTTATTGCTCGATTTGGAGTAAAACTATCGAGCAAAACCGTATGTCAGTACTAAGCATTACAATAACAAATACATCATACAATTATTTGGTGCAGTTAATCAAAAGTTTTTTTTATGAAATAAGGGGGCAAGAGAGCAAACAGGTCACCTGATGGAAAACAACTTGGAACATGGACACTCGCAGCATCAGAAGAGCTGCAGGTGCGTTGCCAGCCTTTTAAGAGGGAGTAGGATAATAGGGGAGGGTAGGGAAAGAAACAGGGGAGGGTAGGGAAGGTAATATGGGAGGGTAGGGAAGGGAAAAGGATAGGGGATTGGGCCTCCGGTAAACTCACTCACTCACTCGGCGAAACACAGCGCAAGCGCTGTTTCACGCCGGTTTTCTGTGAGCCCGTGGTATTGGTCCGGTCGAGCCGGCCCATTCGTGCCGAAGCATGGCTCTCCCACGTAAAAAGTTATGATTGAGGGTATGTTGTATGATGTATCAATAAATAAATAAAAATAAATAAATGAATAAAATATCTTTTTATTCAAAATATGTACTTTTTTTGAAAGTCAGAAGAACGTAGAAACTACGGTGCCTACCACCGGTTCGGGAACTAACCCGGCGAGAAGAACCGGCGTAAGAAACTCGCACAGGGCCATCTTTTACTAAAAAGATGGAAAATTACAATTTTAAAATTAATATTACAATGCTATTAGGGACATATTAGATTATTATCAATTATATTATGATCATATGATCCAATATAAATGATCATTAATTGATCATATCTGTGTATTACATTATCATATTTAATTAATCCTATTTTACTGGATTATTGGATCCAATCTCTCAGCAAAAATGTCAAAAATCTATGATCAAGGAGGAAATGAATCACATTACATGCACATTATCCAATATAAATGACTCAATAATCTAGGATCCAATAAAAAAATATGATATTCTAATATATCCCTTAATACGGGAGCAATTCTTTTTTGATTACTACTCGTATCGAGCTAATTTTTTTGTGAGTAGCTTCATTTTGATAAGACTTGGAACAACATTTTTATCTGCGAAAAATCTTGAAAGTGGTAGCTAACAGATATAGAAAGGATTTCATACTTTACTCACCAAAAATTAGCTTGATAGTAATAAAAAAAAGTTGGTTCTAGAGGTCCCATACTATAATATGGCTTATATCTATGTAACAAAAATTACAATGTCAAGTAACTTAATCTAACACAATTTAAAAAAAGGTAAGTACTTAATAGTAACATAATTGTAAATCAAAAATTAGTATTAAAATATGTAGAAGTAAACTAATTTAATATAATATTTCAGGAACTTTAATAAAAACAACGCATTTACAATAAACAGTAATAAGTAATTCAGTGATTCACATTTTGCAGTACCGTACAAAATATGGGATATTATTTGAAAAAAAGAACACAGAGTTGTATAAAGAAAAGAAACAAAAATGTAACAGCACAAAGGACTTAATCTATTAGAATTTGATTAATTATTATTGTTCTTAAACAATAATAATCAATAAAATAATATTACATGTAAATGAAGCTTATAACAATGTATGATGGGTCATTAAATAATTAACATGTTGAAAAATGTTAACATGATCACACAAACATTTAAATAAGATTCATTCTTATTTTCATAACAGAAAAATAATTATATTTAAATCATTCATCATACTCCTGAAAAAATTCATCTAAATCTGGCGCAGGCGCAGTTATATCATTATACCGTCCCCAGCTTAAAAACCACACTATTGTCATCACATGAGCACAGCAGCCCACTGTCCGCTTACCAACAAGGCAGCTACAACAGTAACTTACTATGCTTTCTAATGTGTTGGCCACATCATTGTCTCTACTCATCAATAAATATGTGTGATAAGTACGACTGCCGATATGCCTCGATTTAATTCTACCTCTTATGAGATAATTATTAAGGCCTAAAGTCAAAGGTAGATCATTATCAATGGTATCATTCACCTCAACTGAATAAATACCAGTCCGACGGATGTGTTCCCCATAATAACTTCTAGCCTGTTTAAGTTGGTAGGTTCCAAGAGCAAACCGTTTTAAATCAGCTATTGACAGTTGTGGAAATCCATCCAAATGTGGATTATTGCTGTCAATCATCTGAAAATTCACTCTTCTTCTATTGAGATTAGCATCATCAACATAAGATGCTAAATGAATTTATAATCTATACATATAATAAAACTGTAGAAATGAAGATTCTGTACATTAAAGATATTCAAAAAATAATAAGGGTGTCACTACATCGCTATAGAAGCCAAAAATGTGGTCAGTTTTTTTGTCTGTCTGTCTGTCTGTCTGTCTGTATGTTTGTTCCACTATCACACGAAAACTACTGATCCGATTTGAATGCGGTTTTCGCAGATATATTTGTCTTCTTCCAAATTAACATCTGGTGTATAAAAAAAATTCCCTCCACCCCTCTAAAGGGACGAAAGAGGGGGTTAGATTTTGTATAAGACTTTTGCTTTAACACGAAAAGTACTGATCCAATTTGAATGCGGTTTTCGCAGATATATTTGTCTTCTTCCAACTTAACATGTGGTGTATAAAAAAAATTCCCCCCACCCCTCTAAAGGGACGAAAGAGGGGGTCAGATTTTGTATTTAAAGACTTGCTTTAACAGGGAAACTACTGATCCGATTTGCATACGGTTTTCGCAGATATATTTGCCTCCTTACAACTCAACTCAACATCTGGTGAATAAAAATTACCCCCCCCCCCCCCCCCCCCGTCAGATTTTGTATCAAACTTTTTTCTTTTATGGACTTACTTCATATTATTATTAACTGTTTTTCCAACTTAACATCTGGTGTATAAAATTTTCCCCCCCACCCCTCTTAGGGGACAAAAGAGGGGGTAAGATTTTGTATCAACTGATGAAGTAGAAATACTTTAAATGGCAAAACAACGTTTGCCGGGACAGCTAGTTAAATAATAACTGTTCCTTTATACTTAAAGGTACCAGTAAACGTTCCGTTTCAAAACAATTAACAAATATACAGTAATTAGATGTACTTGCAGCACGTTTGTACACAGAAGACATAATTTTTGAGGTTGTCGTGATTTGAGGAGTATGATAGTTTGATTGAGGAAGAGGAGGCGGCTGAGGTATATTGAGATCTGCACTTGATCCAGCATCTGTCAAAATACCTCTTAACAAACCAGGGCGATTGGCATCTTGCTGATCATGACGTCGCACTTCTTTTTCAGCTGACCTCCAGCAAGCAGCACAAACTCTATCCAATCTTGAGATCTAAAAAGAGATAATATGTAATTTAGTAATATATTCATTGTATTGTTAAATCTTTCAAATAATTGTGACAAATAAAAATATTTTATGAAATTATTTGTAAAACTATGTTTATTAAGACAATAATAAAAACAGTACCAGCAGTATCAAATATTGGAGGCTAAAAATGAAAAATATAAATAGGATGTAACTCAATATAAACAAAAATAATTATTACCAAGTGTAATGGAACTATTCTAATTATAATGTTTCTCTCACGTCGATCTTGTCTTGCAGGATATGTTCTTGTAGTACGTAGAATAGATTGTCCACAAGAAAAACATACTCTTCTATGACCAAAAGCAGGTAAAGAGCCCTCACTAGTTCTGTTTGCTCTATTTTGAAGCAGTGTCAAACACTCTGTACACAGTACAGAATCTGAAGTCAGCTGTAATAAAACAATGAATTAAATACTTAGTGCTTGTAATATATTCATAGAAATAACACCTAGGTATACTCTAAAGTCTAAATGGTAATTGTGAAGTCTAAGCCTTAATCATATTTTGTCAGGAAATACATAAAAGGTGCCTTGTTAGTCCTTAGAATTTAATATACCTACTTTACATATTCAGAATATAAATTAAGGTGTGCTTACCGGAGTGGGAGTTATCCAAGATTGTAATAAATTATACATTGGAGTAGACACTTGTTCTACATAATGAGTATTTTGATTTCTAGGTATTGAAAAAGAACAGTTGATACATCTGTGCCAGGTCAGCCAGGTGCCACCACGACTCGCCATTTCTGCAAAATCAAATATAATATACGCAGTAAAAGTTCACAAAATATAAACAAGCTTATTCACAAATAGAAACTAGTTCTGCTTTTTAATATTTTGTGAAATTAATCTGAAAAATAAGTTTTAAAATACAGACGTGGTATTTGCAAATGTCGGAATGACAGATGTCAGAAAAAATGCGGCGAGAGTTAAGTGATGCCAGTCGATAAATCGAAGTCTATGAAAAAAATCGATTTTATATTTAATAGCAGCACTGAATCGATTAAGTGTAATGGATTAGCTTAATTTACTATTATTTAACATACATAATATAGAGAAGCTAATACATGATATCAATAAATAATAAATTCGGAAATTGTTATTAAAGCAAGTAATATTTATGAAAATTGGAATAACGATTGCAATTACTGCTTTAGTCGAATGAATCGATATTGTTACAATTTATTGTTTGATGTATTTCTAATAATGCACTACATCACTAACCGAATGTGGAGGGAGTTATTTAGTAACTTTTAATCTATACCTAATTTAAATTCCGGGTTTAAAAATTGGATTCCGGGCGTGTAATTACGTAAAAAATTCTAAAAATAATTACTGTATTATTTTCATCAAAGCGCATGAGAATTAATGGTACCGACCTTGGGCATTCTCCGTTAAAGTTTAAGTTATATTAAAGTTGCTTCTGGTCCAACGATTTCATTTCATTAAAGTTTTCCAGTTAACACAAAGGTTGTCTGGAAGAAATCGCTTATATTACCCCACATATTAAATAACTGTTTTAATTTTTGAGCTTGTGTTTTGTGTAATTTTTTGTAATTGTGACCAATAAAGTGTTTTATTATTATTATTATTCATTTTACCGTAGCGACTAATTAATAGCAGTCAATATATTTGGTTTTCTGTACAGCAATATAATTTTGCTCATAGTATTGTTTAACTCAATACTTTTTTTTTAATTTTGATTATTATTTTCGAATCGCGACGAAAGCAAAATAAAAATAATAATAGAAGCAATTTTCCCTTAACGTAAAATATTACAAATTATATTGTAAGCCCTATCTGAAATTCCCTAGTCTTTCATCTGCATAAAGAAACTTCAAAGAGGTTCTTACAGTTGGTAATACGGGTAGTTTATGTTAATTAAGCGCAAAATTGTATTTGCTATTTCAAATTTTCTCGTATTTTAGAGGTGTAAAGTAGCGTAAAGTATTATATTAGTTTATTTATACAGTCTCTAAATACTAATAAAAAGTATATTCTTAAGAATTTAAATACTATTTATTAGTACTTACGCTATTCCTATCTATGAAAGAAGAGGCGGTATAGTCGAAAGACTATAGCCTGCGCCGTGGGCGGAAAAAAAAATAATGTTCCACATTCAAATATTGGCGCTATCTTGTGCCTCCGCCCGCTAACAGCTAATCAAAAGTGCGAGCGCAGTGAAAAAAAAAAAAAAGGCCGCCTGAAGGCGTCTTGCGAGTGTTCGTTTGTGAAATAATAATTAAAAACTATAAATCAAGTAATCTAGCTAAAGTTTTAGTGAATTAATTGTGTTCAATTTGTTTTTGTGAAATTAAAATTTAAAGTTTTTGTGGCATCGAGGTGTGTATTGTCACAGAATACAGTATTGTGTAAAGTGTGTAACGGCCTACGGGATGGTTACGAAGAGTTTTACAGCCGGTCGCGGGTGGAGTTGGTGATATTCCTTCAGTTCCAGCTTTCCAGGTGAGTGTTTGTACTTTTCTACAATTAGGGGGTGAATGACTGAATGTGTACCTCAAGTAAATGCATGTGACTCTCTAGCGAGGATCGTCCATAAACCATTTTGCCAATGTTCAGGTCTGTAGTAAGAGAAAAACGAGACATTTCTTAATGAACATAATAATAGGTAATTACCAGGATGTTACCAGGAGAACAGAAAGTATGCAAAAGTAATTCAGTATGAAGATGGAGATTGTATTTCAATTTAAAGTGCAATGTTTAGGAAAATGCAATTATTATTTATTTATTTTTATTTCTTCGGAAAACTTACAGCTATTATTATAAATTAACTGAACTAAATTGTAACTAACCTAAGCGTAACCTTCCATCGGCGGAACTTTCGGTGCCGTACGTTCGGCAGATGTGTCCGATTAGTGTTTAAACACACTACGCGGCCGAAGTTCGGCATGATTACGCCAGCAATGCGCTACGCATACAATATGACGCGACGGAATTTCGGCATGGTGTGTCATCCTCATCGGTAATTTAAAAAACATTGCATGCGTAATCATGCCGAACTTCGGCCTCGCTTTTTGGCCTTTTTTTTAACATGGGGAAATGCTTTACGCATCGGGCGTTTGCACACTGCACGATAACGACACGACACGATACCACAGAATAGAGGGCCACCGCACATATTATATAATTTCAAGTTGGCCGACTATCGTACAAACTAAATTGCGTAGTGTCACAATTTAATTGGACAACTTCATCGTGACGGCCCCGAATCACATAATAATAAAAAAAATATTAGTATGGAAATATGGATTAATATCACCTTTTTATCTGGATTTTTTCATTAAAATTTATCTGGATAATATCTAAGTTTAAAATGCAAGGTATGATCAATGATTTTGTTTACTTAAATTGTGACACTACGCAATTTAGTTTGTACGATAGTCGGCCAACTTGAAATTGTATATTATGTGCGGTGGCCCTTATCTATTCTGTGGTATCGTGTCGTGTCGTTATCGTCGCAGTGTGAAAACGCCTATCCCCGGCAAATTGGGGATATCGGCCGAGGTGTGTGGGACACCTGCGTAGTCTACCCACTAAAACCCCATGGTGCTCCAGAGTTGCGGGTACGATGTTGCGGTAGGTTCTATTCTAGCGTTTTTTGGCCTGGTGTGTTTAGAGTTTTAGACGCGTCTTACTCTCTAACATTCCACATTTAAATTATGTATTCGAACTATCGCGTGCGTCTGTAACCATGCTAAGCCTGCTAGTGAGTGTTTGTATTTTTCTTAAAACTCGGTACTCACGGGGTATTGACTCACAATCTTCGGGGACATGCAGTTGCCTCTCCAGGGAGTTTAGTTGAGTTGTAGAGGTTTCTAAAAATGTCACCTCACACATTTACTTATACTTTGGTATTTATAATATTCTTTTGGAACGGAGTTCCTTTTCGCGCGTTGCGAAAGGCGGCTAGGCCGAAAAAATTGTAACGACACTTTTTTATTAGTACCTGCATGTTAGGGGCAGAGGGCGTTGCGCGTTGATAGTATTCCTGTGCGTCAACTTGATGGTGTTTTTTTAGAATAAACAGCGACGCGTTGTTACTTGTTAGTATTCCTGGGCGTCAAGATGGCTTTTTTAAATATTTTTTTTTGAGTATAATATGTATTATGTACAGATTTTTTAAACATAAGAAATAACTCCGTTCCATTCGGGTGTCCTTTGACACCACTCAAGTTTTTCTTAACATGTACGGCAAATACTTTACTGAAATTTTTATGGAAATCGTTCAGACGTAAATTATACATAACCAAAGTCCAAAAGCGGAATTTTTCAAGAAGTTAAATTAAAAGATAAATTAAATAATAAAATCTATATTATAATTACAATACTTCAAAACAACTAATAAGTAACAATCTTACATTAGTCTTTGTAGACAGAATTCGTAGCGAGTGCGCGGTGAATATTTTATTGGGGGTCTTTAGTGACGAGGGAGATTTTCCCCTGAGGACGTTTCTTATTTTTCTCCTGCAGTAGTTTCTTCTCAGCGCCGTATATTGAGTAGTAGGGTAGAGGCATCACAGTTGATGAAACAGCCATCAGATCTGTAACGTAGAAGTTTATGCATTACTTTCATATATTAAAATCGTAACACGTTACACCGTACACGAGTACTTTTTAACCTCCAAGAAAATAAGTTTTATATTCGAATGTATACGCGTGGAAATTGATTCTTAGGCAGTTGACAGACCTACGTCGTTTGGTCGGCTTATGTCAATTCATTGTTAGCTGTGATCGGTCGGATGCGACCACGATGCGACCAAACTTAAGTCCGCCATCTGCCTCCTAGGCAGATGGCGGACTTCTCTGATAGTACGTTTTATTGATAAATATAAAACCGACTTCCAAGGTAAAAACAATAAGTAATAATATTATGAACTAAAAAGTATTAAATAATTCTTACTCTTTAATAGTGCCTCTTTCAGAATTCGTCTAAACCTCAACTATTTCTGTACATACTATAGTCTTCATTATTTTGAAGTCAGTACCAGCTAATTTAATCGTGAGTTAATCAGTCAATGTCAGAATATTACATGAAACTTTTGGGACTGGTACCGACTTCAAAGTAATGAAGACTATAGTATGTATAGAAATAGTTGAGATTTAGACAAACTCGAGTCTCAATCGAAAAGACTATGAAAAGTACCAATAATAGGGTCATAACTCATAACGATGCATCGTGTGATGGTAGTGATAATTATTATGATGATGATGATGATGAATTTAATTTGCATAGTAGCATTTAATATGCTTTCAGTTCTTAAAACATCGCCGAAAGTCCCAAACTTGTATCTATAAGGAATCCGGAGTTCTATTAGTATCTTCGGAACCATAGCATGCCTTGGTGTTAAATCTTACTTTTTGGTAGCATATGCCTAGGATCCTTCACATAAAACCAAAATCACTATATGTTTCCATATAAATTTTGAGGAGTTCCCTCGATTACTCATGGATCCCATCATCAGGTTACCACTTTTGTGAAGATGGTGCCAAATTGGAGTTGAACCCTATACAACAAAAGAAAATTTTTGAAAATCGGTTCACAAACGGCGAAGTAATCGTTGAACATACACAAATAAAAATAAAAAAAATATCCACAGCCGAACATATAACCTCCTCCTTTTTGGAAGTCGGTTAAAAACACCAGTTCACCAGGTGATTGAAAAACCTGTCAAGTGCGAGTCGGGCGTGCGTACAAATGGCTCCAGTTTGTATTTTGGAAAAAAAGGATACTTATTTTATTCAATTTTAAATATTTTTAATATAAACAAATTAACTTTTTTAAAACTATTTCTTAAAATATTTGTTTTATTTTATTTATTTATATTATTTTCGTTACATAAAATATTTTATAAAATGCTTGTTTATTCATTTTCAAACGTTAGCTTATATTCGAAAAATTCTGAAGTTCCGGGAAGGATCAGAGCACTCGAAACTAAATTAATTCTGTGAATGAAATATTTTTAGTGCTGAAATTTGACCCTCAAAAATTTAATATTTTCCTAAAAATCCAGTTTTCGTACTAGATAATATTAAGTTACGCAATTGCGTCGCTGTCATATAAAGTAAGTAAAGTAAAGTAAGGTAAGGTACAAAAATATAGTTTTAGGCACACCCATGTTACCTTGATACAGCTGGTTTTAAAAATAAACTTACCAAGAGCTTATTATTGTTTATGGACGATCTAATGGATTAATACTTGAAGTATTTTATATTTTTAACAATGTTAGTAGTTAGTACTACAACTACTTAATGAGATCTACATGCACAGACTTACACAGTAACGGCAGTATCAGAGGGCGATATTTCGATAAAGTCCTTAAGGCCGTTCCCCGAGCAAACGACCTTGGCCATACATTTGCCGCGTTGCCGAGATCGCACCAAAACCCTATTTTTTTTACTTTACTTATTTCAAAATTGTCCTAAAAAAATTTAAACGGGGAATATGTAGTTTATGATATTGTCGATCTATTGGCGTGTGTTTCAAATAAAAGTAATTTGTAAATCCTAAGGAGATGCTGAATGTATGCTTGAATTTTAATAAATTGGTATTACTTTGGAAGCTGATATCATGAGTATAATAAACAAAAATAGAAAATTTAAAACGGGGAAAGGAATGTTGATATACTGAAGATTATTGCTGTATTTTTATTATAACTTTGTAGCTTTCAAATTATGAGTTTATAAGGCTTGAATTACGGTAAATTACGGTATCTCCGTAAGGAACGCCCTTAAATTAGAAAAAAAAGACGGGTTGCACTCCGGGAGTGCCGGCAGAAGTGAAAAGTTGATTATTAACGTTGTGCATTATTTTTTTAACCCATTTTTCGATCGATCGATTAAAAAATATCGACAATCGAAAAAAAAAGCTGCTGTCAGACAGACTGTCAGACACTTCTCGCGACAGTTGTCTTGCAGGTGGAAACGCGGCCTTAATCAGCGCGTCTGCTAAGGAACTCATTTCCCCGACTGTACATTTCTGCTTAGCACTATTTTCCCCAACTGTACATTTCTGCTAAACAACTCATTTCCCCGACTGTACATTTCGTTCGAGTTCGAGTTCGACACAAAACACTACTCTCCAACCGTCTTACGCGCTTTGATCAACACGAAAATCTGGCGCGAGTTTCACAGTTTTTACCCATCCCACAAAAGTGCTCAACGCCGCTAAAGAAGTTTTCACTTCAAAAAAGTACGTGTGGCACTCGGGGACTGCCACGGTAAAGCCATTGCATTCAAATTTGCATTATTTATCAACTAATGCTATTATAAATTATAATTCGCATACGTCTAATCGCACGCACACAAGCACCGTGCCTAAAACCGCACCGTGTGGCACCGCCGTGTGGTTGGAGTGGGGTCTGTTAGGTTTTTTTTCACGGGAGGGCTTGCCTACGCCAACATGCCATGATTGTGATGCTGCGGAGGACACGGCCCAGCACGGCACAGCACTTAAGGTGTGCGATCGTTGGGCCGTGCAGCGCCATGATCTCATGGCGGTGCTTGGGCGGGACCTCTCGCTCTCGAGCATGGTTCACTGCATGCTCGAGAGCGATGAGGCCTGGCAGGCAGCAGTCTCTTTCTGCGAAACCGTCCTTTTCGCAGAAAGAGGCTGAGCCAACAAAGAGGATGACCCATACTCCGTTCCGCTTCGCCGGCGTAGGACGGGAGAGCGGTGGCCTCGTTACGAGAACCTCCAAACTTCCATCTAATCCGGGGCTCCGGGCAAGGATGGAAAACTGCGCGGCTTAGGTAGTCCCGGCGCCGAGGGGAACGCTTCAGTTTGCCGAAGCGTTCCCTTATTTTGGAGGAAGTCCGGTCCCTTTTGAGATAGACCGGCCGGTCGTGGAGGGAGTCCTGTGTTAGACAGATCCAGGATACCCCTCCGTACACGGCTGAAGGCTTACCGCAGGTGGTTTTAGTGGGTTAGCCCGTCGCTTTCCGCCGGGAGTCCCACATACCCCGGCCCCGGGGTGCCACACCCCCCACCCGGGCACCCACAAAGGGTTTCCCGTGCGTATAAAAAAAAGTTTTTTTTCATTACGGAATTTCTTGATTCGGGAACCGCGCTCAAAGCCGGCGGTAAAAGCCATGCAATAGCTTTACTACTCCTGTCCTATATTATACAACCTATAACAAGTCTTATAGTGAACCTCGACTTAATCGGAATAAAGGCTAATAACTTATTGGACTTATAAATGCATGTTTATAACATGAGGCATGCACCTGCAGCGGCCTCGCCGGTCAGGCCAAGGCCAATAGCTGAACTATCACTTCACCAGAACTTGCCCGATACTTCGTAGCGCAGTCGCTTATCACGATTGAACTGTTTCTTATTTCATATGGTACATGCAACGCACCTGTTGATGTTGCGAGTGTCCATTAGAGACGGTTGATTTCCATCAGGTGACCCGTTTGCTCGTCTGCCCCCTAATTATACAAAAAATAAAAATTATCTGTACTTTTAGATTCACACCGATAATTATATTGTAAACGCGGAAGTGCATCTGTCTGTTTGTTATCTCTTATTAGTTATTAAGGATTCTCAAATATTATATATTCTTTTAAATAAATATATTTTTAGGGGTAGGCCGAAATTCGTTTTACATTCGGTTTAACCGAACTTCGGCAGCTTGAACCGAACTTCGTCATTCGGCCGAATTTCGGTTAAAATGCCGAACATTCGGCACTAAAATATACTTGCACTATCATAATGGAAATTAATGAAAAAAACATACATTTAGCAACAGTGAAATAAAATAAGTCTGATACAAGAACTATACTCATAAATAGTCATTTACTTATTTGAATTAGAAAAAGTAATCATACGTGATAAACAAAAAACTTGATTTGATCTTTTAACGACCAGTCTCAAAAAATTTAATTTTTTTAAAAAACACAAAATTAAACCGCTCTTCTTAATAACCAAACCAGCCTTAGAAAACTTTCTTATTTAAACAAAAAACCCTTCGCAACAAGTCTAAGAAATCTCTCTTACTTACCTAATCAAAAAGCAAAAATTTTAACTTTACTTTTACTTTACAAATGACTAGCTGGCTAACGGCCCCCGCGGAGAAGCGCGGACTGCGGGCGGGGCACATCTAGCAACATTTACAACAATTAGTCACAACAGGAAAAAGCGCGGCGAAATTGAACCGAAGTTTGGCCGAACTTCGGCCAAATTTTTCATTTTTACCGAATGTTCCGCCGAAGTTCGTATTCGGTTCAAACCACATTCGGCCCATCACTAATATTTTTATATACATGTGCATTTTTTTCGATACGACACAATCTCACACAAAGATAAACTTCCTTCAATTCCGAGTATACGCGCATATCGTATAATTTTATTTAGCTATAACCCAATAAACGTATTAAACACTGTAAATTTTTGAAAGTACCTAAAGCCGGTTTCGAGGCGAAAGGTTCTTGCTCACAATGACGTGAAAAAACACGATCACCTTAATGTTAACACTTATAATATAAAGTATTAAATAAGGTATGTGTTTGTAACTTTGTACATAAACTTCCTACTACACTAATTATTTCTCGCGGCTTCGACCGCGTTGAATTCGTTTTTTCAGTACTTAAAACGCATCCATGTACAACTATAATACCTAAACGGTGAATCGAGGCAACACCGGTCATTGGCGCTCAAAAAACTTAAGTGGGACGACTATTTCGTAGTTTTCTATGAGATATAATTAGTAATTACTGAGAGGTATTTTGATGAATTTATTGTAATAGGACCTTTAGTCCTTATGTAGGAGTTTGTAGGTATTATAATATTTTTTAAGAGTTATAGTCTGTGTTTTTATGATAGTTTAAAAACAACAGAATAGGATGCAATGTATTTAGAATATAGCTTCTAGAATAGTCAGGCTAATGACATCGGTGTTTCGTCTCCCTATTTTGACTATAGTCCAAGAACACTAACACTAAAGCAGTATTCCTATTCACCAACAGGAGCAAACCTCTCGATTACATTCTTGGCCAATTTTGTAATTTGGTGAAGTACAGCCTCCTATCAAAGCGAATGGACAATGGTTCTGAAAGTTTCCAGAAACTGGTATCCCATCGCAATATTTTTCACCGTATGAAACGTTAACGAGGGTTAGCGGAACCCTGTTTGGAAGTTCCTGGAATCTTTGTCGAAGTGTCTTTCTATATATCACAACTGTACTTAGGGCCGATCTACACCGGAATGGCAGAGGCGCGGCGAGCAGTTTCAGTGTCATATGATTTTAAACTTTATCTTTATTATTGTAATACGTAGTATCGCTTGAGAAATCTACGGCCGCCTGTGGACGCTCATGGCCGCTCGTGGCCTCTTAGGGCCGATTCACACCGGAATGGCAGAGGCGAGGCGAGCAGTTTCAGTGTCATATGATTTTAAACTTTATCTTCTCAAGCGATATTATGTATTACAATTATGAAGATAAAGTTTAAAATCATATGACACTGAAACTGCTCGCCTCCTCTCTGCCATTCCGGTGTGTTTTGAGCCTAAAAGCCTAAGCGAGGTATTGCCAATAAATTCCCAGTAACGACCGACCACCGAGCGGACTGTCAGCAGATCTTGCGTGGCGCATACGTCTTGTTAAATGCGGTGCACATTGAATACACTCTATGTTATCTATAACCAAGACCAAAACATGTTTGTGGCCCACATGAAAAAAGGTTGGGGACCACTGCTCTATAGTTCTATAGTAGACTTAAAATAACATTCTTCAAAATTAACGATTTAAAAGTGGAAAAAAATTTAACGACTATCACGTAAGTATACTTTACGTTATTTTGCCGGTGGGCGAGAATTTCAAAATTGTTTACCATCACGCGGGCCACAAACAAAGTCCCGGGCGGGCAGCATGCGGCCCGCGGGCCGCGGGTTGGGAATAGCGGCTATAGAGGCTCTAGCCTTATGATAGGTGAGCATTTGATATGCCTATTAAATAAAAGTTATGCGGAAAAAACTCCCCCATATTAATATCCTTTTCGGGGACTTAAAATAAGTATAATTGCCCTAGAATCTAGATTCTAGATGAAACGCCTCCGTGGTACAGTGGTTTAGAGCGTGGCTATTGATTCGGAGGTCGTGGGTTCGATTCCCGCGTTGGAAACATAGTTATTTCCAAGTTTGGTTAGGACAGTGCAGACTGATCACCTGATCTGTCAAGTAAGATGATCCATGCGTCGGATGGGCATGTAAAAAGTCGGCCCTGCGCCTGATTGTCGGTCTTTAGTCTCACTGGGTTATATAAGTGTGAAGGAATAGAGAGTGGTTTCTTGTACTGTACACACACTTAGGCACTATAAAATTACTTCTGCGTAGCTGGCCTGGTTTCAATGAAACCGGCTACTGTCACCGAAACTGGTGCGGGAAGTTTTTTATTTTTATTTTTTATTGCACTAGATGACCCGGTAATCGTTGTTATGCCGTATACACTATATTCTAGGATGTATTGTACCATAGAGAAATCATACAATAAATTCTTCCCTTATCTATGAAAAAACGCACCAAAATCAACTGATTTTTCAACTGAGCACTTGAGCAGTTTTAAAGATCGGCAAATAAATAACACGGCAACTGATATCTTTTTTAGGTGACTTTCTATTAAGTCACAAAAAAACTAACTTTGCAGTGATCAAATATCTTAGCAACTATTAAACTATACAAGCAACAAAAGGCTAGGCCCAAAAAAACTAAAAAACGGCTGCTACTGTAAGGTATCAAATATATCAAGCGGGATCAATGTAAAACTGGTTAAGGTATTATAAAACCTAATGTGGCGACTGGCGACTAATTTTTCCGAGGGGATATCAAACATTCTTCACTGGCAACTATTAGCTTTCATTGTAAAAATACACATTTGGCAGCGATTATTAGGTAGCTTTAAAACTGAAAATGGGTATCCCACCAAAAACATTTCATGAAAATGTTACCTCGACGACCACAAAAGGTTTGCCCTGTGAAAAAGACATCAGATCTAATGTAGAGTCAAGCTTCTGAATCGACGCGGCCTAACTCTATCGACCCTAACTCCAACACTTTCTACATATCAGTAAGTATGTATGGCTTCGCTGTTTCGAATATTTAGTTTCTGATCTGAAGTAAGTAACGAAACAGCCAAGCCATACATACATACTTACTGATATTATGTAGAATTTGTTGGAGTTATGGGCCAATAGAGTTAGGCCGCGTCGATTCAGAAGCTTGACTCTACATTAGATCTGATGTCTTTTTCACAGGGCAAACCTTTTGTGGTCGTCGAGGTAACATTTTCATGAAATGTTTTTGGTGGGATTTCAGTCATTTTTCTAAGTTGCTACTTGCTAGGCAGTCTTTTTAGTGTTTTTATTTTTATTTTTTATTAAGACGTTCTTAGTTAATGTCCATCCCGTATAAACTTTCATGTCCTTATTCATAAAATTGGTGAAAGTTGAATTTAAACTTCCATTATACCCCCCTACTAAACTTATTTTACGGCGTATAAACAAATTTCGGCGTATTTTAGATATCAATAAAATATTAAGTATTAGACTTATTCACTTGAGATTTTGTATGTTTAATAAGTCTATTAATAACATCATATCCTGAAAATATAAACTATCTGGCACATCGAAAACCAACTATATAAGGGTCAATTTCCACCCCCCCATTTTAGGGGATGGGGGGACGAAAATTACAAGTTTATAAATTTTTTTGTTGGTTGTATACTAAACTTAGATTACATACTAAATTGTATCAGCTTTTTTTTTTTTCAGTTAATTGTGTCAGCTTTCTAGCACTTCAGGAAGTAGCCAAACATTTTGATGACCATCAGTGTGTCAGTGACGAAATCGGTGTATTTTAGATATCAATAAAATCTAAAGTATAAGAGCTATTCAATTGAGACTTTGTATGCTTAGTAAGTCTATTGATGACATCATATCCTGAAAATATGAACTATCTACTAGAACGGAAACCAATTCTATGAAGGTTCAAAAAAACGGCGAAACACTTCGAGAAAAGGTAGGTAGTGCCCTTGCGCTTCGCTTGGCTCGTCTCGGCGGGTGCACGGCAGATTATAATAATGTATTTGGATATTAGAATGACTTAAGAGTCCCGGGAAAGGACAAAGAGTACTTTATATACCCGTAAAATGTACTGTTCCCGCGCGATAAATGAATTTTGGTACAACGAAGTTGCGAGCGTCATCTCGAATATCATAATATAGAAGTACAGCAAGTAAATAAAATAAATACGAATAAACCCACGGCCGCACTCAGACCACAGAATATATTATGTTAGTAGTACCAACTCAGACTTAATTAATTAGTAGTTAGTACACGCTCATGACCTCTCACGCAGACCTTATTAAGACGACGCCTTGATAATTTGGCTGTAGCGATGCCGATTTTTCTCAGCAATGACTAAAGCTAAGAAATTGAAGTTCATTGTCAGTATTCATCATGTCTTTGTCTTTGAATTGCCCATAGCATAACACGATTGGACAACTTTTATAGCACAGAATAATCAATCGAAAAGACCTCTGTAAAAAAAGGGATTCCTATTTTTCCAACGGAGGAGAGTGATTTAAGGTTCCAAAATTTGTACATAAATTGGTTCAAGCATGCACTTTAATTTGTGCATAGCTTATATGAAATGTATTTATGGTTTTTAAATTAAGCGACAAAAACCATTTTGTCGCTCACGCCCTTTCCATTTTTTGCTGTTCCATTGCTTGTTTACTATGAGAGGCCGGGCCGGCCTCTCATAGAAAACAAGCAATCTAAAACATATCCAGCACGGTTTCTTACTTTAACGCTGCGTCACCTTAAGGTATCTTTTACTTATTTTAAGAACATATAAATGATTTGACATGAAAATAAAGAAATATTTTATGTCACTATCACTAAATTAGTCTGATGGTCAAAATGTAACTACTTTTTGAGCATCAGATAACTTATTAATAAAAATACTACAGTGTAAGGCGTAAGCACTCGAGTACTGTATTGCCAAAATATGGTTATTCGAAAGCTTTGGATAGAGACAACAGGTTAAATGCAAGCGAGGAATAAACTTTTTTAGCTGGCATCAAAAAAGGAGGTTATCAATTCGACCCGTATACATGTAATATTTCCAGAACTACCCAGTTTTCGAATATGTTAGTCTATATCAGCGTCTGAACAAATGTGCCAATTTCAAAAGTGAATGTATGAATGTTTTTATGTTTGAGTTCTCATATCTCCGGAACTACAAGTCCGATTTAAGAGTCCGTATACGAAATTTTTCCTATGAATATGAAATTACAAAGGTTCGCTACAGAAATATTATTTGGTTTTTTCCCCTTATTAGATTTAAAAAAATATATATTAATTATTAGATTTAACAATATATTTAAGCGCGGACTGCCGACTCGAGCCTTGCGACGAGTAATATAATGTGGGATTTAGGTTGTTTTGAATCGTGTTTTTTGGCACAATTTGTTTTTTTTTTCTTTTTTCTCGAATTGGATAGAATTTTATCTATAGATTATTTCTGTCGTTTTCTTTTTATCAATTACAGCTCCAAGTTGCCGAAATTAACAGCAATTCTTTGCCCATTTTCTCTAAAATTTTGCCGAGTTACATATTTTTTTACTCAACTATTAGTGATAAAAAGTAATTCCAACATTGTATAGACGACTTTCTCAACAGTACATTGTATTTAAGTGTTAAGACGTCAATACAATCCATAAACAGGTGATATTCTAAACCTTTTACAGCAATAATCACAAAACTGTCGCGGGTTTGAGTTGGATTATTTAAAAATACTTAAAAAAAACTAGCTCCAACATTAGATTATAATTGAAATGATCTTACACGTTGTGCATTAAAACTTAAAGAAATACTGTATTTTAACTGTTAAATCACGTCTGTTAAATTAGCGAAATCGGCAAATTTCGTATACGGACTCTTAAGTGACTCTTTTTTTGTTGTTCAACTTAGGAAATACTGTAAGTTTCATCAAAATCGGTTAAGTAGTTTTGAGATAAGGAATTTTAATTCTTAGTTACGTACAATTTGGAAGGCGGTTTTACCTTTTTTTAAATATGTACTATTATTATTAACAAGGAAGGAAGGAGGAAGGAGGAACAGTATAGGGCTGAAAAAGTTTACGAGTGCTGTTTAGTCTCACCCGGTTTGAGCAGGTTATCCGAGTCCCGGCGATACAGCATGCCGGCACTCCACGCGAATAAATAACCGAACAACACGAAAAACACACAGAAATTCATCGTATAAAATGACACCGCGGCAGACAGGTGGTGTATTTCGTGGCGTATTTATTTGACACCGCTCCGCGTGCGAGCGCCCCTCGATAGAGCGGAATAAAGTGTAGAACGTATCGGTGACGGGCGATACGGCCCGGTGGCGAACGAAAATCTAATATGAATACTCTTTTGGTAAATACGGTCGAGACGGCAGACTGCAAATAATGTCGCGAATTCCGCTAATAAAATACCATTGCCAGCTCTCGCGTATCCATTTTCACGAATTTTATCGTTTTCGAATCTATGTTCGAAAAATATTACATATTTTTGAACATTATAATATTTGATAACTCTTGTTCTCTTGATCTTTCGTTATTGCAGTTTCAATTGTCGTGCCAAGGTGATTTAAATGTCAACTGCTCAGTTTGCCCAAAACATTTCGAACCTCATTAAAACTAGCTGCCCCAAAGATTTATATCATTATTTTCCATATATGGCGGTGTCGTTCTTTTCCATACAAAACTGCGCCACATAATATTGAGTCAATCGCGGAACAGAAACATTATGATGCTTATGCTAATTTTACAAAGAAGAAGTACTAATCGTTTGTTCGTTTATTCGCATTTAATCTACATTTAATACTATAATAGTGACCATTGGTAACGACGGTTGTATCGGGGAAGGATTTTAATTACTTTTATCACGCGGCAAAGTTAGATCCCGTTCGATTTCCTTTCACGGGAACGAAGTCACAGGATATTGTATAAGGTAATATAGCACAGTTATACCGAAGATAAGAGTGTATGAAGTGGGTAAGTAACAATTTGAAATTTTGTTTTTTGAAGTGAAAACTTCTTTAGCGGCGTTGAGCACTTTTGTGGGATGGGTAAAAAGGGCAATTTCAAAAAAACGTGTACGGGGTATAAAATTTCATTTAAATTTTTATGTAGGTTTTTTCTTTTTTTCTATAATTTTTTTCTATAATGCAATAAAGTGGAGTTCCCAGAGCGTAAAAATCGTGCTAACCTCCGATTTTTGCAATAGTGGATGAAAATTGAAAAGAAAAAAAGGAATGTGTAGCTGATAACATAAATAATAAAGTTTACCTATTGAAAAAATGTGCTTTTGATTTTTTAATTATTCTCTTCCACTTCAAATAAACTCATAAACTGCAAAATTTTGAAGAAAATTTGCATATTTCTTTCTTTTAAATATATAGCAAAATAATAAAATATATTATTATTTTTTGATTTGTATCGTTGCTTATATTCCAAAGAAAGAAAATAAGTTGAAAAAATACATAATTTAGATTTAAAATTAATATTTTTGTATGTAGATGAGCATACCTCCAAATGTGCTTGTTGTGTGCCTCGCCAGGTAAATGGCGTTCCTATTTTTCTTTGGTTTTAAATAGGAAGTTTAAAATTATTTTTTAGGCTTAACAAAGCCTTCTATTTCTTAATGTGTATAACTTTTTAGCTCTTACTTTATTAAATTTTCTGAAAATGTAGCACAAACTTTTCACGGATATTTCGGAGAAAATCTGTATTTTATTTCTTTTGGTTAGGTTTTTACAGAATAAAATTGATTTTTTATTAAATTTTTTTCATTAATTATATTTGCTAAAACATACTTAAAGGAAAAAAAATACAAATTAGGTTAAGAACTGATATTTTTTGTATTCAGGTAAGCATTTTCCAAACATAGGTCGCAGCATGCGTCTTTAGTATGTACGTGAGATTTGTAGCACCCAATTTTTTTTCTGGCTTTAAGTAGGAAGTTTAAATATATTTCAAAGACTAGAAAAAGTCTTTCATTTGTCGATGCATTTAATGTTTTAGCTCTCACTTAAATAAATTTTCAACAAATATAGAAAAATATTTTCGGTCTATTTTACACATTTTTGGAGATATTTAAACGTTTTTAAGTACCTAAAAGTTATCATTTCTCTAAAAATTAAATACGCACAACAAGTAAGTTTAACACACTTTTCGTTACAACCCTTAAATCCACCCAAACCCTTTTATCTTGGTTACGACGAGCGTTAATCTCTAAAAACTTTACAAAAACCTTATAGTTGTATTTAGCTTAGCAAAGCAAACTTTCTTTTTTAAAAATTGTGTATTTGGTTAATTTCCAACGTAAACAATCGGATAAGAGTCATTAAATAACAGGAACAAGAAAAACAATTTTTTTCTGGACCGGTTTTGTATGGTGAAATATTAATTTTTAATTAAGTAACTAAAAAATTAAAAGCACAAAAAAAATTTTGGTAAACTTTGCAAGTTATAGTGTAAAAAAGAAAATGACACCTCAAAAACAAAAATCCATTCACTATTACAATTTTCGGAGGTTTTTTTAAAAAACGTAGGACGGTTGGAGAGTAGTGTTGTAACATCGAAATCGATTAATCGAACAATCGATTGTTTTTTTTCGATTGTCGATATTTTTTAATCGATTGTAAGAGTTTCGATTAACTAAAAAATCGATCTTTTAAAAATCGATTTTCATAAAAAATGGGTTAAAAATTTAATCGATTGTAAGGGTTTCGATTAATTAATTAAACCGATCGTTTTTTTTTTTTTTTTTTTTATTTATTTTTTTATTTTTTTATTCTTTTTTTTATTAATTATTATTGTTATTATTATATTTTTTATTATTATTATTATTTTTATTTATTTTTTAAATCGATTTTCATAAAAAATGGGTTAAAAAAAAGCACAACGTTAAAAATCAAGTTTTCACTTCTGCCGGCACTCCCGGAGTGCAACCCGTCTTTTTTTTTTTTGCATTAAGGCTGCTCTCTCGAAAAAAGCGTGCAGATGAAACCACTTGTCATCGGCATTAACAGAGAAATTATATCTGAAAAAAATAATTAGTAATCTACATGATATGATACGTAATTTGGTTTTGCCATATTTTTTCTATCGGTATCACATAACAAAGAAATAAAAAACCAAATCACCTCCAAATCGTTGAATGAAACCACTTTACTCCTTCATTATTTATCAAAGGAATATATAAAAAATATCTACTGCTTTGCAATACATAAGTTAATAATTTGGTTTGGTTACTTTTTTGAAATATGTATTATATTAAGCCTTAAAAAGGTTTTTCTCCTATTTCGCCCTATCATGGACGCGGCGAGCGTCGTAACCGCCACCGTACAAGGCGCGCTGTTATTAATGTTATTTTAATGTCATTTACGTCGATATTCGCACTGACAGACAATCGACCTGCTAATTTAGGAAGATAGGGCCCTTAATAGAGGCTTTAGGACCGGGAAATGATTTGTAATAAAAAATGTGGATTCTATGTATAGCTAAATATGTAGCCAGATAGTGAAGTAGGTATGTTACAACTTACAAGGCTTGTTCAAATTATAGTTAAGTGAAAAATTTAGTAATCGCTCTTATAGGGCTCTTATAAGGGCTCGCGGGCCCGGCGACAAACCGCTATGCAGTTTGGCGCGCTACTAGATTAAGTTTTTAATATTTTTCAATAAAGACTTCATATTATTAATTATTATGTTTATGTTAAGCACTTCTCGCTCACGGGCAATTAAATTATAATAAAACCTTTGGAAGGCATGCGTGGGGCCGAAGCTACACGTAGAGGCCCTATAACACAGTTTTAATCTAAATGTAATTTGATACTAGCCGGTGACTCTCCTCTCCCTCTTATTATTATTATGTTGTAAAATGTTAGTTACCCGGTTCATCCTCATGTTATAATTATTGTGTGTTGCCATATAAGCGGGCGGTGATATCATTAGTGAGTCAGTCCGTGGGCGACTGCGATGACATAGCGCCGTCTGCCCAAAACGCCACTTAATAAAAAACAAAATACTCGAACGACCTTAACCTTTATGGATGTACAATTCTAGATTAAATGTCTATCGAATTGATATTATGTTGTTACAGTTAAGTCTGCAATTAGTTGGACGTATTGTTTTACATAGGTCTCCTCCATAGATTTTTGTGTGGTAGATATAACATAGTACACGTTGATCCAAAATTTGTTTATCGCGCGGGAACCGTACATCTTTTGGCATAAAAATATCTATTTGTCCTTTCCCGGGACTCAAAGTATCTCCATACCTAGCAAAATTGGTTAGTGATTTGAGCGTTAAGAGGTAACAGACAGACATACACCATTCCGAATTTATAATAATAGTTACATCACTTACAGTACAGTATGCTTCTTCTTTGTCAACAGTACATATAGTACTTAATCGTTGAATTTTCATTAAATGAAGTTACATGAATCTTACAATGATGAGATTCACGATATTCTCTGTTTGTGCTAGACGTGCTAGGTCTGTGGTTTTTACAAAGCAACGCGAAGCTTCTCGTTTGTGTTTCGAGAGTTCCGCTCGGCATTTGGTCGTGAGCCGCATGGCCGCGACAATCTCCGCTTCTGCAAGTAATATAAAATTTCTCACATGATAACCTCGAGTACAGGTGCAAATTACTACTGTGCGTAGAGCCCTCGTAGCACCTAGGGACCAGCCCCGGCTGATCCCCCGAGCCGGGCCGCTCGCGGGGAACCCCCGTACTGCTGGCGAGTGGCGAGACAGGTCATATTAAATTGGCTGTATCTAGCAGTAATACGAGCGTGGAGGGAAATAAGTGCCGTCGCGTACGACGTAAGCTCCTTCGTAAACACATAAATGAAAAAGTATTAAGGGTCTACACAGACGGACTGCATTTCAACTGCAATCCAACTGCAAATTGCAGTTCAAGTGCAGTTTGAATGCAGTTGACACGACTGCAATACGACTGCAATAGAACTACAAGCCAAACGCGCAGTCGGATTGCAGTTCAGTTGCAGTCGGCGTGCAGTCGTGTGAACTGTTTGGCTTGCAGTTCTATTGCAGTCGTATTGCAGTCGTGTCAACTGCAATCCAACTGCGGTTTGCAGTTGGATTGCAGTTGAAATGCAGTCCGTCTGTGTAGACCCTAAGTTGTGCGACATAATTTTTTGTGGATCCAGTCGTTTTATATCGTGCACTAATACGGAACTCGTTTTAAAATTGGTATTGGAAATTATTTAATTGGAAATGTTTTTGCGATTTTGATATTTTTATTTCATTGGTGTTTTTTTTTTATTATATTAATTTTAAATTATGATGTATATGGTACACATCGTAATTAAAAAAAATCAGCAATGAAATAAAAATATGTAACGGTATACAGACAATACAGTATACCGTTAGATATATTTTGTTACTTCAAAGAGTTTTTATATGTAGTGACGGTGTTTGCGGAGTTCCACAAACACTGCCGGCGCGGCTTAAATGAAACTGAGGGTAACCTTACAAAAAAAGAGCGACCCAACTTGTTTTTTAATGTTTTCAGCTCATTCGGATTATCTTTCCCAGCCCGAGATCCAACCACGTAACAATACCCAGAAGAACACATTCCGAACGATGTGTTAAAAAACTCAACATTTTCCGCACAGAACGAACTTGGCGAAACTTAATTTAAATTTGGACTTTAATAAGATGGAATATGATTCAAATCGTCTCGCGTGTCTCGGGAATTGTGAGGGATCTAACATTTTTATGGGGACTTCAACGGCTCTTCGGAGCAGGAGAACGCTTTACATCGGAATCCTCATTCCATTACGAGCGGGTAACACATCGGCTTTTATGCGACGGCCGTCTTTATACAACAGTTTATTCATTTAAATTCAACGATTAAAATGGGTTTTATCAAATTTTTGTGGAGGTTTTCTCCGAAACACGTTTTGGTATTTCACTGAATTTAGTATCTCTGTTATTTATCCGAAATACGTTTTGATATTTTACTGAATTGAGTATCGCTGTTATTTGCACGATTGTGGTTTGAGAACGATGTAATCGTACATTCCGTTTATGACTGATGGATTGATGATGATAATAATCATCGTGGACTGAAAATATCTCCGTTTATAAGGGAATAGGAGGTTTGGGCTGGAATTGGCCGGCGCAAATTAATTCCAAGGCATCACAGAACACTGGCGTAACGTCGGGAACGCTTTGGGTGTAAAGTAGCCGGCACACAAATGGCCCACGATGGCCCACTGCAGGCCACGCCATTGCGTGCCACGTCTGGAAATCGTCCGCCATCATACACCATTACCCCGTCTACACAATTATGATGGCTTGTTATAGTGGACCAGCATGGTCTATTGTGAAGAGGTACCTTTACAATCGTTTACTACCAGGATATCTATTCGCTGGTTTCCCGTTGATTTCTTAAGTTGGCATTGTTTAACATTTTAACATTTGCAATTTGAAATAATTGAATGTAAAGGAGACTCCGTGCTCATTTATACCCGATACAGAACGTTAAGCCAACGAAGTGACGAACTGTAATTAATAATTGCTGCCCTGGGCCCAAAATTTAAAGGGCTAAACATGGTGAGGCAGAAGTTCATTGAACTGTAAGACCCTAACAATGGTTTAAGGAACGTTTTATCTACAGTTCAACTTATACCCTCTATAAACTCTAAGTGCCTTGTAACTTTTATGAATAGTCTCCTCGTAGAGACTCAATTTTGTGTCCTCTCGTTTAATAAATTTCATAAGCGGTTGTATGTTTCAGATATTTACATTACGTAAAACGTAATTAACCCATATAGACCCGCCGTGCCCAAACGAGGACACTTTTAAATTACTTAAATGTTTTGTCATTCAAGTTTATACTTATTTTTATTGTAAGTGTCAATTTGCTAAAAGTGTACTTTCTTATTCTTAGAAGGTACAAATAATATAAATATAGTTCACAGTGTTTTATAATGATTTTTCTGAAGCTGTTTCTAACATCCGAAATGACGCCAAGTTAGTATTTTTTATTTTTAAGTTTTTCTTTTAGGCATATATATTTTTATACTTGAAAGAGCTCATTGCACAATAACCTATAAAAAATATACATATTAGTGTGAAAAGCTTTAGTCTTTATAAGATTAGGAGTAGTTTTATACAAGTGTCCCTATTTGGGGCCAATGGGCGGGCACATTGGATGTAAATTATTCCAATTTTTGTCCACCGATCAATTTCGTATTATCAATGAACTGAAGGGTATTCAATAGCTATGATAAATATTAAATACTATGGACTTCAGGAAGTTGCCATGATTGAAGATGGCTGTGGAAAGATAAATTCAGTCGTATTTCCTTCGCAACCATGTGTTTCTTTACCAGTTTTCATTTCAACATATTCATATTATTCAATTTACAGCGCTAAGAGTTTTTCTTTGATATATTTTGAAGTGACGTTATCGCCGCTGTGTACTTTTTTTGAAATGGATTAAATAACTTTAAGCTCTCGTAAGACGGAGTAATAGATCGCCGGCGCGGCGTAGGAAAGCTAGTATATTCTGCCTCTCTTTCTAACCCCCTTCTCTGCTGTTTGTTTTCAATTCTTCTGGTACTCCCGAAGTGTGAACGCGTTTTTATGAACCGTCTTAAAAAAAGGAGAGTGTCAAATCGACCCGTATTGGTGCTTCCATTCCACACCGCCGTTAGAAAATGTTTGTAAACATTTTCTAACATAAAAACATTTACTAGCAAATGTTGTCAATTGTTAAATTTGGTTAGTAACTGTTACATGTTATAAGTGCTCCTGCACTAACAGAAAATGTTTACTACTGTTTACTAACATTTTATGACATTTAAAGCTGCTCGTGCACCGGATCGGAATAGGAGCGTACGGAGCGTACGGATTTGTTGCTTTGTATTGATTTGTATGGTACTGCGTGCACTGGATCGGCATTTCTGCGCCTGAGACCGGAATTTGTGCCGATGACGTCATCCGCAGCCGCGTCTATGGGTTAATTTATATATTTAGTGCAGAGTCAAAGCGCATCGAAACAAAGTATCAAAACTGAACATAGCAAATCCAACCTTAACTCCAAAGCGTTAACGCACACATTTCATATATACATTAATAACTAAATTGCCTATGCGGAATCCGAATGAAGTGCACGCACCCCATCGGCATTTCGTAAAGCGCATCACAGACGGTGAAGATAATATAAAATATATATTATCTTAGAGCATATTTTTGAATATCGCTCACCATACAAATCCTATGAACCATCACACACGACGAAGTTATTTTATATTTTGTATCTTAAGATACCGAGCGATATGGAAATATATATTTCGTATCTTAAGATGTTATCTTAAGATACGAAATATATATTTCGTATCTTAATATGTTATCTTAAGATGCGAAATATATAAATCTTTATGAATACAGGATGTTTTTGTGTCGGGCAGCGGGCTCATCGGTGATCGGACGCACTAGTGGATGCAGTGTTGCCAGTGATGTATGTTAGAAAGTTACATACTCTCAAGTCTCATTCGAAAAGTAACATTTTGAGGGAAAAAGTGACATTTGGGATAATTTTAAATAAAATTGACTTATAATTTATTGCTAGCTTAAAAAGCTCATGAATCGAAATGAATGTTTCTCTTGAATTTCTGAAATACTCCTGAAACTTCTTCGTTGACAGAATATATTGATAAAGGTTAAATTCGCCGCAGGTTTTTCTCTTTTTTATGTGAGGCTCTATCCAAATATTTCTCCTTTTGGAATGTGCTACTGCAATCTGCATTTCACATTCTATATTAGAATCATCGTCTGAGGAGTTGTCTAACAAATCAAGAAGTAAGGCAGTATCAGTTATCACTCATAGTCAATCACCCTGTATATAGAACTCTAACAAGGAATACGTGTGGCACCAACGCAGACTCGTAAGGAAATGAACAGATTTTTAATATTATCGTATCTTAGCCGTGTGTGAAAGCTTAAGATACTATAATATTTTATATTTGGGCATCTTAAGATAAAATATTATATTATCTTCACCGTGTGTTATGCGCTTAAATGACGACGCTCCGTCCGCTCAGCTTAAATCTGGTATTGGCCTACCGAATACCCCGTCGTCCTATAAAAAAATTTACAAACAAAAGGTAACACAATATGTTTTATTTTGTTATAATTTGTTTTGTTATAATTTGTTAACTTACGTTTACTAAACATTTTATAACATAAAAACATTTTTAACATTTTTTAACATTTGTGATTAAATGTTTGCTAACAAATGTTTACTAACGTTACTAAACATTTTCTAACTGCGGTGTGGGAGCACCATTAGTATGTAATATTTCCAGAACTGCTCAATTTCATTCATTCTATTATTTAATAATAACGTGAATGTGTGTCTGTCTGTTATCTTTTCACTCTTTACCACTGAACCGATTAAGATGAATAAGTGAACAACATCGAATATTGAAATTGTTTGACGCGAGCGGCCGATAATTATTTTGAAAACATATTATTTAGGTCTTTTCAAAAGGTCAAAAGGGTTTAAAGTATTACATTTAAAGCTCATTTTAACAAAATATTGTTCGTTCCCTACGAAAGCTAAGAGTAAAAAGGGAAAATACCCTTATAATATGGCTCTTGTTGTGACCTTCTAGGTACAGAAGCCGAGAGGACATACTATGTTGTAACCACGGAGCTAATTATTAGCTCCATGGTTGTAACTAGGGAATGCAATCCCGCAAGAGAATTTCAATCCCGGTATTTGCGGGATTGAACCATCACAATCCCGCTGGATCCCGGTATTTGCGGGATCCCGCTGGATGGATTTAAACTTTTAAAATAAATCGTTATAATGACTTTACTTGATAGACCCCGTTTTATTCTTAGAATCTCAAATAAAACAAACTTTGTCGGACATTTTTTTAAGGGTTTATTTATTAACACCTCCATACTTCAGACTTTATAAAAAAATGAAAGAAAAACTAATCATTTTTTTAGAAATGACTTCGTAATAATAATAGTTAAAAAAAAACTAAAAAATATATCGCTTATTTATGTCCATCTTTTATCGATTTTTTTTTCGAAACATAGGCAAAAATTGTGCCCAAAGATTCCGAAACGGTTCCTGATATTCGACACAAGGTAGCTAGCAGCTGGAAATGCTCGCTCAGTTAGTTAGTTAGTTCAATTGTCATTTAAAGTGAATTATAGGTGAATTGAAGCTAAATTGCCAGTTCACACACCCCCGCGCGCAAAGTTACGCATATTAATCACATTTCTTTGTAATCCCGCCAGTCCCGCGGGATCCCGCAAAATTTTCGACCGGGATTAGTCCCGCATAATGCATGCGGGATCCCGGTATTTCGGGATCCCGGTATCCCGGTATTGCATTTCCTAGTTGTAACAGACCGATTAGCGCCGCGGTCCTGTGTAATTATTTCTTTAGGGCTTGTACTAATATTTCCACTAAACTGATGTACCCAACCTTTTATTTTGGTCGAGCTGAATCAAGTTACGTATGTCGCGGTCTATCAGTTGGGATCGACGTAACTCGACTAAGTTACATAGGTCGGCCATCAATATATTATTATCAATTTCTTTGGTAGTGTCAACTAAGTGCTCGAAATGGAATACCGTATGTCGCGCACAAAAACTATCGAAATGTCACTCGCTAAAGTTGATCGCACATATTTTGTCAGCAACGTACGGCGCGTCGAACGCTCCCGTATAGCATACATATAGTGCACGAAATGCGGCGCGTATGGTGTGGGTGAATGTGCGAAGGCTCTCATCATTGCATACAACGAGTACTAAGAAACGGCGCGTTCGACGCGTTCGTTGCTACAATAATAAGCGATCATCTTAAGACGTCGGCTCACCCCTCAAATGTATTTCCTATACATATTTCCTATATTATATGACTTGCGCGTTCATTGAATGACTCAATTTAATCGAATGACTAAAGGACAACTCGTCAAGACGTTGACTGAAACGTTTAACGTCTTGACTAAAAGGCGTAATAATATAGTGAAGTCGTTAAATCGGATGTTATAATTTTTTTAAGTAGCCATTTGGCGAGGCAGTTATTGGTAAAACCACGTTGTCATATTATTTTATTACAAATAACGCACTTTAAAGTAAATTAAATCAAAAAAATAATAACAGCTCTCTGCTCTATCAGCTGCGCGAGCTGTTTGACGCCATGTTTGTGACTACTAGCGCCGCATTGAAAAAAAATGAAATTCATTCAATCACGTGACTGATTTCATGTCCGCTACCTTCAAAGGGCTATTTTACAAATTGCTAAGTAACGTTGTAAAAGTAAGTTGGACGTTGAGTAACGTTTGTACAATCAACGTTCGGCCGAGTCATTCAATTGAATGATTGTAACGTTGTAATAATTAAAATATTTAAAATTGATTTTTTTTACAAAATAATACCAAAATTATTAACTTATTAATCCTATTTTATAACTACGGAACTACAAAATATAACATTAAATCACTAAAACAATATAAATAATTCAAAAACTTAAATAACTAAAAACCTATATAAATTTTAATAACTTAAAATGCCTAGCGCCGTCTTAGCGCTCCTTACAGCAGCATTTTAAGCCCGCGGACGGAATTATTCAAATCTGCCTTCATTTTACGTTATCATTCGTTTTGTGACTCGATCGTCACACACGATTCGCTGCGGGAGAACACGACTGGAAGCCAAAGGAGACGCACGTTATTGCGCCCGATTATTTTAAATAACGTTCCTTTCGAAACGTACCTTGTGTGTTTTTGTCAGTTTATTTAAACATCATTTTAAAAGTTAATAATTTATTAGTGCCGTATTGTACCCCAGATTGGGTAAGTGGTATTTTAACAGGTATTGCTATTGATTGCTTTGATTATAAAGATATTATTTCATTATGTGATTCTAGTAGCTGACTTCATATTCATCCATTTTCATTACATAGTTGCTACCATTGTGCTGTAGACTGTTCACTGTAGTAGCTTTCTGATTTTGCAATTTCATCGTTAAGTATAGAATTATTGCATCAGATTTTCAAAAAAAGACATACCTTCAATCATTTTTTATTAAAAATTAAAATATATATTATAATTTCGTAAAGTCTGTAATCTCCGATTCTGATTGAGATCATCCACGGCTGCACGTCTACGTAGTAGGTATTTTTCCTTATGCTGCAGTTAGTGTGGATGATCTCGGCAATTTCGGAACCGCCCGTAATTTTCTTTGATGGCGCGTTCCAGGGTTCCAAGATCGGTTTGGCATTTGTTTCCGTGCCGCCATTTTGTTGCCGTGGCTGCCGTTGGAGCCGACCTGCTGGAGCCTGGCCGCCGTCTCAACACCCTGCAGGCCGTTTTCGTCCTCCGTGCTGCAGCCAGGAGAGTACCTACCTGGGTTTCAAAAGTAATAAGACTTGCCCTGTTTGAACTAAAAGACCCACGCCCTCACTTCTCACTTCATAAGGGCAATATTATAATCTTTTGTAATTGTTTATTGATAATATAATATAATTTTGTTCACGGGTCTCTGTTTTTATTATTTACTATTCTTAGCACAGGGCCTACCCCGTGACACTGGCGCCCACACTTGGTTAGTTTAAACAGGTCTTATTGCTTTTTCCCAGCTTTTTTGTAGTTTGTGCATGCCTGTGGCTTATTTTTTTTGTAAAACGTTATTTTATTTTATTTTTGGTTTTCCCGTTACTAAAGTGTACTTATTGCCAATAGGTTGTTAAAATTGTAAATTTTATAATACCTTCTTTCTTTTTTTGTAATCGGCAAACCGTTAGTGCTTGGTTGGTAGTACACATTAGTAGCATTTTTTTTTTATTATTTGCTGTTTTTTTTCTGATTTTATTTTTGTTTTCAAAAAAAAAAAAAAACCAAACGTTAATTTTACTAAATATTGTAACAGATCGGAGATCGGTTTGAATTTTTTTCTCTTGTCTTGTTTTTTATTTTTGCTACTTGTTTTTTGGTTTTGTTTTTTTAGTTTTGTTGTATTGGTTGTTTTGTTGTATTAGTTGCTTACTAGCTAATTACCACTTACCACTCTTGTGTACAATACTCAACACTTAATCAAAAATGTTGCCGGTTAAATTTCTTTCGTTACAAAAATCAGAACTTGAATATGAGGTCCAGATTCGTGGTGCTACCGCTGCTTCTTCTGTGGAGGAATTGCGTAAGCAAATAGTTAAATTAGCGTCTGAATATCCGTCCGAACACATATTAGAGTCTCCGCTAGATACGCGTCAGGATCTTAAAGGCTGTTGTGAGGTTATAACTAAAATTCAAATGAATCTTGATATACCTGATCCCAGTGAACCTACTATTATGAGAACACAAAATATGCTCAATCATCTGCATAATCGATTAGCAAGAATCACGCGTGGAGATGATTTTAAGAAAGAATATGACGATATTTGCAAAAGTTATAAATTTTTGTCGCAAAAATTGTCGGCTCTTCAAGCAAAGCGACCTATACTTAGCACATCTTACTCAGGTGAAAGTTCTTTTAGTGAGGCTCAAACTCCGGAAGTGCACAACCTAATTTCGGTAACTTGCGATCGTTCTATTTCAGACTTAAATAAAATTAAATTTAATGGCAAAACGTGTGTGCGTTCTTTCATTCAGCGCGTTGAAGAATTTATTGTTGCTCGAAATATTTTATCATCGAAAGTCTTAGCTTTTGCTACCGAAATTTTTCAAGACGACGCCCTTCATTGGTATCGTGCTATTAGGGACAAGATTTCATCTTGGCCTGAGCTCGCCGCGAAATTAAAAGAGGACTTTGATCAGTCAGATTACGACTATCGTCTTATTTCGGAAATTCGATCTCGCACTCAGGGTGAACGTGAGAATATAACCATTTATCTCTCGATCATGAGTGGCATGTTCTCTCGTCTTTCCACGCCACCTAGTGAATCGGATCAACTCGAGATTTTATTACACAACATTAGGCCATGTTATGCCAGTACACTTGCTGCATCAGCTGGTCAGATCACGACCATAGAATATTTACGCTCTTTATGTCGTAATTATGAGATTATTCATTCTCGTCTCTCGAAATTTCAAGAACCTCCTCGGGTGAGCTCTGACACTGTTGCACCTGAGTTTGCTTATACTAAAGAATTAACTAAAAATACAAATAAATTTAATAATAACACATTTAATAAACAAACTTTTACACAGAATAATAATAATTACAATAATAGAGAACAATATACAAGACGATTAAATTATAATCATCAAAGTAAAAATCAATATTATACTTCAAATAAAAATCAAAACGAAAACTATATACATTCAGTTCAGGTAAATAAACAACAACCCTTTTGCCCTAGGTGTCGCAGTAACACACATCACATTCGACAATGTCAGGCTAGTCGTGATAAAATATTTTGTTTTAAATGCGGTATGAAGGATGTTAAAACACCAGATTGTCCTGTGTGCAATAAAGATAAAAATCCAAAAAACTAGTAAAGCAGAATTGTAGCAATTTTAATCAAAAAGATTGGGATAATTGGCTTTTTTTTATTAAAAATTTTTATTCTACGTATAAGGTATCTACAATTCTGCATTCAAAACCCTTAAATGATTCTAGGCCCTATGTAAATTTTAAAATTAATGATATTGAAGCCTGTGGTTTGCTTGATTCTGGTGCTGCAGTCACAATTTTAGGTAATAACTCGCACTTTCATTTAATTGATTGCACCTTGCAACAGAATGACCACATTTCTATGGTAGCTGCTGGCGGTCAATCCCTAATATGTATAGGCTATATGAATTTGCCCATAACGTTTGAAGGACAATTTCATATCATTAAAGCTTATGTTGTTCCAGAGGTGGACACAGCTATTATATTAGGCATAGATTTCTGGCGTACATTTAATATTTGTCCCAAGTATATAAATAGTGTTACATTGTCACCAGTTTCAATTGCTGAGTTAAAACTTAACAGTACCGAGTTTATAAATTCGTATGATAATCTTAAAGATAATCAGAAAGAAATAGCTGATAATATTATTGCTCAATTTAAGACGATCTCTTCGGAAGAAAAAGGTTTAGGACGTACTAGCTTAATTACGCATAGAATAGATACGGGTGATGCCCAACCGATTAAACAGCGTTATTACAGGATGTCTCCGGAAAAACAGCGAATTCTAATTGAGCAAGTCGATGAAATGCTGTCTCTAGATGTCATTGAGCCTTGTGAAAGTGCGTGGTCTTCTCCGGTTCTTCTCGTAAATAAGAAGGACGGGAAACCCAGATTTTGTCTCGATAGTCGAAAACTCAATGCAATAACGAAGCGTGATGCGTACAATTTACCATACGTCTCAGAAATATTAGATAGCCTTCGGGATGCTAAATATTTGTCGAGCGTCGATCTCTCGAAAGCGTTCTGGCAAATTCCAATAGAGCCTGCAGACAGAGACAAAACTGCTTTTTACGTACCAGGCAGAGGCACGTTTAGATTTAAGACAACTCCTTTCGGTCTCACGAATGCTCCTGCTACTCAACAGCGTTTGGTAGATCGCTTATTTGGCGACAATGATTTTAAAACCTTCGCTTTTTTGGATGATATTATTATTATTAGCTCATCGTTTGAGGAACATGTTTCTCGTTTATTACGCGTTTTAGAAAAATTGAAGCAGGCAAACCTTACAGTAAACTTTGAAAAGTGTAAATTCTTTCGTAGTGAACTAAAATATTTAGGTTACGTGGTAGACGCGCATGGTTTACGCACGGACCCAGAAAAGGTACAAGCAATTTTAAATTTTCCTGTTCCTACTAACAAAAAGGAATTAAAACGTTTCCTGGGTACTGCGACCTGGTACCGCCGTTTTGTTCCAAATTTTAGTACCGTAGCTGGCCCTTTAAACAAGCTTACATCTAATAGTAAGAAGGCACCACCTTTTCAGTGGACGCCGGAGGCTGACGCGGCTTTTGCTGCAT
This sequence comes from Polyommatus iphigenia, assembly GCA_963422495.1. Lineage (NCBI taxonomy): Eukaryota > Metazoa > Arthropoda > Insecta > Lepidoptera > Lycaenidae > Polyommatus > Polyommatus iphigenia. The sequence continues at coordinate 27,437,376 of OY730183.1, forward strand.
TAAAAGATTGCCTAGTTTCCGCACCAGTTCTCTCTTGCCCGGTATACACTAAGTCTTTTGAGGTCCACACAGATGCAAGTAATTATGGCATCGGTGCTATGCTTACACAGACTATAGACGGCAAAGAACACCCTATCGCATATATGAGTAGATCTCTCACCAAGGCCGAGAAGAACTACAGCATCACAGAAAGAGAGACTCTCGCTGTGTTAGCTGCTCTCGAGCACTGGCGGTGTTATTTAGAAAATGGCCAGACATTTACCGTATACACTGATCACTCCGCGTTGAAGTGGTTCCTTTCGTTGGACAATCCTACAGGTAGATTGGCACGTTGGGGAGTAAGATTATCATCATTTAATTTTGAAATTAAGCACCGACGAGGAGTAGACAATGTTATACCTGACGCTCTCTCACGTGCTATCCCAGTCGCTGCTATATCTCTTTCAAACGCTGTAGATAGCTCGAAGGATGATTGGTATATTAATATTTATAACGGTTGTCTTAAAACACCTAGTAATTTTCCAAATTTTCTAATTAAAAATAACTCATTGTTTCGACTTTCGAAAAACAAATCACAGCTTACTTCGGAATTCGCTTGGAAGGAAGTAGTTCCCTTAGAATCTCGTGACCAAATTATTGCAGAAAACCATTCTACACCGACAGCAGGTCATTTAGGAATATTTAAAACGTACCATCGATTAGCATTGTCATATTACTGGCCTGGCATGCATCAAAGCGTCGTAAAATTTGTTTCCTCTTGCTCCGTCTGTTTAGCGTATAAGTCACAAAATCACACTACATTGGGAGAAATGGGACGCCCTAAACAATGCTCACGTCCTCACCAAATGATCTCAATTGATTTTGTAGGCCCACTTCCAGTTTCTCGAAAACAAAATAGTTACATGCTCGTAGTTACCTGTTGTTTTTCAAAGTACTGTAACATTTTTCCACTACGTCGAGCCACAGCTGACGCAGTGGTTAATATTTTAGAAAATTCAATATTTTTAGTTTTTGGCATCCCTCAGACTATTTTCTTGGATAATGGAAGTCAATTTATTAGTTCTACAACTAAAGCACTATTTCAAAAATATAAAATTCCCAACGTATTTTTCACTCCTAGGTATACACCTCAAATAAACTTAGTTGAGCGTTACAATAAAACTATAGTCACAAGTCTTTCTACCTTTGTTGATAACGACCATAGAACTTGGGATGCCTATATACCTAAGATACAGTTCGCAATGAATAACTCCGTAAATGAAGCCACTGGTTATACACCATCTTTTCTTGTACATGGTAGGGAGTTAGTCTTATGCGGATCACACTACACTGATTCGGATTTAGGTGACGAAGTTTTGTTTTTGCCGCGTGATATTTACGCTGAGAACCTAGGTTGCTTATCGTCGGTGTTTAATGATGTGCAGGCCTCATTATGGAATGCACATGTAAAGAATACGTCACACTATAATTTACGTAGGAAACCAGCTGAATATAATGTTGGTGACGTAGTCTTTAAGCGTACTTACATTTTAAGTGATAAAGACAAATTCTTTAGCAAGAAATTAGCGCCAAAGTATTTAAAGTGTAGGATAATCGAAAAGCGTTCTCCTTTAGTATATGTCCTAGAAGATATGACTGGAAACAATATTGGTGTCTGGCATATCAAGGATTTAAAAATGTGTAATTTTAAATAAGTACCTAAATTTAAATAGTCGTCAACCCCATAAATAACATCTTGTTTTTTTAGCATAAGTCATTAGCTTTGTGATATAGCTGATGACTTGTTTTTTGTTAGGATGCGTCAACTACTTATAAATGACTATCATTGTAGTTGTTGCTTAATTGTGCGTTTTATGAAAGATAGATGAATGTTAGTAGGATAGATGAGTAATGCTAGAAACTATTCTCGGGTTTTATTTGAGGATAAAACCCTTTCCGAGCCGAGGGGGGTAATGTAACGTTGTAATAATTAAAATATTTAAAATTGATTTTTTTTACAAAATAATACCAAAATTATTAACTTATTAATCCTATTTTATAACTACGGAACTACAAAATATAACATTAAATCACTAAAACAATATAAATAATTCAAAAACTTAAATAACTAAAAACCTATATAAATTTTAATAACTTAAAATGCCTAGCGCCGTCTTAGCGCTCCTTACAGCAGCATTTTAAGCCCGCGGACGGAATTATTCAAATCTGCCTTCATTTTACGTTATCATTCGTTTTGTGACTCGATCGTCACACACGATTCGCTGCGGGAGAACACGACTGGAAGCCAAAGGAGACGCACGTTATTGCGCCCGATTATTTTAAATAACGTTCCTTTCGAAACGTACCTTGTGTGTTTTTGTCAGTTTATTTAAACATCATTTTAAAAGTTAATAATTTATTAGTGCCGTATTGTACCCCAGATTGGGTAAGTGGTATTTTAACAGGTATTGCTATTGATTGCTTTGATTATAAAGATATTATTTCATTATGTGATTCTAGTAGCTGACTTCATATTCATCCATTTTCATTACATAGTTGCTACCATTGTGCTGTAGACTGTTCACTGTAGTAGCTTTCTGATTTTGCAATTTCATCGTTAAGTATAGAATTATTGCATCAGATTTTCAAAAAAAGACATACCTTCAATCATTTTTTATTAAAAATTAAAATATATATTATAATTTCGTAAAGTCTGTAATCTCCGATTCTGATTGAGATCATCCACGGCTGCACGTCTACGTAGTAGGTATTTTTCCTTATGCTGCAGTTAGTGTGGATGATCTCGGCAATTTCGGAACCGCCCGTAATTTTCTTTGATGGCGCGTTCCAGGGTTCCAAGATCGGTTTGGCATTTGTTTCCGTGCCGCCATTTTGTTGCCGTGGCTGCCGTTGGAGCCGACCTGCTGGAGCCTGGCCGCCGTCTCAACACCCTGCAGGCCGTTTTCGTCCTCCGTGCTGCAGCCAGGAGAGTACCTACCTGGGTTTCAAAAGTAATAAGACTTGCCCTGTTTGAACTAAAAGACCCACGCCCTCACTTCTCACTTCATAAGGGCAATATTATAATCTTTTGTAATTGTTTATTGATAATATAATATAATTTTGTTCACGGGTCTCTGTTTTTATTATTTACTATTCTTAGCACAGGGCCTACCCCGTGACATGATGTCGTTCAATGAATTCGCTAGGCATTCAATTGAATCGCAGATTAAACCAGATGACTGCTACATATACATATTTAAATACGCTAGAAGATCGCCAGATCTGTGGGACATTGATGGAATTGCACGTGCGTTCCCGGTTAAGGCCGGGGCGCAGCAATCGTCCGGATATTTTTTTTTATTAATTTTACTTTTCTTCCTAAATAAACAAAGTGGTGAACATAAATTAAAGTAGAAAGCAAATAATTTCTAAACACTATTTACATACTTTTACATTCGGGACGTAACATGTAATGAAATACCTATATGTTTCATATTATGTATGTAATCTTGTATGTAATCTGTGCTTAACAATAATAACGGGTTTATGCCCGTTTTCACCAACTACACCTAAAATTTAGGTGTCCCTTAAGTCAAAATTCCAAGTTTTGTTCTTGATGAATTGACAACCCCGTTACTCTTAGATGACGTTTATCTATACTAATATTATAAATGCGAAAGTATCTCTGTCTGTCTGTCTGTCTGTCTGTCTGTCTGTCTCGCTTTCACGCCAAAACTACTGAACCTATTGTAATGAAATTTTGTACACAGATAGTCTAAAGCCTGAGAAAGGACATAGGCTACTTTTTAACTGGACAAAGGGGTTGTAAGGGGGTGAAAATGCGTAAATTTGTTCAAATTAAGTTTTTTTTTTTTTTTTTTTTGGGCTTTGGCCCACCACACATTCCCACCACTGTATCTCCTGTGTCGCCAGGATCGACAGCGGCATCCAACCACGAAAACCCTTTGATATGATCTCAGGGAGCCCGAGGGACATGCTAATACTGTCTTGGGACCCGCAACGAAATTAATCAGAAGAAAATAGGAGGAGTAGGAAGAATCCAATTTCCCTCCCCATAAAAGCGGGAGACAGCACAAAGTTGCAATGACCGAAAGTCAAAGAACTTAAGGGGGAGCACCACGGAAATAAGGTTAATAATTGTGACTCCTAAGCCAAAGCTAAGTTAATATTGGAGTTTATTGTGTTTGACTGTTGCCAATAATAATTGTGGCAAAAACGCTTGAAGGCACGGAAGTTCCTAGCGCTGTCCACGAGATCACCGTAGTATGCTACTCCAGATGTACAGAATAGGTTGTTTAGCATAGTAGTTCTTTCGTCCTGCCAGAGACTGCACTCCCAGAGAACATGATGCGCGGTTTGTTCAAACATGTTGCCTTCGGTCGAGCACTCGCACATGGGTGATGCTACTAGTTTAAATCCGTAAAGTTTGGCCTTAAAATTTCCATGACCGGTCAGGAATTGAGAAACGCAGTGATCAATATCCATCCAATGTTTGGATAGCCGTTCACGAATATTAGGGAAAAAATTATAAAGGTGTCGCCCTTTGGTGGAACAGTCCCATCGTGACTGCCATTCGGAGATTAGGCTTTGCACAGAGTTTTCTAAAGGTTCAAACAGTCTTGCTATTTTAATTTTATCGCGAGCGCTTAAAAAGAACGGGTTGTCAATGTTTTTTTTATGATAGTAAATTGTCGCACGACGCTGAATCTCAAGGTCAACGGGTAAAACTCCGGCTAACACAGGTAAGGCTTCGGTGCTTGTGGTCCTGTAAGCTTTGCATAAGAATATAAGAGCAAGACGTTGGCTTTGTAGCAACTTGCGACGAGCCGCGCCGATTGTTGCTCTGTCAGCCCACACGGGGGCCCCGTAGCAAATGCTGCCTAGGTAAGTAGCAGTATAAATTAATTTTAGGGTTTTGAAGGAGAGGCCCCATGTCGACGTAGATATTTTGGTAAAGGAGTAAAAATTGCGCTTCGCTTTCTCACCGGTTTGAATTATATGTTCTAAAAATGAAAATTTATTTTCCAAGTAAAAACCAAGATAACAGAGTGACTGTTTGCGTTTAACGTTAATATTGTCAAGTTTAATGCTAGGGGAAGATATAAGGGACCCTTTTAAAAGAATTTGGTAAGTTTTATGCGCGGCGAATTTCAGGCGATTACGTTTACCCCAGCTCGATATTAAATTAAGACTATCATTGGCTTTAGATTCAATTTCGGAACGTGAATTTGCATGAACGATGAGAAAACCGTCATCGGCGTAGCCAACTAGTACGCACAGCGGTGGTAGGGGAAGACTTAATAAATCATCAAATCCGAAATTCCATAATTTTGGCGAGATAACAGAGCCCTGAGGGCAGCCGCATGTTAAATCTTTGGCGTGTGTACAATGGCCAAGTCGAAGCTTAGTTTGACCGTTAAAAAAATAAGAACGTATTATGGCATAAATATTAGAGTAGCAACCTCGATTTTTTAGTTTTAATAATAACATCGGCCACCAAGCATGATCGAACGCGCCGGAGATATCTAATGAAATGGCGACCACGTATTTAGATTCCGAATGATTTACTATTTTTCTAACTTCCATAGCCGCGTCAACAGTCGATTTCCCGGCGGTGAAACCGAACTGATGACTATGAAATTTAGGGCCACCGGGTAGCAGGCGAGGTACGATGAGACGTTCTAGTAATTTACCTAAGCAAGGCAGTAACGTTATCGGACGGTAAGATTTTGGGTCGTCAGGAGGTTTGTTTCCCGCTTTAGGTATTAATTTTAAGCAACCGGTGCGCCAAATTTTTGGAAATATACCTTCTGCGATACATCTGTTGTAAACATGTAGAATCGATGAACTGGCCGCTAAGCACGCTTGTTTTATCATAATATTCGATATTTTATCCTCGCCCGCAGATTTTTTTATAGGCAAAAGGTTTACTATTTTACTAAACTCCTCCGAAGTTGGTAAATCTGAGGCCGGTGTATGTATGGGGTCTAGCATTCTACTCCTAATGTCGCGGTGGTGTTCATCATCCAAGGAGGGCTCGTCGTCTGGGATGAGAACGTTTAGATATGCCTTCGCCGTTTCGTCTAAGCTACAAGTGTAAGAGTTGTTAATTTTAATATTTGAGAAAAAGCTTGGCTCATTACTACTACCGGGTTTAAGCTCGTGGTATAAAGAGGACCAGGGGCCCTCTTTATCCAGTCTATTCGCGGCATTCTTCAACATATTATTTTTCGCTAACGTAACGGCGGCGCGATAGCGTGACCTTGAAATGCGTAGGTTATTCAAACTAATTATGTAATTATAATTCGAACGATCGTGGCCAGATTTACGAAGATTATTGATTTTGCGCCTGGCCCTTCTAAATTCCCGACGAAGATTAAGAAGGTTACTGTTCCACCATTTACAGTTGTGATCTTTTTTAAGAGGTCTACGACCCAAGGCTACATCGGCACAGTAAACAAATGTGTTTGTCATAATTTCCGCGCACTCATCGACGTTTAAATCCGGCCGAGTGAAGTCTCCGGCATGAGCGGTAATGAGGGAGCGGAATAAATTCCAATCGCCGTTCTTTACGTTGTATTTATAGTCATTAGAATTGACTACGGTATCACTCGGGACCGCACGAGAAAACTCGTACACCAATAAGCGGTGATCACTACATGACGCATCAGGTAGGACACGCCAATGCCTAATCTGGACGTACGCGCTGGATAGCGTGACGTCAATCGACGATTCGCCCGTTGGGCTACTATAGGTAGGTGGTGCATCGGGGGTGTTGTGAATTTGGAGGTTAAACTCCGCAATAAAGTCTTCTACAGCGGTACGACGGTCGCGGTCAGTGTACCTAAGCTGGCCGTGCCATAAGGGCGAGGATGCATTGACGTCGGCGCCAATAATAATTTTATCACCCGCGAGAGATTGTAATACGCGGCGGAGTTGATGTAAATGTGGGCCTACGGTATCCGCGTACTGAAAGTAGCAGCTTACAACGTATAGTCTAAACTGAGGACACGATACCTCGGCTACCGCACAATGCGACGTCGAAAGGTTAGTTAAGGCCGTGACTGAAAATCTAGACTGAGGTGTGTATATACCCGCGCGAGCTAAGTTATTAATTTGTATCATTTTCGACCGAAACGACGCGAGTTGATATTGTTCTTGAACAAGTACTAAGTCTAAATTGTGATCAGAAACTAACTTTTCTAATTCTAAAGTCGCGTGCTTGTTATTATGGAGGTTTAACTGTCCTATATTTAAACTATCCATACCTAGTAGTTAAAATAAGTTGCTCCATTTTGCTTTTATATGTTGGACAGTCTGGGGAGCCCGTGGGGTGGTCGGAAGATTTTTTATAACGTTGGCAACTACCACAAACTGGCTTAAAATTTTCTTTATCTTTGTTGGGGCACGACAACGAGCTGTGTTTTTCGGCACAGTGATAGCAGCAAGGATTAGGATCGCGACAGAATTTAGCGACGTGCCCAAACTGTTGGCAGTTGCCGCAGCGGACCAGCTCAACGTCGTCCACGAAGCGACACATCGCCCAATCGATAAACAGTTTTTCTTTTGAATTGATCAGGTGTTTACGCACAGCGGGGTCTAATTCGATACCTATCCATTTCCTGTTGTTGTAATTTTTATTTAAATTACGACGTCTTACTATTTTTGTTGAACGCAAAAATTGTTCTTGAGACATATTCATTTCGCCATTAATATTTTGATTAAAAAGTGCGAGAAGGAAATTATCATCCGTCATATGTTGCGGTACATCTTTTATGAGAATACGTGGGTTACGTCCTTTAGGCGACTCGAGTCGCAGACCGGCCGATTTAAGCGCTTCCACGGATTTAAGTTTATTAACTTGCGACTCGCTAGTTAGTCGCAAGATCACACCCGAATTAGCTGTTTTTTTGACGCCGTGAAATTGAAAACCGTCGGCCGGGTTGATGACTTTCATCAGAGCTTGTTTTGTCTCCGACGATGATTTTAATTCCCCCGATTTTTCTTGTGTCGGATAGGCAATAACGCAGGGAAGCGGTTTTCGGGTCTCGACTGGCGGCACTGACTTCGCAAGTCTTAGTTTAAGCGCGTCCGAGTAGGAGGTAGAAGGCGCGGCGGCAACTGTTTGTACGACGGGATTAGTTTTGGCAGCTAACAATTCGCGTTCCATATTAGCGACCTTGGTTTCCAAGGAGGAGTTCTTTATGGCGAGAAGTGAGACGATCAAATTAAGTTACTTCCAAAAATTCATAATAGATGGCGCCGTGCGTCTCCTACATCTCGCTATCGCTTGCTCATACATCTTTCTATAGGAGGTGGTACCATATTTAGTTGCGTTTTTCTATTCTTTCGATTGTTATACAGTATACCCGTTGTTAAATAACTCACTTCTCAGTACTTTATCTATGTAGTGACGTAACCTTAAACCTATCAATGATAGTTTATGGGTAAAGTAAAAGTTGTGTTATTGGGGGGCTAAATAAGCTTGAGGCATAAATAAAGTTTAATTTAAAAAAATGAAATATGTGCACACTGCACAGCTGTTTTTGGGTGTTTTGATTTAAGGGGTACCAGGGTTTTTTTTATAAAACCATTAGGTGACGTTTATAATTTACGGGATGGATTGACGACCCCGTACACTTAGGTGACGTATGTGGCGACGACGACGGTTACCTTGACAATGAATCTGTTATAGAATGGCCGTTTGATATTTTACTTGTAAAATAGCGAACCCCCATAATTAATATACATATTTATCACAAACCTTCCTCTTTAATCACTCTATATATTAAGGTGACGCAGCGTTAAAGTAAGAAACCGTGTTGGATATGTTTTAGATTGCTTGTTTTCTATGAGAGATAGAAAACAAGCAATGGAACAGCAAAAAATGGAAAGGGCGTAAGCGACAAAATGGTTTTTGTCGCATAATTTAAAAACCATAAATACATTTCATATAAGCTATGCACAAATTAAAGTGCATGCTTGATCCAATTTATGTACAAATTTTGGAACCTTAAATCACTCTCCTCTGTTGGAAAAATAGGAATCCCTTTTTTTACAGAGGTCTTTTCGATTGATTATTCTGTGCTATAAAAGTTGTCCAATCGTGTTATGCTATGGGCAATTCAAAGACAAAGACATGATGAATACTGACAATGAACTTCAATTTCTTAGCTTTAGTCATTGCTGAGAAAAATCGGCATCGCTACAGCCAAATTATCAAGGCGTCGCCTTAAAGAAAACCGCAATTAAAGGAAACAAAGGGACAAGAGGACAGAAAAAGCGACTTTGTTTTATACTATGTAGAGATATACGTCACCTAAGAGTTACGGGGTTGTCAATAATTCATCACGAACAAAACTTGGAATATTGGCTTAGGGAACACCTAAAATTTTAGGTGTAGTTGGTGAAAAGGGGTTTAAGTTTATTTGAATAACTAAGTCAAAATAAATAAAGGAAAACCCTGGCCATTCATTGACACTTGAAGACTTGCTAAATGCTAATACATAATATTATAAAGACATTTAACAAAAATCCAATCTACCAATAATTATAATATCGGATGATTGCCAACGATAGGGGCAAGTTATAGGGGATATAGGGGAGTTTTCCGTATATCAATGTAGGCACTGACCCAGAAAGATATTGACCAGATAAGACCTGATAAGGCACGCTTCACACACTCCGATAAAATCAATGTGTGGAAATAACAATCTGGGACACATGTCGGCGTAATGCGGCCGGAACTCGTAAAAATGGGCCGAACCCCGCAAAATACATATTATTAGATTTGTGCGCTGCGAAATTGGAAATACATTTGAGGGGTGAGCCGACGTCTTAAGATGATCGCTTATTATTGTAGCAACGAACGCGTCGAACGCGCCGTTTCTTAGTACTCGTTGTATGCAATGATGAGAGCCTTCGCACATTCACCCACACCATACGCGCCGCATTTCATGCACTATATGTATGATATACGGAAAACTCCCCTATATCCCCTATAACTTGCCCCTATCGTTGGCAATCATCCGATATTATAATTATTGGTAGATTGGATTTTTGTTAAATGTCTTTATAATATTATGTATTAGCATTTAGCAAGTCTTCAAGTGTCAATGAATGGCCAGGGTTTTCCTTTATTTATTTTGACTTAGTTATTCAAATAAACTTAAACCTCTTTTCACCAACTACACCTAAAATTTTAGGTGTTCCCTAAGCCAATATTCCAAGTTTTGTTCGTGATGAATTATTGACAACCCCGTAACTCTTAGGTGACGTATATCTCTACATAGTATAAAACAAAGTCGCTTTTTCTGTCCTCTTGTCCCTTTGTTTCCTTTAATTGCGGTTTTCTTTAAGGCGACGCCTTGATAATTTGGCTGTAGCGATGCCGATTTTTCTCAGCAATGACTAAAGCTAAGAAATTGAAGTTCATTGTCAGTATTCATCATGTCTTTGTCTTTGAATTGCCCATAGCATAACACGATTGGACAACTTTTATAGCACAGAATAATCAATCGAAAAGACCTCTGTAAAAAAAGGGATTCCTATTTTTCCAACAGAGGAGAGTGATTTAAGGTTCCAAAATTTGTACATAAATTGGATCAAGCATGCACTTTAATTTGTGCATAGCTTATATGAAATGTATTTATGGTTTTTGAATTATGCGACAAAAACCATTTTGTCGCTTACGCCCTTTCCATTTTTTGCTGTTCCATTGCTTGTTTTCTATCTCTCATAGAAAACAAGCAATCTAAAACATATCCAACACGGTTTCTTACTTTAACGCTGCGTCACCTTAATATATAGAGTGATTAAAGAGGAAGGTTTGTGATAAATATGTATATTAATTATGGGGGTTCGCTATTTTACAAGTAAAATATCAAACGGCCATTCTATAACAGATTCATTGTCAAGGTAACCGTCGTCGTCGCCACATACGTCACCTAAGTGTACGGGGTCGTCAATCCATCCCGTAAATTATAAACGTCACCTAATGGTTTTATAAAAAAAACCCTGGTACCCCTTAAATCAAAACACCCAAAAACAGCTGTGCAGTGTGCACATATTTCATTTTTTTTAATTAAACTTTATTTATGCCTCAAGCTTATTTAGCCCCCCAATAACACAACTTTTACTTTACCCATAAACTATCATTGATAGGTTTAAGGTTACGTCACTACATAGATAAAGTACTGAGAAGTGAGTTATTTAACAACGGGTATACTGTATAACAATCGAAAGAATCGAAAAACGCAACTAAATATGGTACCACCTCCTATAGAAAGATGTATGAGCAAGCGATAGCGAGATGTAGGAGACGCACGGCGCCATCTATTATGAATTTTTGGAAGTAACTTAATTTGAACAAATTTACGCATTTTCACCCCCTTACAACCCCTTTGTCCAGTTAAAAAGTAGCCTATGTCCTTTCTCAGGCTTTAGACTATCTGTGTACAAAATTTCATTACAATAGGTTCAGTAGTTTTGGCGTGAAAGCGAGACAGACAGACAGACAGACAGACAGACAGACAGACAGACAGAGATACTTTCGCATTTATAATATTAGTATAGATAAACGTCATCTAAGAGTAACGGGGTTGTCAATTCATCAAGAACAAAACTTGGAATTTTGACTTAAGGGACACCTAAATTTTAGGTGTAGTTGGTGAAAACGGGCATAAACCCGTTATTTGTTAAGTACAGATTACATACAAGATTACATACATAATATGAAACATATAGGTATTTCATTACATGTTACGTCCCGAATGTAAAAGTATGTAAATAGTGTTTAGAAATTATTTGCTTTCTACTTTAATTTATGTTCACCACTTTGTTTATTTAGGAAGAAAAGTAAAATTAATAAAAAAAAATATCCGGACGATTGCTGCGCCCCGGCCTTAACCGGGAACGCACGTGCAATTCCATCAATGTCCCACAGATCTGGCGATCTTCTAGCGTATTTAAATATGTATATGTAGCAGTCATCTGGTTTAATCTGCGATTCAATTGAATGCCTAGCGAATTCATTGAACGACATCATTCAATTGAATGACTCGGCCGAACGTTGATTGTACAAACGTTACTCAACGTCCAACTTACTTTTACAACGTTACTTAGCAATTTGTAAAATAGCCCTTTGAAGGTAGCGGACATGAAATCAGTCACGTGATTGAATGAATTTCATTTTTTTTCAATGCGGCGCTAGTAGTCACAAACATGGCGTCAAACAGCTCGCGCAGCTGATAGAGCAGAGAGCTGTTATTATTTTTTTGATTTAATTTACTTTAAAGTGCGTTATTTGTAATAAAATAATATGACAACGTGGTTTTACCAATAACTGCCTCGCCAAATGGCTACTTAAAAAAATTATAACATCCGATTTAACGACTTCACTATATTATTACGCCTTTTAGTCAAGACGTTAAACGTTTCAGTCAACGTCTTGACGAGTTGTCCTTTAGTCATTCGATTAAATTGAGTCATTCAATGAACGCGCAAGTCATTCCATCGAATTGCATGTTAAACTAGACGACCGCGACATATATAATATATACATCTTTTGAATTTAATTCTAAGCGAAATAAAGAACTACGATATTTTAGACCATTAATAATTCTAACAGACTATAAACCCTTATTATTTCGCTCTGTCCGTCCATCGTCATAGCTTCAGCTATTATTAATATACATTCACGAATTTTTTACAGCCATAGGTTGCATATAAATATATTGTTGGCGTTATGAAATAGTTATCTTATATATAAAACGAGCTTTTGCCCGCGGCTTCGCTCGCGTTAAGAAGTATTATACAAACTTTCATCCCCTATTTGAACCCCTTGGGGTGGGAATTTATTAAAATCCTTTCTTAGCGGATGCCTACGTCATAACATATACAAATTTCAGCCCGATCCGTCCAGTGGTTTGGGCTGTGCGTTGATAGATCAACATGTCAGTCAGTCACCTTTGAGTATTATTTTATATTATTACCCATAATTTATATATTCTTATTACTTATGTTTACAGGTAAGTTTAAAAGGCAGACGGATCCCCATCCCCATATATATATTTGTCACGTCAATCATGAAAAATGCAGTACTTTGTGAACCCATAATTTATATATTCTTATTACTTATGTTTACAGGTAAGTTTAAAAGGCAGACGGATCCCCATCCCCATATATATATATATATATATATATATATATATATATATATATATATATATATATATATATATATATATATATATATATATATATATATATATATATATATATATATATATATATATATATATAAGGTAACAGGTAAGTTTAAAAGGCAGACGGATCCCCATCCCCATATATATATATATATGGGGATGGGGATCCGTCTGCCTTTTAAACTTACCTGTAAACATAAGTAATAAGAATATATAAATTATGGGTTCACAAAGTACTGCATTTTTCATGATTGACGTGACAAATATTTATTTAAAACGCCCTTCACCTACATATTAGAACATTATTTTACAATAGTTGAACTATTAATAACTAGGGGTGCCACTACATGAAATATATGAAATATTATATCATTACATAAAAGTACTATAATATGGATTTTCACATTAATATACATGACCAAAGAATTTTATAAAGAAAATAACAATTACCGGTTTTTGGGGTATTAAATAAAAGCTTTTTAGGTCTTTGAGGAGCGATCTCTTCCTGCACCACAAACACCTCGCACATCTCAGACTCCAGGTCCACAATAGCACTGGTCTTTTGAACTGGTTTTGGGTCATATGTAGAAATAATTACATTTTCATTTACTCTGGCGTTACTATTATCAGGTTATGAATACACTCGAACTGTCATTTTCAAACGGAACCTCCCATGGATGGCTTACAACCACAGATCGTAATTTCAATCTGTGGATACATTATTGGCACACTCAAACACAAATATGGATTCAAATATCGATCTTGGATTGGTAAAAACGGATTAAGATCGTATATTGGGCTCGGCCGTTAAAGATTTTCGATCAAACTGTAGTGGCAGTGTATAAAATCAGAAATCCGTGCAAGATTTAAGCAATAATCTAACAACAAAAGTGCTGATCTGACAGTTTATTAAAATTATTTCTCAGACTACCTCCACTCTAAAAGTAAACAAGGAACTGACCATAGACAATTTAGTGTTTCCATATTAAAATTGGGGCTACCATATCTAAATTGGTGTTGCCATATAAAAACCTGACTTGCTACACCAAAACTTGGGTTGCCATACCATAATTCGACTTATAATAGAAATCACTGTAGATAACTCAAGATGAACACAGTATGTAATGATATAATATTATAATGTATAAAAGAAATGTAGTGGACTGTCGGCAACTGAACTCCGTGTATTTGGTCTGCAATCTTTTAAGTTGTCTTATCTATGTGATGACTGTGAGGTTGGCCTTAGACAGGTGCCTGAATTGCGTAGATTGATTATTGAGCTCCAAAAACAAGTTGAAAGAACTTAAGTCAACTCAAACAACTCCAATAAACTTGGATAGTGTGATTAATGAGATCCAAGAGAGGGAGAAGCGAAGTCGAATTATTATTGTGCACGGAATCCCAGAGTCAAGAGCAACTTCTTCAGAGGAACGTATATGTTCCGACAAAGATAAAATTTCGGAAGCATTTAATACATTACCTTTTCCTGCACCTGAGATGGTCTCGCTTATCCGTCTCGGCAAGCCAAATAGTAGCGATAAACCAAGACCGCTGAAAATAGTTCTCAATAGTAAATATGCTGCAATAAATATTTTGAAGAACAAGATTAAGATGTCGAAACCTGTTAAGATCTTCTCTGACTTGACACCATACCAAAGGGACCAACTGAAGAGACTGCGCGAAGAGCTATCCTCGAGAATAGATGGTGGTGAAAAAGACCTAACCATAAAATATTTTAATAATGTTCCAAAAATAGTCCAATTCACAAAAAAGTAGCTCCACCAAGGCTCCTCGAATTTCTAATCTTATATACAAACCTGGCTTCCCTAATGGCAAAATTCGATTTGTTTCTTGTTGAAGTAAAAATTCATAGGCCTGCCTTTATAATGATTACTGAAACTCATCTAAATGATAAAATAAGTGATAGCCTTGTTACGATTCCCAGATACTTGACCTACAGATTGGATAGACGAAATAGAGGAGGGGGTGGTGTGATAATATATGCAGCCCACCAGATAAATAACATTGAAGTTATGACTAAAGAAAATAACTCTCGAGTCGAAGCTTTATGGATTGATGTCAAATTTAAGAAGACTCAAATATTATTGGGTTCATATACCGTCCCCCTTCCAGCTCTGATCATTATGACGCCGTTTTATATGATATTATCGCGAGAGCTTCATTTGAAAATACGACAATCATTGCAGGCGACTTCAACTTACCTAATATTAAGTGGCCACTTAACCCTACAACATACAAACTTAACAAGCACAGTGAATTATTTCTTAATATGTACACAAACTTCAGTCTAAGTCAGTTAGTTACCCAAATTACTCGGAAAAGGAACAATGAAGAGTCGTTATTTGACTTGGTTCTATGTAATGATGAGACACTAATTAGTACTTTGGAATACCATCCGCCTATAGGCAAAAGTGACCATGTAGTCATAACGGCGTCTGTACAAGTTATTGGCTCTGAAACGATTAAAACTTCAAAGGAACTTAAGTGTGATTTCCAAAATGCTGACTATGATTATATTAATAAGTACCTGTCCGAAAACTTGAAATCAAACTCTCCCAATCCCATTAATGCATGGTGTGATTTAAAAAACATTATTATTTCCTCTGTTAAAAAATTCATACCTACGAAAAGAAAGATAGAAAATAAAAAATTATACAAACCGTGGATAAATAAACATATATTAGACTTAACTAAAGAAAAGAAAAAACTATGGCGTCTGTATAGACTAGAAAAATCTGACATTACAAGTAAGTAAGTAAGTATCCCATAAGTCTTACAAGTATTGTTTGTAAATGTATGGAAAAAATAATAGCTCAAAAACTGAGAGACTTTTTAATCAAAGAGAATATTATTCCTAACGAACAACATGGTTTTATGTCTGGACGCTCGGTGACTACCAATCTTCTTATTTGTTTTAATAAATGGGTTACGGCTTATGATAGTGGCTGCCCAACAGATGTAATTTATCTTGACTTTGAAAAAGCATTCGACCGTGTCCCTCTGCAACGCCTTTTAAGGAAGCTGGAACACTTTGGTATAAGAGGAAAAATATTGTCGTGAATCAGAGACTTCTTAACAAATAGAAAATTCAGAGTTCGGATTGGAAATAAATTGTCTGCGCCACGCTTACTGCTGAGCGGTGTACCTCAAGGCTCCGTACTCGGACCACTTCTCTTCATACTTTATGTGGCAGACCTAAAACGTGCAGTCAAAATGTATTTCTCCATGTTTGCTGACGATACGAAGATTTTTGCCAATCCCGATACACACTACCAAGCATTACAAAATGATTTGAATTGTATAATGTCTTGGATAGAACAATGGTTACTTAGTCTTAATGTTTTAAAATGTAATGTATTACACATAGGAAAAAAAAATCCCCATAGGACATACTTTCTTGGACAGCAACAACTAGCGTCAGTCATTACCCAAAACGATTTAGGTGTCACTATTAGCATGGATTTGAAATGGGAAACACATATTACATCAATTGCTAAAAAAGGCAACTCGCTCCTCTTTTTGGTCCGTAAATCTTTCAAACATCTCACACCCGAAACATTCTTGTTGTTATTTAAAACTTACATTTGACCTCTATTGGAGTATGCGTTTGTGGTTTGGAATCCGTACTTTAAAAAAGATATCCAACTACTCGAAAAAGTTCAGAGACGAGCTACAAAGTTGGTCAGAGGCATTAGAAACCTAGAGTATGAAGAACGATTAAAGTATCTCGGACTTACCACATTGGAAGAGCGTAGGATGAGAGGCAGCCTTATAGAAACATTCAAAATACTTACTGGTTACTACAATGTCGATGGAATTGAGAATTTGCTCATCTTAAATGAAAATAATCATCTTCAGGGACATCCACTGAAGCTATGGAGAATACCACATAAGAGCAATCCCCTAAAACACTTCTTACCTAACAGAGTAGTTTCTGAGTAGAACAAGCTGCCTGAAAATGTAATAATGGCACCTACAGTAAATTCTCTAAAGAACAGACTGGACAAACTTTAAATCGTATGATACACACGCATCAGCTTATAAGCTGCTAGTGTGCTTATTGATATAATAATAATAATAACCCAGTGGGACGGAAGACCGACACGACTGGCGAGATCGTGCGCACGACCGAGTTTTTACATGCCCATCCGACGCATAGATCATCTTACTTGTCAGACAATCAAGTGATTAGCCAGCATTGTCCTAACCAAACTTGGAAATAACATGTTTCCAACGCGGGAATCGAACCCACGACCTCCGAGTCGAGAGCAATGCTCTAGAGTCTAGACCACTGGACCACGAAGGCGTTATCGGTTGTAATGTAACGTTACAGAGTCGACCATTACATCAGTGAGGGAGGAGAGCCGAGCATTACAATGCGCACCTTGCAAGTAATATTATCATGATATTACATACATACAGTGTGTAATATCATGATATTACTAATTGTAACATCAACTAGCTATGGATAATGGAATGCTCAAATTTGAATATTACATAACAATATGATAACACGCGAAGGATCGTCTGTCAGCGAGGTAGTATTGTAATGCTCAAAGTCGAATCTTAAATATTACATTACACGTAGGGAATGCAATACCGGGATACCGGGATCCCAAAATACCGGGATCCCGCATGCATTTTGCGGGACTAATCCCGGTCAAAAATTTCGCGGGATCCCGCGGGACTGGCGGGATTACAAAGAAATGTGATTCATACGTGTAACTTTGCGCGCGGGGGTGCGTGAACTGGCTACAGACAGCCCGCTAAACGATTTACCTTCAATTCACCTATAATTCACTTTAAATGACAATTGAACCAACCAGCGTGGATGCTGAGCGAGCTTTTCCAGCTGCTGACTACCTTGTGTCGAATATCAGGAACCGTTTCGGAATCTTTGGGCACGATTTTTACCTATAAATATTTCGAAAATTTTTTTGTTAAAAGATGAAAATAAATAAGCGAGTTTTTTAGTTAACTTTAATTATTATTATTACGAAGCCATTTCCAAAAAAATGATAAGTTTTTCTTTCATTTTTTATAAAGCCTGAAGTATGGAGGTGTTAATAAGCCCTTGAAAAAAGTGTCCGACAAAGTTTGTTTTATTTGAGATTCTAAAAATAAAACGGGGTCTATCAAGTAAAGTCATGGTAACAATTTATTTTAAAAGCTTATGTCCACCCAGCGGGATCCCGCAAATACCGGGATCCAGCGGGATTGTGATGGTTCAATCCAGCAAATACCGGGATTGAAATTCTCTTGTGGAATTGCATTCCCTAATTACACGTGCATGCTCGCGGTGCACCTTTAAGTAATTATTTAGTTTTGTTACCTTCTATATAATATTATGTAGTGTACTTACGCCTACGAGCGCTAGCCTGGATTAAAATGAAGCCTAGTTAAATACTATGTTATTTCTCTCGTTCCTCAAAATATAATCACAGTGTAAATAACTAGTTATTTACACTGTGATATAATTATGAATGAAATTAAAACATAATTGCGTTTACATTTCCTCTTAAATATGCAAAACGTAGTTTCAATATCCACAAAAAGTTCTTAATTTCAAATGTTATTAAACAGCTGCTGCTTTTATATATATTTTAATATTTTTGGGATCAGCTTGCACATCGCATCTAAAAAGAAAGAAACTTTACTAAAACATAAAATCCATACTTATAATATTATAAATACGAAAGTGTGTCTGTCTGTTACCTCTTCACGACCAAACCAGTGAACCGATTTTGCTGAAATTTGGTATGGAGATTTTAAGAGAGAGACTTTTCAAGTCATTAGACATAGGATACTTTTTGTCCCGGAAAAATGTACGGTTCCCGAGCGATAGATGAATTTTTGCGCAACGGAATTGCGGGCATCGTCTAGTTACTTACATTTCATCTCTATTCTCTGTGAACACATCGTGCGAGCCGATAATGGAATACAATTAATTTAAGGACGTATTATTTTATTATTCCTTTGCTCCAAGAATTACAGTTCAAAGAGAGAAACTCGGTAGGACTGAATAGAGATTAAACATTCGACAATCGAGTACATATACGATTTTCCTGAAAATACTATATAAAATAATATTCAGTAAACAATAGCGTCGGTAGTAAACAAGGATAACAACAGAACCGGTTTAGGAATCATATTATAATCTTATATACAGGGTGTCAAAAGACCACTTCCGATAACTTCATGGGGTTATTATAGGGCATATATCCATTGGTGCAAGTAATTTTCTTTAAATCGCCAGTTTTTAAAATAGTCAAAATTTTCAACACGCAATGTATAATGCTGATGTAAATGCGCGATAGTATCGCGCGCCAGTGGAGCCCCGCCGGCCCCGGGCTGCGCCAGCCCCTCCGCGCCGCCCGCGCCAAGTCCCGCGCGCGCAGCCCTGCGCTATTCATGAGTTAAGACAAAACAGCTGATCGTGGTGTGCCCTAGCCCGTAGGTAGTAAATAAACCACCAATATTGTAATGATTATTAAATTACAATTGTTTTCACGATTTAATAAAATGTTAGAATTTATTAATTACCATTTCTTAGGTTTATTACTCAAAAATACTCAGTTTTTACTTCCGGCCAAAAAGGAAAAGTAATCATAATTCACATCCAAATCAGGTTGTAAAAATACAATACACAGTTAGGTACTTACACCTTTCTATGGAAAAGATACTTGATAACATGTTCACTGACCTGTGATCAGCTGTCTGCTTTTATGAAATGCAGTTCGAGCTGTGCTCCATCTAACTCAATGTAGATTGCAGAGTTTTTCAACACGAAACAAAAGTAAACAGGAGACATTCCAATTCTTTAAACACTTTTTACTGCACTGTTTAAACCGTTTCATTTCATTTCATCGCACATTCATCGGACGTATCACGTGAAAAAATAGTTAACAATACACAAAACAAGCAGAACCAGAACATCCGTAAAATTACAAAACTTAAACAAAAACTTCACAGTACACCAGCGCGGCGCGTGTTTACAGCAGACTAAACAAAATTTTAGAAAAAACTTTGTAAAATAATAGGGATGTATCCCTGTGCATATTTTGAGTTATCGATAATTTTTTATCGGTAAATCGTTATTAATTGTTTTACATATGAGTAAGTATTGATTACAGTCAAACTAAAAAAAAAACAAATACCTACTCAATGTTAAGAATAGCGACAATAATAGTTAAAAGTTATTTAATTAATTAGGTATTATTAAAGTATTTTCATTGCATGCGTAAACGCGTATACGCACATACGTATAACGCATAACGTGAACCATAGTATAACAATCACTTTATCACGGTAATTTAGGCATCGAAATTATCGAATGCAACTTGACTATGTATCCCGATAAAATTTTCTGAATTTATAACCTCTTAATAGAGTTCATTTTAAAAATGAGTTTACATCTACTAAATAATAGTTATAATTGTTATTATTTAATGGTAATTTAAATATTGACTGAAATAAATAGTTTTGAATTTTAAATAGGGTACAACACTTAGATTGTCCTTGAAATGGATTAGCGACACGTGCGTTGTGCAAGGCAGAGCGGCGGCGCTTTGTCGGGTCCACATCAAAGGACAAAGCAAGCCGCCGCCCGTGTCGGCAGGTGTCGGTGTTCTTTGACGTCTTCACCGAAAGCCGATACACGACTTAAAAGGCCGTGTACACTTGGAATTTCTCATATATACGTAATTCCAAAATCATTTTCTCATACGAAAATATTTAACATGTTTGAGTTGTTTTTCAGTTTAAAATAGTAATTACCTAGGTTCCTGGACAAAAATTTACTTCAAAATATTTAAACACAAAATTTTTTTTTTGCTTTAAAATTTTTTTTAGTGAATTTACTACTAAATATTTAAACACTAAAAAATAGAATAAAATACTAAAAAATATATAAATAAATAGTTAATTTACTACTAAATATTTAAACTAAAAAATATTTTTAGTATTTTAATATTTTGTAGTAAATTTACTATTTATTTGTATATTTTTTAGTGTTTAAATATTAAGTACTAAATTTACTTAAAAAAAAAATTAAAAACAAAAAAATAATTTTTTTCATGTTTAAATATTTTGAAGTAAATTTTTGTGCAGGAACCTAGATAATTACTATTTTAAACTGAAAAACAACTCAAACATGTTAAATATTTTCGTATGAAAAAATGATTTTGGAATTACGTATGTATGAGAATTTCGAGGGTACCCGGCCCCTTAAAACATTATTTTAAAAATTAAAATAAATTTTCTAATTTAGCAGCCATTTGGGCATTGAGGTAATAGGTTGTTGTTAGAGATAAGTTTGATTATTTAACAATTATTTCAAGTATCAAAACGTGGTAGTAGTTATTGTGTTAAGTGTTAATTGATTATTATTTCAGTTGTGTTAAGGCCCTATCGATCCAATTTTACATGACTTTGAATCAATAATAAACAAACAAATAGTGACTTTTAAAAGCCAAAAAAATACACATTGTTGTTTACTTAATGTACTTTGACAATTTGTGGTTCGAAACATAATATTGAAAACTTCACTCGATCAAAAATAACTCCGAAGAGGAGGCTAAATTCGAATATTTTGTGATATTTTTCTTATTTTTCATGAAGCTTATGATAGTTTTACTTTCAAAAATCATATCTACGAAAAGCTCATAACTTAAAGAAGAATAATTTGTGGTTACATTTTGCATTTTGGTTTAGTTATCAAAGAAAAAAGGTTTTTTTCTCCTATTTCGCCCTATCAAGTACGCGGCGAGCGTCGTAACCACCACTGTACAAGGCGCGCTGATATGAATGTTATTTTAATGTCCTTTACGTCGATATTCGTACTGACAGACATCGACCTCCTATTTTTTGGGTCTATAGGGCCTTAAAATACTTTGTGGTGTGATAGATTTCGCTTAAAACGAGAAGTGTTTTTGACGTTGTTGGTGGTCACTGGTCTTATTGCTTGGTATTAAGGACTATTTTCAAAATGCATAAAGAAGTAAGAACGCTTGAACTCAACATTTTTCACGTAAGTTAATTGCCAGTTTTATGTATGAGGTTTTTTCGTGTATCATCTGTAATTTCGATTGATAAGTGACGATTGCGGATAGACAGTTCATCCTCATTGGTTTCGTTATTTACGATGAAATTTTTGTAACTATGTAGTCTAATAATAATCTTAGACTAGTTACAAGTACAACAGTATGGCAAACTTCTAAGTTTGCTATACTGTAGTAAGTTGTGCACATACAGTTGCTTACAGTTTTCTACATGAGTTACCATTAAACTTTTAACACTGCAAGTAACTTAGTTAAGAGGTCAGAGGTCAGAGTTCTAAGTTCCACGTCATGGCGACCTTCATGGGTTTAAAATTGAAAAGACACCACATACATTAGGGTTTCTGTGTGTTCTGTCGTAGTGTATCGTCATTCGTCGCATACGACCTTTCGACGCGTGCGTAGGTCGGAGCTAAGTGCTAACAGCTGATTGCACGGTCAACGTTCTCGTGTTCGTAGGTACTTCGTACACACGAGAACGTTGACCGCGCGCTGCCTATTGCATAATGGAGTAAAAATAATAAAATTTTTAAAAATATTTTAAATTATTTTTCTATTTGGTTTATTATCATGTTTAAAAGGTATTAATTATAAAAACATTAAAAATTAAAATTAAATAATAATAATAATAATAATAATAATTACATTTTCGTAATCAGAAAATGTATTATAATCATACCCCAAAGTTGTCGGAAGTGGTCTTATTACATCCTGTATACAATTCTCGTGTCACAATTTTAGTCCACGAACTCCTCCGAAGCGGCTTTACTGATTTTTACCAAATTTTATATGCATATTCAGTAGGTCTGAGAATCGGCTACTGGGTACTTTATATATTGATAAGTGCATTTGTTGAAGATATAATAGTAAATGATTACAACCTGAGACTGACGGCGACAATTGTTTGTGCGACGGGATAGCGATCGACGTTGCCATGGCGACATACTTATTTAGTCACTTCAATAAAATAATATGGGCGAAATACTTTATATTACGGCAAAGCAACGTTTGCCGGGACAGCTAGTAATTTATAATATTGTTTACAGTAAAATATCTGTCTTTTAATGTAACGGTCTGCCGTAACAATAAAACCGTTTCAGGAATTATATAGTTAAGCGCGGACGCGTCGTATATTTGTCCAGGCGAATGCCATAGGTCAGTGGTTCCCAATCTTTTTCAGTCTGCGGCGCAGTTACACGGCACAATATTTTGTTACAGCGCTATTCTCGACCTAACTACTACAAAACCTTTAATAATTAGGTTAAGAAGCTAAAGGATAATAATTAATAATATATAAACATCTTGCTGGTCATGCTGCATCATACATGACGCTATTTGCCAATGATGCTGCGTCCGACCGACTTATTGCGTCCGGTATACGGACGCAAGATTAACCAGCCCTGATTTTTGGCCCAAGGGTGTATTTTTATCAGTAGAATGCATGGGCAAAAAATTGGCATGGACGCAATTTTATGACTACAGTGCTTTTTAGCGTAATTGCTTGATCTTGCAATCAGTCCTCGAGCTATGAGCAGATGTGTTGTGTGGCTTATGGCATGGAGAGTAAGTTTCCCAGTGGAGACTACTCTTAAGAAATCTGGTCGCCTATGGCAGCTCCAGTTCTAGTATTTGACGTCGTTTTAGGCGTCTAAATGACTCTGGGACAGTTAGCTGAACAGCCAGTTGGTTTGGATGTTTTAGGAGTCGGTTTTTGTAGTTATTGACAACGGATTCGATTTTCCTTTACTGTTTTAAGGTTTAGGTAGTTATGAACCTCTTCATTTTTAGTGAACCAGGGTGCATTTGTTATTTGTTTAAGCATTGAGTCTTCAGCTCTTTGTATGATTTTCATATTTCAGTCATAACTCACAGGCTGATCCCCAGAATTAGACTCCGTACATCCATATAGGTTTTAAGATGGCTTTGTAGACAATAATTTTGTTATCAAGTGATAACTTGCTATTTCTCCCAAGCATCCAATGAATATCTCGGAATCTTGAATTTAATTCGATCCTTTTGGCTTGTATGTGGTTTCTCCAGGTCAATCAACGGTCAATGTGCATACCGAGATACTTGACGGTATCGCTATGTGGTAGTTGTTGGTCACATAACGTGACTGGTGGAAAATTATCTCTTCTAAGAGTAAATGTGATGTGCACTGATTTTTGAGTGCTTGCTTTAATTCTCCATTTATTTAACCAATTTTCTACCTTGATGAGACATTTTTGTAATGTATTAGAATTTAGATGCTTCGTCTCTTTCTTTATTTGTAGCTAGCATGGCTGTATCGTCGGCAAACGTTGCCACGGTGACATCGGGAATCTGAGGTAAGTTAAAGGTGTTTATCAAGTACAGATATGGCCCGAGGACTGATCCTTGAGGGACGCCTGCATTAATCTCATGGATAGATGACGTGCAGTCTCCGTCCCTAATTTGGAAGAGCCGTGCGGTCAGGTAAGACTTAAGTAACAGGTAGTATCTATGTGGTAGTTTGGTCTTTATTTAATACAGTAGCCCCTCGTGCCACACTTTATCAAAGGCCTACTGTATGTCTAGGAAGGCTATTGAGCAATATTCCTTTCTCTCCAAGGATGTTCTGATAACTTTGCATACTCTATGGATTTGCTCTATAGTAGCATGTTCCCGTCTGAATCCAAATTGGTGGTCAGGTATGACAGAGGTCTCATTCATTATTCATAAGTCTTGCAAGTAGGATCTTTTCAAATATTTTTGTCATTATAGGCAAAATACTTATTGGTCTATAAGAGGTCCGTTAGTTCGGTGGTTTGCCAAGTTTTGGTATCATTAGAATCTGTGATACTTTCCATATGGTAGGGAAATAATTGGTTCTCAGGTTGGATATACACTATGGCTTTCAGTGGGAGCTCACTAAGCACTTTTTTGTCGATTAGGTCGAAACCCGGAGATTTGTTGTTTTCGACATTTTTTATGTATTAGGAGATGTAGGTTTGATTGGTAGATCTAATTGGAGGTCTTGTTGGAGAACATCTCTTATTTCACTGTCATCAGTTTGTTGTTCGGCGTCATTAGGGGTGAATATTGTCGATAGGTGGTTGGCGAATAATTCTACTTTTTCCTTAGTTGTTCTTGCCCACTGATTGTTGTCAGTCCTGATTGAAGGTTTGGGTAGTGTTGGTCCTTTCAGAGATTTGCACGCCTTCCAAAGGGAATAACTGGTCGATTTGGTTGGTGTTAACGATTCTAAGTATGATTCTGTGGAGTCGTGAATGTATTTGTCTATTTCACCTCCTAGTTATTTTGTGGCTTTGTTATAGGTTGTTTTTGTCTGCTGGATGGCCACTGTTATGTCAAACGCGCCGCAACCGTCTCTTTTGTAGTATTTGCAGCGCGCTCGCGTGCCATATGTGACGTTATCTGGGAAAAGGGACCTTGTTTTCGGTTCTAGTTTCCGAGATAATCGCGTTTAAAGTAAAGTGTCGAAAAAATCATTTTTTCTTTTTTTGCTCCAAATTAATGAACAGACTCTAAATTTTGATATGACAAAGACACAGGTTTTAAAAACGATTTTTTATAGGTTAATATAATCTTAAAGTTTAGTAAAAAAGAGACCTTACTGTCGGTGCTGCAGTCGAGAGTCGATTGCGGCTTTCTGTCGGCACGGTATCTACTATTATACTACTAGTAATTTGCACCAAGCTGAAAATCGGTAATATTGATTAGAATATCTGGGGGCACGGCAGTGCTCCCGCCAACTAGAGCGCGAAGCCAACACCGCAGCGTACCATTATTTACAGGAACCATTTCGCCGCATTTTAGGCCTGTACGGGTCTGTACACCTTACACGTGGATAATGATGATTTATGATGGAAACAGCTTTAAAATTATAACTTTTTATTGATACACATTACAAAGGTACAGTTATATAATAAATGATATACGAGTAATGATATAAGATAATGATGGCGTATTATAGCAGACACATTTTATATACACAAAGATAATGATGAGTATAGCAAAAATTTAAACATTACAAAATCGTTAAATATTGAGATATTTACTAAACTGATATATTAATTATTGCTGACCTAGGAATGTGCGATGCTTGCATCGTACAAGGCCCCTATTTGAGAACCTCTAGAGGTCATTAAGTTCCGAAATTAAGCTAAAGCAAAGTTTCTCATTTATGACACTCACTCACTCACTTACTCAATATCATCAAAATAGAACTAGTACTTCCCATAAACTCAGAGAGAAGAAATTTGTAACTTCCTACAATAACATACTTTTTTTGGGTATCGACGTTTGAATGCGATTATCTCAATATCAACTTTGACGGGTTTCGAGTTTAAAAATTTAAAAAAATATATTTTCCAGACCTTCACGCATGTTATTTACATAGTTCGATAGCCTATTAAAATATGTAGATTATGGGATACTAATAAGTAATAACTCAATACCGACAATAAGGTCCCTTCACGCTGATAACTAGGGTTGCCACCTTTTATTTTTGCATTTTAAGTACATTGGTTACTCTAACTAAGAAAAATAAAGTACACAGTATAAAAATAAAGTACAATTTATTTTTCTTTAGTATTAAGTATATTTAAAGATAATATATGGTGACATCGATTCAACATTAATCGATAAATTTTGTTTAACGAAAACTACTTACAACTTCAACAGAAATCTAAAGTATTTTCGCGTACTTTATTACTAGTATAAAGTACAGAGTACTTGAATAACGTACTTGAATAACGTACAATACTTTATTATAAAGTACGGGTGGCAACCCTACTGATAACGTCACATAATAATTAATATGTTTGTAAATAGACGTTTGTGCCGGACGCCGGTTGAGACGCGAGCTAGTATGCATGGGAGGGCGCGGACGTGCAGCGTATAATTTGCAACGTATATTTCGAAGTTCGAACCACCGATTGATTTTAATTCACCGACCTTATTGCGTCCCATTAGATATAGTAATTTGTAAAGTTCTTATCATTTTTTCGTGACAATAATCTTGCGTCCCCTAATTATCCTTAAAACGAGCAAGTGATGCGGTGCCTAAGGGGCCCGTTTGGGATACTTGGGAAGAGGCGCGGCGCGGCGGGGTGCAGGGGGAGGCGTGCACCGCGCTCGCGTGCCTATTTTAACTTTCTCAATACACACCAATGATTAAGATACCTATAATATTGTGTTATGCTAATAATTCAGTTTGTTTTATTGATGATTAAGGCTCTTAATTCTAGCCACCAGCGACACTCTTGTTTTAATTTAATCACCGAAAAAGAGTTTCTCAATGTTATTGGAATACTACATGTGCAATATAGTTGCAGATGGAGTATAGGTAACATAGCACAAGAAGTGTTAGATATATTATATTTTTTTTAAATAATGTACTTTTTCAGGAGTTATCTAAAACTAGATAGGCGGTATTAGATTTAAAAGTGCCACACTGATTTATTTTATATTATATTATAAAAATACTTATTCCATTGTGGTATTAAATTGAAGACTGATTGATGTTCTTATAGGTCTACCAGAATCTGATGGCAATTTTTGACAGCAGATTTTTAAACAATATCCTTGATCATTGGATTTATTTTTATATTTGCATGTTTAACACAGAATCAGCCCCTATTCAGAAAAAAAAGATCAAAATGTTATAATATTCCAATTACCCCGGTATAGCTAGAGTAAATTTAATTTCTCACTGTTTGCCATCAGATTGTGGTAGACCTATAATTAAAATTATTTTATTATTATGGGCAGAGGAGCCATAGCCCATTTATGTTTATTATACAATACAACTAAAATTTCAGTTAATACATGCATGTCCTTATTATACTGTCGATATTTGGCGATTAGTATACTTATTCAATTGTTAATGTTGTTTAAATTTTTTAAATTTTCATTGTTATTTCTCCACAAAAGTATTCCTAAAAAAAATTATGATTCAAAGAGTGAAACGAAGTCTACTTAAATAATTTAAAGAGGTTCGTTCCCCATACAAAAAAACAATCGACATTAATTAGCTAATTTCATACTATTACTACATAAATTTATATGCACATCTATTTATTTGGCAATACCATTCCCGCGAAATATATTTAAAATACTTTATTTCACACAGAAGTAACATTTTATTTTTTTTATAAAAAGTGACATAAGCCACAAATGTCACTTTTTTTAAATAAACAACATTGCTGATATTAGCAACTTTGATAAAATTGTTTGTTACCTGCTACCTGTTACAGCTGTTCACCTGTTTTTAAAATGTGATTGATATTTTGTTGATTGAAGTAAGTTTTTTTATGTTTATGAAAGATTTTGTATTTTTTTTATAAAAAGATAATAAATCTTTAAATGTTTTATGTTACGATATGCCTTTTATTCCGTATGTTTATGAAGTTATACCTACATCAGTAAGTAATGACTATCATTAGATTAATCGTATCATAAAACTTCATTTCCTTTTTTAGATAAACTAACGGAATTACCCATACTACAGTTCGGCCGTTCAGAGAATGCGTTCCTGACACGTCGCGATTAAACTGACGACGTAACTTTGTAGTGGCGTTGCAGATACGATAAAAATATTTTTGCTGGTTGTTTACCGTTTTAACAATTGATGAGCATTAAAACAACATTATTATATCAATAATCAATGAATGTTATAATTTTGTGACACTAGTCGTGACTAACTGATAGGTGTCAGGAACGCATTCTCTGAACTTTAATTTAATGTTTACACTAACATTCTTACAATCCGTGTCGTTTAAACTGCCTATTTTTACCACCTGCTTGAGTTGTTGAACTTAACTGTTCACATCATCTGTGACTGAGTTTATTTCCTTCTGCTGTCTGACTCTGATGCCCTGCACCTACCTATTGAGACCTACTTACCTACCTGTCTTTGAAATTACATGTTCACACAAGCCTGTATCACGTGAGCGTACCTGTTTGAACCCAATCCCAATCCATCCCTGTGCTTACTTGTTTGAACTAATAAACTTACCTGTTCACACCAGCCTGTGCATCTCAGCTTACCTGTTTAGTGTTTAATGTTTATACAAACTTACCTATCTGTCTCTGAACTTACCTATTCACACTAGCCTATGCCTCTGAGCTTACCTGTTCACACCAGCCTGTTCATCTGAGCTTACCTATTTATACAAACTTTTAATAATAATAATATCTTTATTTAGATCAAAGCTGTTGTAAGTACATAAAGAAGCCTCTGACCCCTGCACTAGTGGATACTGTATTGCAGAGGCGAGCGTCCTCGCCCATGATATTATTTTATTACTAGTTTACATATAGGTACTCATTCAAATTTATTTATTTATTTATTTATTTATTTAGGCACATCAACAATATAAACACATACATTTTAACCAACATTAAATAAATAAGAGCTAGTGTTTACACCACTTATAGATATGCACAACATTTTAGGTAAATTCAATTAAACAATCAAAATTAAGTTAATAACAATAATTTAGTACATAAAATTAAAAATTAAAAAGGACATGCAAATATTTTAAAAGTAATCTAATTATTATAATTTCATTAGGAAAATGTAAAAATAATTAAAAATTTCAATAAAATATAATTGTAAAAAAGTAAAATTGATGTAAAATATTGAATAAGTTATCAATAATATTAATAAAATAAAAATCATTCCAAAAATAAAATAATAGCCAAAATATTGATTAAAATTATTGTAAAATAAATTGAAATAAGTGTCAAAGTTATCATTAAACGAATTAGGTACATTGATTAAAGTTCATTATCATTGTTTACATTTCTTGTCAATAGTTTTTTCTTAAATGACTTGCGTTGGTCATAAAATTATATCTATAAATATTTAAGGCTGAAAGCTTATGCCAATCATTGTAAGTTTGAGGCAGTCTTACTAATGGGCTGTTTTTGCCTAGGTTAGTTTTATATCTCGGTATATGGAACGCACCATTAGGATTACGACGGGATGATAGTTTGGGGACTGTGAAAGTTATTCTTTCGAGAAATTCTTGGCATGGCGTTTGGCCTTTAATTACTTCTTGAAGAAAAACTAAATCCATTATATGTCGCCGTTGTGCGAGAGTCATATTGAATGCAGTCAGCCTGTCATCATATTTGCATCTTTTGTTAATGTTCGGAGTCACATATGCCAGGTGTCTGGTGAACGAGCGTTGTAGAGACTCAATGCGTTGCGAATGAATATTGTACAAGGGGTTCCATATTATGCTTCCGAATTCAAGGATACTACGAACAAAATTCTTAAATAACACAATTTTAGTCTGAGGGCTTTTAAATTCTTGTGAACTGCGCTTAACAAATCCAAGTTTTAACAGCTTTGTTAATAATGTAGTCAAAATGAGGAATAAAACTCAGTTTGGTGTCAAATATTATGCCCAAGTCCCTTACAGTTGGAGAAAAAGCGATATCAATCCCATTTATGTTGTAGCGTGTAGGAACAACCTTTCTTTTTTACTGAACACGATGTGCTGACATTTAGAGGCATTCAATTTCATTCGATTATTGCGGCATCTTGATCGGACTGCAATAATCGAGAATCGGAAGCACTATTTATCTGTAAAGATATTTTCATATCGTCAGCAAACAACGAGCTATGGCAATGATGGATACTATGTACAATGTCATTTATGAACAGCAGAAACAAAATTGGACCCAAGTGAGAACCCTGCGGTACACCTGACGTCGCCAAATATTTTACTGATTCATGCCCACTGACCACTACACATTGTTCTCTATGGTTTAGGTACGATTTGAACCACATGAGCATGCTTCCATCAATACCATATTGTTCTCTTAATTTATTAATCAAAATATTGTGGTAGACAAGGTCAAATGCACTTGCGAAGTCAGTGTAGACCGCGTCCACCTGCTTGCCATTATCTACATCTTCGAATACAGGAGTTAAGAATTAGAGTAGGTTTGTAATTACTGATTTTTTGCTTTGAAAACCATGTTGTTGACTACAAATGAGTGTTTCAGTATGTTCAACTAAAATTGGACATACAATTGACTCAAATACCTTTGCAAAGGTGGAAAGGATAGATATAGGACGATAGTTCTTCACATTACTGTTAGCAACTTTTTTAAACACAGGTACTATACGAGCTCTTTTCCACTGAGTTGGAAAAGTACCAGATTTTATTAATTTATAATTATGAATATAATTTATGAAAAATACATATGTCTGCAAAACATAGCTAATAAATAATAATAATTGTTTCTGTAGCCCTAGAGTCAGGTTAATCTCTTATATAGGTGGAAGCCGCTTGGTTGATAAGCTGGATACAATAATACAAACCAGTATTCGGAACCAATCTGAATTCAATAATAGATGGAAGTAATTTAGTTATTATAATCATTATGATATATTCAGAGCATTATACGGAACTGATTTAAACGCACATTTGAACGGAGGCGGGAATATGCATGCGGTGTTTAGAAAGTATACTCAGATATACAGTGTGCTAGAAAGGTTTGAGAGTGAACGGACGCATCAAGTTAGCTGGAAATATCTAAATCGAATATCAACATATAAATTTCACGTCGACTCCGGATATCATATCAATAAAAACATCATACATTTGCATTGAAAACTTAAAAAATCTTACCACATCCAGTGGACGCCGATGGGTGGGAGTTGGTAAAGATGCAAGAAGTCTATCGCGATTTAAATATATATATATATATATATATATATATATAAATTTATAATATGTAATGTATGGTTTTATAATATTAAGTTTTTCAGAAAATATTTTTTGCATTCTTTTTTTATAGTTAACATACAATATGATCTATCTGCTTTACATAATTAAAATTTTATTTCATAATAATAATAATATAATAATAATATCTATGGACGCTGCATACCACGTCAGTCTGGCCCCGTGCTAAGTACCTGAAGGACTTGTGTTACAGGTACCAGACAACGGAAACATATTTAATACTTTTATACTATGTAACATATATTTAAGATTTTTATTATATGATATACATATTTCATACACATCCATGACCCAGGAACTTTGAAAACTTTTTGTCCCTTCGGTGGGATTCGAACCCGCGACCCCCCGGCTTGAGCTACCAACAGCCCACCAACTGAGCCACAGAGGTCGTCTCTGTGGCTCAGTTGGTGGGTATAATATTTGTGGTTTCGGATAGTGCAAGTGGTAGGATCGACTCACGAGTCGCGAGTCATGGCGCCCCTCTTGCCTTTCCACGGCGCGGCGCACCGAGCCGCCGCGGTGTACACTTTGATAACCCCTGCCATAGGTGTTATACATAAACTGGGCCCGCCTACCCGATACGGCGGCCCACTAAATATCCCTAAGTACGGGCTAACGAGTTGCAAAACTAATATCGCGTATAGTGGACGAACACGCGAACTATTCGCTTTCATTGCTCCTACTGTTACAAGTTACTGCGAACCCGCCGGGGATAATGTTAGTACAAATGTTAGCACCGAGTCCTTTATTAATCTGTGGACTGTGACTACTTCTTTAATTATCGAGCAATGTACAAAGCGATCCTCAAGACTTCAAGAGTCAAGCCTGCTACTCAATACCTTAGATATGAATGCTCTTGGATGACACTGTAGTGAGGGTTTTTAATGAAACTATCGGAACTACCCTAAGCAGCAATGCAAAACCGTGGAAATCGGTTCGTGCGTTATGGAGTTATAGCGTCAGGAAGGAAAACCCGACTTATTTTTATATACATACTAGCTGTTGCCCGCGACTTCGTCCGCGTGGACTTCAGTTTATAGCGCTAGGTGTCAACAAAATTGGTGTCAAATTTAAAAGCTTTTTAAAACCTTGGAACAGCTGTGCAGTGTGCACATAATATTTAATTTTTTTAAATTAAACTTTGTACCAAATTTTATAGCTTATTTAGCCCCCCATTACACAACTTTAGCTTTACCCATAAACTATTAAATCATTGGTAGGTTTAAGGTTACGTCACTGCATAGAATAAAGTACTTATAAGTGAGTTATTTAATAACGTGTATAACAATCGAAAGAGTCGAAAAACTCAATTCAACATGGTACCACCTCTTATAGAAATACATATTTTGAGTAAGCGATAGCGCGATCTAGGCGAGTCTTGGCGCCATCTGTTATGAATTTTTGGAACTAACTTAATTTGAACAAATTTACGCAAAAACACCCCCTTACAACCCCTTTGTCCAGTTAAAAAGTAGCCTATGTCCTTTCTCAGGCTTTAGACTATCTGTGTACAAAATTTCATTACAATAGGTTCAGTAGTTTTGGCGTGAAAGCGAGACAGACAAACAAACAGACAGACAGACAGACAGACAGAGATACTTTCGCATTTATAATATTAGTATAGATTAGATTATTTATCTAGCTTTCGAATGTAATTATTTTTTTATTATTATTTCAAAACGATCACTTCCGCAGTCCGCACCATTGAGATGGAATCAGTAGACAATATAAAAAAACATCATCTGAATGTAAAACAAACACATAAAAAATTATCCGTTCTAGTCGGTGAAAGCACGCAATTTTATAGAATATATTCTGTTTGTGCAATTTTGTATCGTACGGAATAAAGAGCGCAGGTATAAAGTATATCGGACATAAAGTCCAGCCGAGGCTCCGTAATCATAATATTTCACGACGCAACGGGACGGTATTTATGGTCTTCATTACTACTTTATTGAATTAAATTAAAGCCCTTATAAAATTTAACGCGCAGTGGAAATTTTATTATGGCAGCGTTCGATGGCTCTCGATCCCACTCACCGACGTGAAAATACAATTTTGCATTCATTAGCTGCTACCTGCGGCTATGGGTGTATTCATAAATCCACAGATTCAGACAGAATAAAGATTAGAATTATTAATGAACATGCCGGACAGTGCTTCGATTGAAAATAAGATTAGATATTGAAAAATAAAGATATAATATATTGGAATGTATAAAATTAGATAAAGTATAAAAAAAGGAGAGGTAATGTTAATTCTTAGATATGACAGTTGACTAGATAATAATTTTATTTAACGCAGTGGGATCTACGAGTCTATTTGACGATATTATCATCATCATCTTAAATAATCCTTCGATCACGGATTCTTGATAATCTATTGTTATTCTATTGTTGTCGCGATCACCGGTGCCCTTATGGGGCTTGATAGGTTAACGGATAACGAAACAACGTATATTTTGTTGTTACATGTCGCGATCATCAAACCAGCGGCTCAACAGCGGCTCAACAACAACTCTTAACCACTGCACCGTGGTGGAGTCAACCAGTTGCAGTAACATTAGTCAAAGGAAACAAAAGCAAAATTAATTGTGCAAACAAATTATAGGTCTGCGCCAATTAATTAGTTTACCCGATAATATGCAACATCCATATTAAGTGAACGCTAAGCGAATTAGCAATTCGGAGCCCGCTTGTCACGCGGTGGTTAAATCACAGGGCACTTCAAACAAATCTCTAATCAGGTTCCGGGCGATTCGTTCAAACCGAATGGCCCCGATTAAGCGAATTAAGAGTTTTGGAATCGGGACGGAGATTGATACTCGGTCGGTATAATATAGCCCGCGATCCGTAAGCCGGCCACGTGCCCGGCGATATTTATACACAAATGCGCCCGAACTCGGCCATATTTATTTTTCTGTGCCTTAATGCCCCGTCCTGAAATATTCATGGACTGACCGTCTCATCCGTCTTCTTAATGTCCCCCATTATATTATACGTCATACGGCCGGGATGAACAAAATATTGGAATTTCCTCACCGAATCATGAGAGCAAAGTAGGTTAGGTAGAATGAAGTTCTAAATATACAAGATGTAACAAAACTAAATGATAAAGCAGGATGTGTTGAAGTTCACTGTGAAAGTACCGCTACTCTCACAGTGACAGTACAAGAGATATTTTTTTTTGCAAATGCTCCAGCGTTACAAGTTTCTACATACAAAAGTGAATAAAAAGTTGCTCATTCAGCGCTGCTACTTTCACAGTAAACTAACCGTAAACGTATAACGTAGGACCCATACACTTGTATACAACAGGGTGTAACAAATCACTTAGTTTTGTTACACCCTGTATTATTCGAATAGATGACGCCCGCAACTCCGTTGCGCCGAAATTCCTTTAACGCGAGAATACCGTACATTTTCCGGTATAAAAAGTATCCTATGTCCTTCGCCGAGACTCAATGTCCCAAATTGCAGCCAAACCAGTTCAGCGGTTGGAGTGAAGAGACAGAGACACTTTTGCATCTATAATATTAGTATGGATATAAGTATGGATTTACTGTTTAGTAAGGCGAAGGCTCAACGAGTGAGGTGTCAGGTTGCGAATGTAATCATTTTGATACTGCTATCGCCTATGTATTACATGGATTTGTCAATTCAGTACAAATTTAAAAATGCACAGCTCGTAAACTTCACCATAAATACTAAATGGCCGAAGTAATTTTCGCTCAAGCCTGTATTCTAGACGCACGGCACTGCAAAGCTGCCAAGCATCGTGTTTTAGTATGATTAAATTGAAAGTACAAAATGTAGCTCTTTATAATATATCTGTTACCCCGTTGTCAATTATCTGTAAAAATAATACTTATAAATGACAAAACTATTTCAAATGGTGAAAACATACTTAGCAGATGGATAATCCCAGTTCTAGTACAAATCACTACATAGTATAAAACAAAGTCGCTTTTTTTGTCCCTATGTCCTTTTGTACCCTTTAATCTACTACGCAACGGATTTTGATGCGGTTTTCTTTAATAGATAGAGTGATTGAACGCATTACTTGAGTTATAGCTAGATTTCAAAATCGACCAAGTCCAGACAGGTTGAATAGCCACAAATCGTTTTTTTTTTGTTTTCATTGTCAGCTCAATAATGTTGCCACATGTTACTTGAATAGGGAGCTTTATTATTCATACTATATCCTTGTCTAACATTTGACTTATGTAAACGCAACGATTTGTCTAAAATATTAAAATTTTGACTGGATTTGTTTCCTTTGTAACAAAACAAGCCAAGTCCAATGGATTTGTGTGGATTTGGCTCATTTTGAAAAACACATATTGTATTGGATTTGGTTTAGTTTGACAAAATGATTGGCGTCCATCTTGGAACAAAGAAACGCCCTGATTGGCTCTCGGCTCTGCTCACGGTGACTTGGCACATTTTGATATGAAGTTAGCCGCGGATTTGGCTTGTTTTGAAATAAACACTGTTTTTCAAAGCTGTTTTGAATGAAATCTATTAGGATTTGGCCGTTTTTGAAAACATTCAGTTGATTACGTTTTGACTGTCTATCCAAGGACATAAAAAAGTCGTTTATTTGAAAAGTTGGACTTGGTCGATGATGAATGAAAAGGTCTACAAAAAACTATCTCTTATGGATATCCCACAATATCATTTTTTTGTCATTTAAGAGGCCGGGTACACTTGGAATTTCTCATACATACGTAATTCTAAAATCATTTTCTCATACGAAAATATATAACATGTTTGAGTTGTTTTTCAGTTTAAAATAGTAATTACCTAGGTTACTGCACAAAAATTTACTTCAAAATATTTAAACACATTTTTTTTTGCTTTAAAATTTTTTTAATAAATTTACTACTAAATATTTAAACACTAAAAAATAGAGTAAAACACTAAAAAATATATAAATAAATAGTTAATTTACTACAAAATATTTAAACTCTAAAAAATATTTTTTAGTATTTAAATATTTTGTAGTAAAGGACAATGAGTAATGGTGGGCCCACCTCTCAATAGAAGTGAGAAACTCATGAATGAATTGGTATTTTTATACCGAATAAAACTTAGTATTACATCAAAGGTTAAAAGTCAGTACTTTCGGAGTTATACTGTCATAAAAGTGATCCCAATCCCTGCAATTATTTATCGTAGTTTACTTCAATATATTACCGAATAGTGTTAGAACCGTATTACATGTAATCATTGCTTATTTCCCGACCTGCTGCCCCCTCTACCGCGCCGCCCCGTCGCGCGTCGGCCCGAGCGCATTTGCAAATGGCGGACACCAGCCGGCCAGTCAGTGATGCGCTTGCGCTAGTCGTCGCCAGACTGTTTTGTGTTTTGTTTCGAGCCATCGTTATCTGTTTTGTATACCTTTTGACCCGGCTATTCCTTGGACACTGACTGTTGTTATTTAATCGTTGACCCCGGTTTTGTTTAATGGACTACTGAATTGCATCGCGACTGATTTTGTGGAAAATGGAACAACATCGTAACTGTGTTGTGTGTAGACGCGGGTTATATCATAATAGACATCAGCGTCATATTTTGACTGAAGATCTTACGCAAACACGACCGCATTTTGCAAGACTCATTCAACAAAATGCGATATTGGAGGTTAGTAACAAAAAAAATTCAATTGGTGTATTTGGCTGTTAGAAACACACACGTGTGTTTTTAGTTAATGAAAAGTGTTGTAGCGTTTCAACGCCAGTGTTGAATCACGTGACTTAGCATTGGCGTTAGCACTAGAACATAGTGTCTAAACACACTAGGCTGAATTACGCCGGCGTAAGTTCCGCCGCAAATGTCAAACGCATACAAATACGCATCGAATAGTGTATCGTCTCTCGCGTTCCGCCCGTATTTTGTATGAGTTTGAAACGCGGCGGAATTTACGCCGGCGTAATTCAGCCTAGTGTGTTTAGAGCCATAGGGTGTGTGTTTGTTTTTAGCAACCGAAGTGTAGTAGTATAGTGAAGTATCTACTGAATAAATAATAGTACAGGCCGTTTCATCATCTTGAACCTGTCAAACCGGTTCTATCGCATTCTCGCGCGCAGGACACTTACGAGCGAAAAAGAGATAGAAACACTTTGATTGGGTTAAGAAGTTTGGGAAGATCTGTACGCATCTCGTAAACTGAACACGATCGATACAGAACATACAGGTAGCTTTTGTATTTTCAGTTTGAATTCAACAATACGAGAGCAGTATGTCATCGATGTTGGCAGAAAATCCATGTTGAGCTTGCCGCTCAGCCAGCTCATGCCGTTCAGCCAGATCTTGGGGTTCAGCCGGAACCTGCCGTTCAGCCGGAACCTGCCGTTCAGCTGGAACCTGCCGTTCAGCCGGAACCTGCCGTTCAGCCGGAACCTCCCGCAGAGCTAGACTCTGTCATTCATATGAATCAATATTTTAGAGCCCCAAATACTGCTAGACATTGTTTATTTAACAATTGTCAAAATGGAGACCGTCATCGTATTCCGGAGATGATAAAAACATTTTTGCTTTGCGAGTATAAGCTATATGTGCCTGAACATGCCCGTATTTGTCAACATCATCTTCGAGGAAATGATTGGGATACCTTACTAGATTTCTGTAATGTTTCCCATGATTTTAATGCTGATCAAATGACAAATCTTTGTAATATGTTAATAAGAGCTGCTCGCCGGCCACATAGGTTAGACTTTGAAGATGAAAATGCTTTAAGCGATGATGAAATGCATTTTTGGATTGGTCGTGATAGAAATCAATTCCGATTGATTCTCGAACAGACTCCATCTTTGGCTGAAAGATGCAAGCGGCCAAAAACAGCTTTAGGCATATATTTATGCAAGCTGAGAACTGGAGAACCAAATGAAAGGTTGGCAACTCTTTTCGCTATGACACGACGTACACTCGAAAAAATATTAAAGATTGCACGGGAATGTCTTTTAAACGAGTATAGTTCTCAGCACCTAGGCTTAAATCACATGACAAGAAATGAAGTGATACAGAGAAACCTATTGCTTCCAAGGGGAATATTCGGCAATTATCAAAATACTCAGGCTATCTTTATATGTGATGGAACGTATATATATATACAGAAGAGTTCCAACTTCCTCTTCCAGAGACAATCGTATAGTCTACATAAATTCAGAAATCTCCTAAAGCCATTCATCCTTGTATGCACAGATGGGTACATTTTGGATGTTTGGGGACCGTTTGCTGCAACCGAATCGGACGCTACAATTATGAGCAATGTTCTCAAAAGAGTAGATCATCCGTTACATTGGTTTTTGGAAGAGAATGATGTCTTCATATTAGACAGAGGCTTTCGGGACTGTATAGGAGATCTACAATCATGCGGTTATGAAGCGTATTTGCCACCATCCAAAGACCGACGGGCAACTCAATTAACCACTGACCAGACCAATAAATCGCGATTGGTTACTATATGCCGTTGGCCGGTAGAAATTGTTAATGGTCGCTTTAAGCGCGATTTCAAGCTTCTGCGCCAAAGCTATTTTAATAAAACCGTCCATAATATGATTACCGATTTTAAAATAGCATCTGCAATTCTAAATCATTTTCATATCCCTATAAACGACCACAGACAAGCAGATGTTTTCCTGGGTTTGATTAACGCAAGGCTCCAAGTTGACAACCTCTTGTTTAACTATGTGGAAGGTAATAATTTGAATAGACGCAGAGTGAACTTCGAACGAATTGATGCAAACCTACAAGTTCATGATTTTCCTGAAATAACAGAAGACGACATCATGTTTCTTGCTTTGGGTTCCTACCATATGAAGTTAGCGAAATCATATTGTGGTGAACATCTTCGAGACGGTTTATACGTAATAGAAATCTACAGAGAAAACGAATTGGCCGACCTTATAGAATATAATATAACCGCTGAAAATGTGTGGTTGCTGCGTGGAAGGATACAGTCACGCCACGTAAGAGCAAAAATATATTACTGCTATATATTAATTGATCGAAACCAAGTTGGAAGAAACGCGATAACACAATATTATTGTACTTGCTTGACCGGACGGCGAACTGTAGGTACTTGCGCTCATATAATATCTTTGATTTGGTACCTAGGAGTTGGGAGATATCAACCATTCCTGGCCCCCGCGGCTTTTTTAAACGATGTAATTGTTATCGATGTACAGGACGACGAATAAATCTTATTTTTAAAGTGAAATACGTGTATTATTACCATTGTACCTTATAAAAATCCATAAATAATAAGTCAGATTAAAATACTTTAAGACGCCGAAAGTACTAACATTTGACCATAGTTGTAATAATAAATTATGTTCCGCTTAAAAAGCCCTATGCAATGGTATATCACATGTTACTATTGCGGGGTGGGCCCAGACTCCATACATTTGTTTCCCATTGTCCTTTACTATTTATTTATATATTTTTTAGTGTTTTACTCTATTTTTTAGTGTTGAAAATATATTCACTACTAAATTTACTAAAAAAAAAAAAATTAAAAACAAAAAAAAAAATTTAATGTTTAAATATTTTGAAGTAAATTTTTGTGCAGGAATCTAGATAATTACTATTTTAAACTGAAAAACAACTCAAACATGTTAAATATTTTCGTATGAGAAAATGATTTTGGAATTACGTATGTCTGAGAATTTTGAGGGTACCCGGCCCCTTAAATGGCTAATTTTCGAAGCGATTTTAACCAATACGGCATTGATCCTTATTCAATTAAATACTTTAAAATATACATTGTTCATTTTATACAGGGTGTAAAAAGACCACTTCCGATAACTTTGGGGTATTATTATACTACATTTTCTGATTACAAAAATGTAATTTTTTTTATTTTTTTTTTCAAAAAAATTTTTTTATATATTTTTTATAATAAATAACCTTTAGACAAAACGATAAACCATTTACAAAAAATATTTAAAATATTTTTTTTACTTTTATTTTTTTTATCCCGATACGTAATGTAAAAGACGCGAGTCATTGATATCAAATGTAGCGCGCTTAATAACATAAGGTCGTAAACGACCATACTGTACGGTCGCGGCAGTTTTTAACCTTATGCTCTTTCCAACCTATCAAGAACCATGACATTCAACTCTCTCAAGTAACTCAGAACTTTGACCTATGATCTCTTACCTAGGCTAATTTAATCATTCGATCGCGGATTCTTGGAAATGCTATTGTATTCTAGAGTTGTCTCGATCACCGGTACTCGTATGGGCCTTAATGGGTTAAAACTTTAATCCTAACTCATGTACAAAACTGTAAGTAACTTTCTGAGCATGAGTAACAACTTATTTATCGATTAGTTAAAAAGTTATTCGTAAGGAACAAAACCGATTTTGTGTGATATGCGGATGCACCGTCTTCCGCAATCTCAGGAGTCAGGCTTTCTATCGAAATTACAGACGATGCATGAAAACTTCCGTACGTAAAACTATGGTAATAAACTTACGTGTAAAATGTAAAGTTCTTAAAGTGTTCTTATTTCTCTAGACTCTATGCATTTTGTAAGTATTCTTTAGCACTAAGCAATAATACCACCAACAACAACACGTTTCTTACACGAAATCTAACACAACACAAAGTTTAAACAAAAAAATAATAACACATTTTCCGTGTTATGCAGAACGATGATTGTGGATGGACAGTACCTAGATCTGCAATTATCGCTTTTTATCTACTACAGACGATACAGTATGAAAAAACTAGCAATTAATTACTTACGTGAAAAATGTTGAATTCTGATTTTTGAATGTGCTCTCTATGCATTTTGAAAATAGTCCATATCACCAATAAATAACACCACCAATAACATCACATCTCTTTTTACACGATATCTTACACGACACGTCTTATTTTTTTAACGCAAACAAATAAGAAATAATAGTTAATTAATTTACATTTTACACATTTAGTTATCACAATAATACGTTTTAAAA
Source organism: Polyommatus iphigenia (assembly GCA_963422495.1). Taxonomy (NCBI): domain Eukaryota; kingdom Metazoa; phylum Arthropoda; class Insecta; order Lepidoptera; family Lycaenidae; genus Polyommatus; species Polyommatus iphigenia. Next base: position 27,479,380 of record OY730183.1, read on the forward strand.
AGATCGTAATACGCTTATTAATTAAATATAACTCAACGGACAACCTTCAACCTCAAGATGCAAATTGGAACTAAAGTCTAATTATGCGAAAATCGTCTCTAAAAACATGTATCGACTTTCGGTAAATTCAAAGATACCGACGGGACGACCAGACCGCTTGACGGCAACGTCAAAGGCGCCGCCGCACGCGCCGCCGCCGCGCCGGCCGCTCTGTAGGTGTACGACGCACGTGTCGCTAATCCATTTCAAGGACAATCTAAGTGTTGTACCCTATAAATTCAAAACAATGTAGTCGATATTTAAATGACCATTAAATAATAAAAATTATAACTATTATTTAGTAAGTCTGCTATTCTCATTTTTAAAATTAACTAAGTTAATTATTACTAATAATTAACTATTTCCCGATAAAAACTTTCTGAATTTATAAACTATTAAGAGGTTATAAATTCAGAAAGTTTTTATCGGGATACATAGTCAAGTTGCATTCGATAATTTCGATACCGACATTACCGTGATAAAGTGATTGATAAGCCATGGCACGCGTTATGCGCGTCTACGTACGCAATGAAAATACTTTAATAATACCTAATTAATTAAATAACTTTTAATTATTGTCGCTAGGTATTCTTAACATTGAGTAGGTATTTGCTTATTTTTAGTTTGACTACAAATCAAAACGTACTCGTATGTAAAACAATACGATTTATCGATAAAAATTAGCGATAACTCAAAATATGCACAGGGATACATCCCTATTATTTTACAAAGTTTTTTATTCAATTTTGTTCAGTCGGCTGTAAACACGCGCCGCGCTGTGTACTGTGACGTTTTTGTTTAAGTTTTGTAATTTTATGGATGTTTGTAATTAATATTTTTTCTATGTTTGTAATTAATAACGGGCCGTGACATGATACGTGTCCGATGAATGTGCGATGAAATGTGAATGAACTTTAAATACTCGTAAACCTTTATGGAATGTTATGGAATGTTATCTAATAATTATTACAATATTGGTGGTTTATTCACTACCTACGGGCTAGGGCACACCACGATCAGCTGTTTTGTCTAACGCAGGGCTCGGGACTCGGTGCGGGCCGGGAGGCGCGTGGGGGCTGACTCGGCCCGGGGCTCCACTGGCGTGCGATACTATCGCGCATTTACATCAGCGTTATACATTGCGTGTTGAAAATTTTGACTATTTTAAAAACTGGCGATTTAAAGAAAATTACTTGCACCAATGGATATATCTCATGCCCTATAATAACCCCACGAAGTTATCGGAAGCGGTCTTTTGACACCCTGTATAATGAGTAACATAGGCTATATTTTATACCCATGCGAAGCCGGGGCGGGTCGCTAGTATAACAAATATACATTCGTCTATGATTATATTTACTTACACGCAGTATAAGTATCAGAATATTATTTACTCCTCTCACAGAAATATATTTTCGATAAAATGAATAAATATAGATTCTTTTTGATACTCTGTTATTGTTCGATTGAAATTCCAAGTAAGGATATAATATTTGGCTCATATCTTACATTTGGCTGCACAATTTTCTTAGAATTACCTCCAAAAAATATCAGAGCATTTCCAGTTATTTAATATTATCAATTAAAGTGGATAAATATCGGCTTGGGCTAACCCAGGCAGATTTCCCCACGCATTAAGACTTGAACATAATATTATAATATTTGTCTTTGCATTAATTCGGTGGGACTGATCGCAGACAGGTCGGTCTGTGATCACTGATCACTGATCACTGGTCAGTCCCATTAAATCGATCAGCCCCAACAGTTCACGTGTGAGAATTTAATAAAAGTTTGTAGAAAACATTAAGCTCATTTATAAAACTTAACATGGACAATGTGTACTAATAAAATATATTAGTTGTAACTATTATGATTTTATTTATTTTTGATTTGTCTACCTTTTTTTTAATATGGGGAAATAACTTTGAATTAGTTCAAATGAATCCCTATTGTGTTGAAATCTTAAATACAAATTGTTTTGTTACATTTAATTCCCCAATAATTATGCAAACAATGTTTGTTTTAAATTAATATTCAGCCTACGTCCGAAAACGGATTCCAATGAAACCGGCAAAGTGCATGCCGCGACATGCCGGTTCTGGTTCCGTAAATAGCTCGGTTATAAAATTCTATTTTCGCTGTGCCAAGGTTTCCAATCAGTTAAATAAACTGCAATTATTGGTACAAGTCCATTGCTTGGCGCTTGCCCTCTCTATTATACACAATAATATTATAATAAATCAAATTAATATTACACACAGGAAATCTTTTATTTAAATTGTATTTTAAAATATAATTACTACATACATTTTCAGTTGTCTTAAACAGCGTGTGAAAATAAAATGTGTTGTCGAAACGTCGTTGTATCGCGTTTGGCCCGTCTGCAGTACTCATCATAATATTCAAACGCCCGACAAAACATGTTTCTATTGAGTCGGAAAATATAGACATAATAACAGTTACATCTAGACATGATAATAATATAATCGGAGCCATAGAAAACTGTAAATAATTAATATAACGTACACGAGTAATTGGAGTCACCTACTATAAATGACGTAAAATTAAATCTTATATATAAAATTCTCGGGTCACAATGTTAGTCAGCGAACTCCTACAAAACGGCTTTACTGATTTTTACCAAATTTTATATGCATATTCAGTAGGTCTGTGAATCAGCTACTGGGTACTTTATATATTGATAAGTGCATTTGTTGAATAAATAATAGTAAATTATTACAACCTGAGACTGACGGCGACCATTGTTTGTGCGACGGGATAGCGATCGACGTTGCCATGGTGACAATATACTTATTTAATCCCTTCAATAAAATAATACGGGCGAAATACCTACTTTATATGGCAAAGAAACGTTTGCCGGGACAGCTAGTTAAATATATTATTTCAGTAAGGAACCCTAAAAAGGATGCGCTTTAAGACTGAGACGTGGAAACTTAGTTAAATTTATGGCAAATACCAATTTCATCTCAAGCGGACCTCATTCCGTAAAATTTGGTTACAAAAAGACTGAGACAACACAGAAAATTAGACCGCGAAGAAAAATAAATGCGGCGAAACGACAGAGCATACAAAATTAGAAAGGAGAGAAAACTGTGGTGTGTGGCCCAAGTCACCTGCAGGGCAATCGCGTTATTTTTAAACGTTTCAATTCTGGTTCACATCTGCTTTGGTTGTGGTTCAGTTACGGTTAGGTTCCGCTGCGTCTGAATAAATTTCAGTATCGTGCTATCGTTTCAACCGTAACTGAACCTTAGATGGAACTCGAACGAAGCGCAACGTTTGACCTTTAGACAGACATTGCAGCGGACCAATCAGCGCCCTTCTGATTTTATTTTGATTGGCTTAAATATGAACAAATTTTTTCCGATGCGTTAATTGGTCCATTGACAAATTGTTTATTTACATATCGTCGGCTTCAGTGCAGGACTTTTTAACTACATGTTTTGGTGAAAACATTTTTTTCGTCAAAATGATTAAATTAAGTATCCCGCCATCTAGTGATGAAACGATAAACTAGGCTGTAAGCACGCTTGGTCGGTAAAGCAGTACAATCTAGTACCTTCTAAATGACAATTCGAAAATATTAGTGCTGCTGCACTTTTTATCCTTATTATATATTTATTAGTTTAAAACAAATTGTTTTAAACTGCAGTTACAAGGTGCTCCTTGTAACTGCAGTTTAAAACAATTTGTTAGCTTTAGAAGAGTGTGAAGTTTTGTTTTTATTATTGAAGTGAAAACTTCTTTAGCGGCGTTGAGCACTTTTGTGGGATGGGTAAAAACCATGTAAAAACTGTGAAACTCGCGTCAGATTCTCGTGCTGATCGAAAAACCTTGGAAAAACCGTAAGACGGTTGGAGAGTAGTGTTTTGTGTCGAACTCGAACTCGGTACCGTTACCGGTACCGGTAACGGTACCGGTAACGGTACCGAGTTCCGCTTCAGCTACCGCTACCGCTACAGCGGTAGCGGAAGCGGAAGCGGAAGCAGAAGCATAAGCGGAAGCGGAAGCGGAAGCCAAACCGCGCCCTGTGCGAGGCCGCTGGCAGGGCAGAAAGGGGGCACGTGCTGGGCGGCAGAGGATGTCCATCTGCCGTGAAAAAGCCGGCCCCCCGAGAAGAGAAGAAGAAGTTACTTAGATTGAATTTAATTGTGTTCATATTCTTTCATTAATAATAAAATTACTTAAAAAAATATTGTTTTATTTCTATGAGTAACACATTACCTTGTATCTACATAAATTCTATCAATTCAGTTACTGCATTTCCATGTAAGTGAATTATTGAATTCTTTAATTTGCTTTTGCAACTCAAATCCTTATTTATAACATGGCTATAAAATAAATAAACGCATAATGTGAAAAAAGTTGTGTTAAATTGTTCGCATCGCTTTTAAGAAAGTTTTTATCGTCTACTGTACAAAATACTTTTTTGCATTTAGAAGGTCCTGCACTGACGCCGACGATATGGATGAATATGACACGAGTGAAGTTGTTTTGGTAGTTATGAATGCGAATGATTATTACTTGGATCAAACTTGGATGTTTAATTTACGTAGTTAAATTCATATTGTTTTACTATATTTTACAAACGCCATAAGTGTTGAGTAGTGACTAGTGACTTGTGACAAAAGTTTTATGTGGCGCAGAAAACATTTACGTAAAGAAGTAATGTCAAAATTGAATTCACTTTTTATCAAACTCAAATAGTCCGTAGTGTTATTTTACAGCTTTGAAGTGAAACATAAGCTTATATTATAATTTGATTATAGCTTATGTTACATTTTCCCATCGATTTTCGTCAATTTAACACACCAAAATAAGAAACGTTTCAGAAACGTGCGAGTAGAAGTAGCATTGTATCAACTGTTTGTTTTGACAGCGTTTGCGCTCGGGCTGAGGTTCAGTAACGTCCCAACTGGCTGTCATAACGTTAGCGCGATATCGAATCGTTCCAAAAGTCGATCAACGTCCGAGTTTCATTTGCGGTTCAGTTGAATAAATTTAGCGTGATTACCCTGCTGGTAGAAAGAAGAGCGTAGAAGAGCGTATCGCTGCAATGTTCTCACGATAGATGCAGCTCCAGCATAGATTGTAAACAAAAGGTTTTGTTTGGTGTTTGACAACGTTTCTGTTACTATTCTGACGAGACGTGTGCACTGTGCAACCTGTCGAAATATTGATTATGCTATAATAATATTATTATGCTAACGCCAGCCCCCTAGCTATGCGTAATATTCCATAATGAATAATAGAGTGTTGAGTCTGACATATCGACACTGTATGTTTGACAATTTTATATTACTAGCTCTATCGCAATCATCATTATTTTTAAACTAATCAATGAACTACGCAGATCAGTGGTCAATTTCGACACTCCCACACGGGTTCCATTTTTCAGTTTCATAGCAACCAGGCTAGCTGCAACTCTTATATAATAATTTTTTTCCAACGCGGAAATGGAACCCACGATTATTATATTGTACAAGATGACGTCTGCAACTCTGTTTCGCGAAAATTCATATATCGCATGTAAACCGTACATTTTTCCGACATAAAAAGTATTTTATGTTCTTTCCCGAGACTTCAACTATCTCTGTGCCTCAGCAAACTCGGTTCAGGGGCTTGGAAGTTAAATGGTATCAGACAGACAGGCTCACTTTTGCATTATAAAATAGTTTGGATTTGGCACGATGTAGGGATCGCTTCCGCCTTTGCCTTAGGCACCGGCCGTAGAAAAATATACTTTGCGAATAAAATTCCTCAACCTGACTTTGTACCGCAGCTACTTAAATATATTTAAATTATATTAGAAAAGTTATTATTTTATCTCTCTAATGTGTTTTCGATTTGTGCTGATTTTGTACGGTTTCGGTTTATTATTATTTATTATTGAACAGTATTGACCTTCACCTAATCTTTACCTACACGTGATTAGTACAGAACATAAAACACATACTAATAATACAAAAGTCAATTTGTGGCTGTCCGTGAATCGGCCGACGAACGGAATAAAATCTTCAACGTCATGACTTACACTTAAACAGCTAAATCCATTTTAATGAAGTTGGGTATGGAGATAGTTTGTTTAGATATACTTGTTATATTTTTCTACGAATGCTATGAATATTGTTTTGCCCTAATCCTAAAGGAATAGTCACAATATTGTGATGAATAATATCTCTCACAGCTTTTATTTCCTTCTCTTTGATTTCTCATTATCCTGCTAGTGGTACAACAGGCTTAAACGACGCCCAGGTCTTTGACCACAGACACAATTAGCTATGAAAGCATGATTAAAGGAAAATAATAATGAGAGAGATTGTTTTGTGTCGCATTTTTATATAAATTATTAGAAGACGTTGGAAAGTCTTCAATAGATTTCATTATAATATTTCATGAGGAGTGTGACCGACTTTCTTTACGTTGAACAGGTTTGGATAAAAATTACTTATGACGTAATTTCATTTCCGGAGAGAGTACGATGAATTAAATGATGGAGACATGGGCGCCAGCAGAAATAATTTCCAAGGGATGCAGATTTTAGTTTTCTTTCTTTTCTTTTTACTTTTTACCAATAACAGTGACTGTCTATTTATGTCAACAGAATACATTTAGTGCTGAAAGTAATATTCGCTACTTGTAACGATTTATCGGAGGAAAAGAATCTTAGAAGGCACTTCTTTGCCCTTTCTTTGGAATGCCGCAGATATGTATGCAATTGAAAATTTCAGCGTTCATGTAAGAAAATGTTTTTTTTAAATAAAATGTCGGGCAAACGAGCACACGGGTCACCTCATGGAAAGCAGCTACCGTCGCCCATAGACGCTACATTAGAAGAGCCGCAGGAGCGTTGCCGGCCTTGACTCCCTAAAATAGACAACCTAATAGTACAAAAACCGACAATGTGATATGACGCCCACGCATTATGAGCGACTGTCACGATTTTGATAAATTGTTATAATAACCCCGAAAACTTCGGCTCTTATTTATGTTCGCACTTCGGCGCCGTGGGCAGATTTTTCCCTGCCAATATTAGACGGCGAAAAGTAAACCAATTTCATAAACGGTTTATGAAGTTACTTTATTATATTCAGTTGAGAGAGATGACTTTATTATATTTTTAAAATTGAGTTTTATGGAGAAGAAACGGTTTATGAAATGGATTATAGTTAACCGTCGAACATACTTTGTATGTCATAAGTTGTACTCATTATTTGAGGGCTTGTTTCACTACCGCCAGCAGGCGGTAAGCGGGCCTGTAACTGGACCTTCGGATAGTGTAATAATTAGAAATCAGTGTATGACATATTGGGTTGTTCGGAAAGTAATTATTTATTTTTTGTGGAAATAAATGAAAGTTTTCATATAATAAACAAAATATACCTACTTTATTAAATTATGTATTGGCCGTACTGGTCCAACACCTTTTACCACCTTTCGGTAGTAGCATAATTCCACGCTCATATTTTTTTTTGTCTTTGCAAAAATCTGATCCACCTCGGGTTTTGACCCCCTCATATTTTGAGTGAAAATGTTGCTTATCGCTCTCCATATTTAAAAGCACTAACCAATTAACAAAAAATTAAGACCGACTTCCAAGGTAAAAACAAAAGTAATACTTATTCTTAATCTAAAAAGAATCAAATAATTATTCTTATTCCTTATTATAGTGGCGTCTTCAGACTTCGCCTAAACCTCAACTATTTCTGTACTCAATCTTCGTACTTTTGAAGTCGGTACCAGCCCGGAAAAGTTCTGAGATCCTTGACATAGCAATTACGCTAAGGTAAGCTGGTAGTTGGTACCGACTTCAAAAGCATGAAGATTGAGTACAGAAATAGTTGAGGTTTAGGCGAAGTCTGAAGACGCCACTATAATAAGGAATAAGAATAATTATTTGATTCTTTTTAGATTAAGAATAAGTATTACTTTTGTTTTTACCTTGGAAGTCGGTTTTAATTTTTTGTTAAAAAATAATAATTTTACCCTTTTTAGTTACATAATATGAGACGACAAGGCTATAATATGTATTATAGCTTGTTGTCTTAGAGGAAGTACATATTACTAGCGGTCGCCCGCGGCTCCGCCCGCGTGGATGTCAGTTACGGCTGCAAAAAGCCTACCCAGGAAAGACTCGGTCAGCAAAATGATTCCCAGGTCAATTCACAGACTCCGACACTGACATCGACGACGCGGACGCAGTCATTATCCGAAGGGTGTACAGTGCACACTGCACAGATTGTCTTCCTCCCGCAAGCGCATCCCGCTTGGTGACGCCCACTATCGTAATATTTTAATTTCGCCACAATTTCAAAACCAAACGTCCAATTTTAATCATTCAACGACCAAATTTTATCTACATAAACTGAACTTAGTGATAAAATAATTTATTTTGATAAAGATAAATGGCATGAGTAAAATAAACGCGTTTGAATGTGGTCCAAAAAAATTCAAGATTTTTAAATAAAAAAATGGTTATTGTGCCTCACTCGACATAGATAAGTACAGTGTGTCGCGGACTTTTTTGTAGATATTTATAAGATCTACAATAATTAGAACATTTTATGGTTCTATCTTTTATAGTTTCGGCAGCGTACGCAAAATAAGTAACTTTTCTGGTTGATTTTTTCACCTGGCGTCCGAAAAACCCAAATATCTTACGAAACCCTATTTTTTCCAAAATAAAATTTAGCCTTTGTTCAGCAGAAATAATGGAGGATTTGCTTGGAGTAGTTTAAATAAAGCCAAAATCCTCAAACTTGTATCTATAAGGATTCAAAAGTTCTGTTGGGTACCTTCAGAACCAGGGTATATCCTGGTGCAAAATCTTACTTTTTGGTAGTATATGCCTAAAATACTTCAGAAAAAATCGAAATCACTATATATTTCCATATAAATTTCAAGGGGTCCCCTCGATTCCTCATGGATCCCATCATCAGATCACCACTTTTGTGAACATGGTACCAACCTCGGATTCAACCCTGTACAACAACAAAATAATCATGAAAATCGGTCCATAAACGGCGAAGTTATGGTTGAACATACAAAATATATATATACAAAATATATATATATATATATATATATATATATATATATATATATATATATATATATATATATATATATATATATATATATATATATATATATATATATATATATATATATACAGACGAACATATAACCTCCTCCTTTTTGGAAGTCGGTTAAAAACTACAGCATAAATTTAATTGGAATTTTTCACATACAAGCCTTGCTATATGAGCTCTCAAAGCATATAAAAATTATACGGCTTAAATGAAGTTGGGTGCAAAAACATGCAATTAAATGCTCTGTCGAAAAAAAAACGAAATTATTTTCCAAACAACCTATTATTTTGGCGACGAGGTACTTACGTCAAATAGCAAACCTCATGCAATTTAGATTTATAACTTTTCTGTTAAAATTATCATATTTTAGTACCCTGATAGGAAAGTTTTTCTTAAATTAAATGGCTTAAATAATATTGTATTGAGGCTGTTTTAGGGTTCCGTACCCAAAGGGTAAAAACGGGACCCTATTACTGAGACTTCGATGTCTGTCCGTCTGTCTGTTTCCAGGCTGTAACTCAAGAACGGTAATAGCTAGAAAGTTGAAATTTTCACAGATTGTGTATATCTGTTGCCGCTATAACAACAAATACTAAAAACAAAATAAAATTAATATTTAAGGGGGGCTCCCATACAACAAACGTGATTTTTTTGGCCTTTTTTGCTCTATATCAATAATGGCAACAGCCTACCTGTTGCCATTATTGATGGAATATAATAAAACTTGAATTTTACTCGAAGTCCTTACTTTTATGTGCACTTTAATATTTAATGATATTAATAAAATAAAATAAAAAATTAAGGGGGGCTCCCATACAAAAACACAATTTTTGGGCTAATTTTGCTCTATAATGGTACGGAACCCTTAGTGCGCGAGTCCGACTCGCACTTGGCCGATTATTATGCTTTAGTATCTAAACACACTATGCCGAATTTCCGCGGTGGAAGTTCGGCTTGATTCTGCCTGCAATGTATTTTAAATTACCGATGACACACCATGCCGACATTCCGTCGCGTTATATTGCATGCGTTTGACATTGCTGACGTAATCATGCGGAATTTCCGCCGCGGAATTTCGGCATGGTGTGTTTAGACACTAAGATTGTCGTTCGGAGCACGAAGCACGCACTGGGGTTATCGCTAGTGCGTGCTTCGTCTTGTCTTGTCTTCGGTGCGGTCAACAATTTCATTCCGAGCTGTGACTTTTGACTCTAGCGCACACACAATAGAGTCTACATTGAATATTATCCCCAGCAACGCTCGAATGATCGTACTTAGCCCGTCTGCTACTTAATAAATGAGTATTAAATATGCTAATAACCACTCCAGACAAGGATTTAGCGTGCGACAGACTTAAGCGAGGAGGTCGTAATTACAGTTCGATGACCGCTACAAGTACACGTAATTTTCGGAAAAAAGTAGATATAAAATCAATTTAAATATTATGTATGGATATTATAAATTACCTTTTCAAAATATTATGATGAAGTATGAATTATTACTGAATATTTGTAAGTTATTAATTTTAAATTAAACAGTGAAATTGCAACGATCAAATATAATATGGACTAGTTGCAATAAATTAAATTTATTCACGATAATTTACAAGAATTCACAGTTATGTTTGTTGTTATGTTGTTGTAAGTGCCAAATCATTAATATTATGTCATTTTAAATATGTTGCCTTGATATAGTTGATGTAGCTATCCAAAATTTAAAAAAAAAATTGCCCAGGGCCGGAAGAAATTCAACCGGCTGACCGCCGTACTTCGATAATATGAAGAGGGCACTAGATGATAACGATGATGCTATCTATTATAATGCAGCGCGGCGAGGCTAAGATGGTCGCTTAAGAGAATCATATTATGAATCATAATATGAATTCTCTTTCAAAATCGGAAAATTGACATTGCCTTGGCAATTCAGATTTCAGATGTCTAAATTCGTATTAATTTGACAATCGTGAGTTTAACAGTTTTGACAATTCATTTTGTGAATTGATTGAGAGGAATTGCTAAAAAATGGTCACAATTTTAGCCCCGCTGTTATTGCATAGTGCATACTATACCTAGTGGTGTAACACCCTCAATTTATTGTAACACGATAAAAGAAACAACTTTTGTTGTTTCTTTTATCCATATTTTCTATCCCGGCTCTACTTCACAGTGTACCGGTGTTGCTTATAGTTTCACAATTCAATTGTACTTTTACAATTCAATATGTGCCTAAAAGCCTAAATAAGATTCCTGCCAGAATTTTTCCACTGCCGGTCACCCAAATCTTTAAATAATAATGCAACTTTCAAACAATAACGTTGAGGGCGTCCGTAAAATGCTAATAACGTAATTAACACGTAAACAGTGGCTTGGGGCCGTTCAGGGCTATAATGGGCCCCATTCAGATGATAATTTGATTGTATCCAGTGCGGAGGTTCAAAAGAGTGAAATATTCTTTTCACGGGCTCGGGCGCTAAAGAATGGATTCGAGTTGAAGACTCGTTCAGTACGCTATAAAATATATATGTTACCGGAAATGTATGTAATCCGTCATTGTATACAATTCCTAGGAAATGTATACAATTCCTAAAATCGTACGGAAATGTGTAAAATTAATTATATTAGACACATTTCCTATGAAATCTATACATTTCCTAAATAGTAATCGGAAATGTAAAACATTTGAGATATCAATGGGTACGCGTATAGCGGGGCGAGGAGACGGCAGGGGTCTGATCAGGTAATCGCGTTAGTACCGCGTAAACGGTTGTGTTTATGTTCAAAAAAATTTTATAGTGCTAGATTAAAATATCGTCAAAGTGCTAAGAAAAACCTACAACAACAGACTGAAAAAATGCTGAAATCGAGCGAAAAGAAGTTTGCCCCTTTACGTATTGGCACTTCTGTACGAATTGCAGTTCCAGAGGTTGATAGAGGACGTGGAGAATGGTGATGCCCGAAATAGTATAGGTGTAGTTTTGGATAAAACTGATAATGAGCTCTATCAAATTGGTACTAAGAACGGAATCTTAAAATAATTATATTCTCAGTCTCAGATTAATGTGTGTTCATATTGAGTTCTCCTTGATGCATAGGATGTACCGAATACGGAGATAGCACTACGGTCAGTTGCTAACCTACAATCCACCGAAACCGGCCAAGGATTTAAGGAGTGCCTTTGCAAGAAAAACTACTACAGAAAGATGTCTGTGCTATAAAAAAAATATTGTGTACTTCCAAGTACCATTCCAGCATACCCTGCAAAAATAAATAGTCATATGGCAGTCCATGTGGCTATGTTAAATGTCATACCAAACGAAAGTTTGAATTCATAACAATAATATAAGTCTATTTCGTGATAAATACATTTAAAAAATTACAACATGGTTAATTTTTGAGCCTTTAATTAGTAAGATAATATTATGAAGATTATTATAATATTTTAACGATATTATGATTGTTACCTGAACGTTGATATCTCAACGAGTGCTTAAATAAAAATGATTATTCTCATTGTACCAACGTGTTTTATTACAGAAAGCATTGTTTTTATACATTTCCTAATACGATGCTGGAACTATATACAATTCCTAGGAATTGTACACATTTCCTAGGACATTTATATATTAAATAGTTTTTGAAACAATATTTTATACATTTCCTAAATAGTTTCGGAATTGTATACATTTTCTAGGATTTGTATACTATTAATGGATTTCATACATTTCCGGTAACATACATAAAATAACTTGCGAACCATACATTTTTCCCAAATAAGTCTAGAAAGACTTCTCGATAAAACAATTTTAACAGACAATCGGTATGGCAGCTTCGTTGTACTGTACAATGTACTATCAAAAAAATTGATTCATAGACAGATGTCGGATTGACGTATTTGATCGCGTTATGTCAAACCCATCCGGCAGATAATAGCTAACATAATATAGTAGAGGTGGGGAGGGTGCTATTTATGTAGTCACTCGAGCGTCATGGATACCTAGTAGGTTTTGTACATAATAAAATAATAAGAGCGTTTTTTTTATTTTAGCGGTGGGTTCAGAAACTGCACCCATTTTAAAGTTTTGAAAAAGAAAATATATTCAGAAAGTTGCATATTTAGGTAAATTATAAATAAATTTTAGACAAAAAGGACTAAATCATTTAGTTTAGAGCAAAATAAAATATCTGCGAAGTTTAGTTAAGAAAATATTATGAAGCTTTATTTTTTATATTTTAAAATGTCCTTACAGGCTTATCTAACCTTTGAATCGTCAGTGCTTTATATGAAAGCTTCTTTGGGGTATAATAAACATCCCCTATCTTAATCTGACAGATCCGACGACATTTCAATATTCAAAAAAAAAAATTTTTTACCCACCACGTGAGAAATCTGATTTCTATACCATGATAACTAGACACACTTTGTAAATAATATGGAGTCTCATATTATTATTACGATGATCTCGTAGACAGCGCTAGGAACTTCTGTGCCTTTAAGCGTTTTTATCACGATTATTACTGGAAACAATGTAACACAACAAATTCTAACATATCATAGTCATATTTCAGATTTATTCCCCTTTAGTTCTTTGACTTTCGGTCACTGCAACTTTGTGATAATATCTGATTGTTGATTGTGGCTGGAGACCCAATCCCCTACCCTATTCCCTTCCCTACCCTCCCCTACCCTAGTACCCAATTCCCTCTTAAAAGGCCGGCAACGCACCTCCAGCTCTTCTGATGTTGTGAGTGTCCATGGGTGACGGTAGCTGCATTCCATCAGGTGACCTGTTTGCTCGTTTGCCCCCTTATTTTATAAGAAAAAATACAAAATAACCTTTTTGAAACGGCAACTTCATACTTTTACCCCAAACATAATTGCCTAATTATACTAAACCGCCTAAGGCTCACTCAGACTGAAGTGTTGTTGAGCTGATTCGGCACTTCTCGATTGAACACAAAAGAATATAAAAATCATAATCCATATTATCTTAATATTATAAATGCGAAAGTATGTCTGTCATTCTGTTTAACCTCTTCACGCCTAAACCACTGAACAGATTTTGCTGAAATCTAGTATATAATTTAAATCCTGGGAAAGGACATAGGATACTTTTTATCCCGAAAAATACGGTTCCCGCGCGATAAAAGAATTTTGGCGCAACGGAGTTGCAGGCATCATCTAGTCTAGTATCTATACTTACTTAGCCTATCAAGCCCCAAGCGGCAGCCGGCTCTGTGTCTATTGTGTCTGCGATACCCACGATGGACGGATTAATATACCTACTTAATATTACAAATGCGAAAGTGTGTCTGTCTGTCTGTCTGTTACCTCTTCGCGCCCAAACCGCCGAACCGATTTTGTTGAAATTTGGTATAGAGGTACTTTGGGTCCCGGGAAAGGACTAAGGATACTTTTAATACCGGAAAAATGTACGGTTCCCGCGTAATAAACGAATTTTGGAGCAACAGAGCAATTGGGTGTCATCTAGTTTCAAACAAACACATTTTTATGAATAAAACGAAAGGAGTTCGCATATCATCGATATACGGAGGTCTTATTGTTTCAGCATTGTCGGTGCTATGGCTGCACACTTTCTGGCGCACGAGCCCTATATATCCACGGACCCTAAGCCCCCATGGAATGTAGAACGGTATTTCTCAATATAAAAAGGTTAGGGCAGTTGCTACGAGTATTTTGCTGGCATAGAGCCTCCGTGAATCAAACCGACTAGAATCTAGATGGAAACACGTGACAGATTTAGGCTGGTTTCCAGACTATTAACCGCCGGACGTAAGTGAATTCTACGCATTTGCAGCTACACAATAGTCTGTGCATAATATTTTTGGTAATATAATATTTAAAAACGAGAAACACCATACTGCGCTCAAAGCGAGAATTTAAGGACGTAGGAGTAAAGACGGCAAAGCTGAAGTAGGATTGGGCGGGACACGACCGCTGGGCAAAGATCTCAACAGTAGGACAGCATAGGCTAGAAAAAAGAAATATTGTGCCTATTCACTTTTTTCAACACCAACAATACGTCAATTAATACTCTGCCTACTCATTGTGCTCATTGACAATATGGTTTCAAATTCTTTAAATTAAACACACATAATAATGTATACATTATAGTACAATAAAAAGCAGGCGGTGCTCATCGCGTCGTCTGATCCCATGCTAAGTTAAACTTGTGTTATAGCATTCAGATAACGGAAGCACACTGAACAATTTTACCCTAGTCACAGAATATATATGCCTTAGTACATAATAATTATTATTCGCACGCAGTTCGTGTGAGCATAGCCTTAGCTTCGTATAATCGTGTTAGAAAGTGTAAAGCGGCGGGACAGAGTACAAACACGCGCAACTTGGCGTCACTTCAAAGGAACAATGCAAACACAAGTTCCTATTACTTTATCTTTAGTGCCACTTGTTGCATTGTTCACATGCCTATGTGTATTCTCTAGAATGTCCTTCCAGACACATTTTAACGGGGTGTTTCGGTACTATTCTCCATGCTTTGCCTTTGGATTTTTATCGTCTAGACTCTAGGTGGTAGCGGCCATAAGCAGGCCCCTAGACGATAAAATGTAGTGTGCAATATCACGTATTGTGCAATATTATTGACCATTTAGGGTTGATTTTGAACGCGCCCGCCTTTTAATCTTATTGTCCAATAAATTGTTCAAAAATATTATTCAATGATATTGCACGACAAAATTGATCGATCGTAACTTTTATCGGGTTAGCATACTCACCAAACAATACAATATATTTAGTAATATGCTTTTGCTAATATTTCAATCTTATTAAGTTTTTTCGTCATATTTAGAAAAATGCAGAATACAACTTGCTATATTTTTGTAAACTACCACATTGTAGTTGAAAGTTGAAACTTAAACGCTCTTAACGGGCAAAAGGACAGAATTCGTTAATTCTCGTTTTATAAACTTTAGAATGGAGTAGACAAAAATATTTATATTTATAAGCATTTTAATACAGTGTTGGTTGCCAGGTTATAAAATTAACTTAACCTTCATATTTTATTATTGTATTTTGTTACCGCACAGAGTGAAACCTCAAACCCACCACTGTAGCTCACTTCCGTACCTTTGCCATTCAAATTCTCTTTCGTACACAAATATTAATTAATGTACCATCGAGGAAGTTGATTCCTATGCAATTGATAGACCAACGTTATTTGGTCGAAAATGTCAATTCAATGTTAATTGTGATCTGTCGGCTGGGTTTGACGTAAAGCAAACAAACTACTTAGGTCCCCGATTTGCATAGGAATCAACTTCTCTGATAGTACATTGCTAGTTGTTGAGCTGCTGAAACTGAAATCTTCGTTTACGAGTGTGACCGGAAATTGCTGAAAAGTTATGAAAAATTTATTTCATCTACATGAAAGTACTACATGAAAAAGTACATACTACATGAAAGAAGTAAAATTCATATTTTAAAGGAGTGTAATTTATTTAAGAAATGGAATCTAATTAAGATAAAATACCTATTTTTCTACGCAACTTCTTGGGATTCGACACTCCTTATGATTTCTAAAGAACAATAATAATGGTGGATTCGTCAAATAAGAAAATCATTTTTTTTAATTATTACTACCGATGAAGCTCAGTATGCAGATCTCTAATAAAGCATAGATACGTAAAAATATATATATTTTTCAGCTAAAAATAACAACATGTTTAGAACGATTAGAAAATATATCAAAAACTAATTTTCGTTTGAAAATTAAGTGTTCTCAACGGAACCATTACCTATACTCGAGTGATCTGAAGAGTTTAAATGAATTATGCCTCTTGTCTCGAGCTTGAGTTTGCGTTGCTTAATTAAATATTCGACGGTGGACCCAATTTAAGACTGACGCCATTCTTGTCGCTACTAGAGACCTCGGATTATATTGTTTGGCCAAATTCGTCCTCAAGATGTACCCCGACGAAAATATAGGAGTGTTTTAAGTTTAATGTGTCTGTGCACATAATGTAGAGGCTTCATTTAGATCGAAATGAATCGAAACGGGTAAGCGTATTTACAATATTATGATTGTGTACTGTGTAGTATAAGTGTGGTCCTTATTCCTAAGAAAAACATTTTTTTTTTCTTCAATTCCGCAGGGCACTAGGTAATTTGATTAAAGTATATTAAAAGAAACTATTTCAGTATTTTTTAAAATTTTTGATTAATATTTAGGGGTCGCTACTGAGGTTTGAAATTTAGATAAAAACTCATAATATGTATTTATTATGTAGACGTATGTCTGTTTGACGGCGCCGCTAAACGATTTCCACGTTACTCTGGCCGAGTACTTTAAATACTATACTATATTATAATAAATACTTTACACGGAATCATTTGAGAACACGCTGAAATTGTTTTACTGTGAACCGGAATAGGGTTGTGGACTTCAGCACCGGCGACTGTTCGCTCGCCGTACAGCTCCGCTCTAATTTGTCAACCCTCATTAAGCTATCTCTCTCGCATTTCGTGAGGGGTTTAGTTCGTTGCGTCCACAGAGATAGAGAGAATCACTACCCTGTGAGTTGTGACTTGAGTGAAACTAATAACAGTAAGCTCAAAATTTTTAGAAACACTGCGCTTCTGACTCCTCTTTTGTTATGTCCATGGACGACGGTCATCCATTTTCATCAGTTTTCAAAATCCATTTATAGAAAAATGATGAAACGCAGAAAAAACCGTCCTACATGAAAATGGCGTAGCCGAAAATATTATTGTTTGCAATATTTATTTTACTCCGTTTTATTTGCTGTTCCAGTAGCAATAAATATACATATCATGTGATAATTTTTAAAGCACCACAGATCATAAAATATGTATATAGGTCATCAAAGGTGTTAAATTAAATTGATACTTAAAAAAACTTAGTGGATGATGAGAATAGGCATGTAACCAAAATTTTACGACTACGTACTCTAAATTTTTAGCCTGTCCCTTGCATTTTACAAAACTATGTTAAGAACGAAAGAAACACTTAAAACATACCATTTCTTTTTAAGTCACGTAATACAACTTCTAATATGCCCGTTTAGATTCGAAGATCGCCCTGTCTTCGTGGTTCGTAGATCTCTGGCAGCGCGTTTATTTGTGGTTTAGTCATATTTTAGTCTTAAAAGGGTTTTTCGTGTTTATGTGGTGATTGATACAATGCAATTTTACGTGCGAAATGTTTTTATAATGTACCGGGACGCTCATATTATACATGCGAGTGCCAAATGTCCCTTTAGGCCGCTTGGACGATTTAAGTGAAATTCGGAATAATATTCAGTACTTTGAAAGGCTAACTAGGATAGTTTTATAATGAAAAAGGTACGCGAGACTCTGTAACCAAAGTTATTTACCATGCATATTACACAGTTAAAACTATCTTAATATATTTTCGTTTCTCGATTTTTTAGCGGTTTTAGCGTACGTTGGAGTTACGTGCGTGTTGTCTATAACTGAGAATTAGTGAGAATGACTCGTCACTCGACATATCACGTAGCTTACGTACATAATTTTGCATGGTCTTCAAAATATTATGTCGAATATGAACGTTGTATTATAATTGAAACTTATTATTCGGGACTTAATGAAAACGTCGCGCTCCTGCAGTCTTCTCGTGACCACGGCCATTGCAACACTGCCGAAACGTAGAGAAAAAAGTATGTAGTACCATTACTACTAGAATAAGTTGCATTAAGTCCCGAATAATAAGTTTCATATTATGCAGTTTAAGTACGCCCAATCACCAATAGTCCAGGCTATATCAGTAATTTATGACAAACAATAAATTTTTTTTTAATGTAATATGATCTTAAGTTTCAATGACTTTTTTCGACAATCTTAATTTAAACGGTGTAATCAGAAACGGTGTCACATTGCCTTCTCATTCTCTTATATGAAAAATAATAGAGAACGTGATATTCAATCCACGATTAACTTTTTAAAGGCGTAAGTTCGCCTTATTTCTTGCCATTTGAAACGTTAAAAACCTAAATCTATTGGAAATAAGTGCTGGCAAGAGATTTGTCGTCCAATAAACCGGACCCTCAGAAGGGCCTCAATCCTTTTACAGTATAATGCGATTAAATTAAATAGCTCAATTTCAATAAGTGCTGCCTTTGAACAAATCTCCATATTTTATTCAGTAGCTAAATTGTATCGCGGACACCGCGATTGCTCTCGTAAATATCCCTTTTATAAGCCGAATCACAGATACGCCGCTCCAGCTATTTCTTAATCCCATTCGAATTAAACTAAAAGTTTTCAAGAATTTAAAGCAAAAAACACGATCTACCGTTTTTTGTATTTCAATATTTTGAAATAGGAAATCCCACCAAAACATGAAATGCAAAGGAAAGTCTAGCTATGTAATCTATCTTAAAAAGTTTTCAGATTGATCTTGAAAAAATGTTGTAACTTTGATCAACCGTAACTGGTAAACTATTTATCAAAAAATATGTAATTTGGAGGCTAAGCTTGTTTTAATACCTGGTTTTAGTCACCGAAAATCTAAATCCCTAGCCTTGTTAACATCGAAGATATAGAAGGTGTGAAATAGCTGCGAATCGCTTTTTAGCATGCGCGTCTACGGTGTAGCATGCGCGTCTTCGGCATAGCATGCGCGTCTACGACGTAGCATGCGCATCTACGGCGTAGCACGCGCGTCTTCGGCATAGCATGCGCGTCTACGGCGTAGCATGCGCAACTACAGCGTAGCATACGCGTCTATGGCGTAGCATGCGCGTCTATGGCGTAGCATGCGCGTCTACGAGTTACGACTCACCTACGACGTAGAAATTCTACGTGGCGTTTTACAAAGTGATTTCAATGACGATATTATCATCTAATACTTTAAGAAATCCGGATTTTAAAAATGAACTCTGATCCAACAAAAATATTATGAATCCTTTTGATTTGATTCTAAACCCTGGGACTTAGATTATATAATATTATCTACACCAAATTATTGCATAGAAATCGAATAAGCGCTTTAAGCGCGAAAAAGCAACAGACAGACATACCTATATTAGTATCATTATAACTATCTCAGCGGTTCTACTTCCACAGTGAACTCTATATAAGGGAAAAATAAACACACTTAATTATTAAGTGGAATGTGCAGTGCCTTAATTTAGCTTGTCGGGTTGGGGTAATGCGGATTTATGATTATTAATGCAGCATTTAGGTTATGTTACCAGTATTAGTTGTTATAGAAGTAGGTAATTTGGTACGCATAGACATTCTCGAAAATCTTAAGGTTTACTGGCATTTTTTATTGCTGGCCCCGTGGTCAGTACCTAAAAGATTTGTGTTACGAGTACCAGACAACAGAAATGTATTTAATACTTTCATACTATACATATTTATTATGATATATTTAATACACATCCGTGACCCAGGAACATTGAAAACTTTTTGTTCGTTGATACGAACCCGCGACCCACGGCTTGAGCTACCCAAGCGCTCAACCACTGAGCCACAGAGGTCGTCAAATTAGATTTCACATTACATAATATTATATTCCTCTACCAACACGTAGCTTCACTTAGCACACACAAAATAAGGCCAAGCCAAGGGCTTTATTCTCGTGCATCTAATTTCGAATCGATTATAAGAACACGATCCCACAATACAATATAAAGTTAGTTTTTAATGGACCGAGGTAAATTCGTTATATATTTCATGAGCTATAAGATATTTTACAGCTTATTTTACAGCCCCGCCAAGCTGTCGTATCGTGAGCTTCATAAAATATTAAACTTTCAACTTTATCGAAATAATAATTTTATATCGTAAAAATATGTTATAAAGGTAAACATTAGGTAATAAATGTATGAACCTGACCCGCGCTAAGTGGATCCGTGATAGTTAACCTGTAGAAGAGTACCATATTCCATACTGTCTGTCTGTCTGTTACCTCTTCACGCCCAAACTACTCAACCGATTTTGCTCAAATTTGTTATTTTGAGTCACCGGGAAAGGACGCAGGATAATTTTTATCCCGGAATAAATTGTATTACCTCACGATAAACTATTTTGGTGCAATGGAGTTGCGGGCGTCTTCTAGTATTATTATAATAGACTTGATGACAATTTTTTTTTCTTATTGGTAATTGAAAGACCCTTAAAAATAGAAACATCGCTGAAAGAATGACTCTCATAGCTTAAAAATTCACCAAGATATGAACAATTCAAACATCTCATAAAATAGACCTGCCCGAAACGCCCCATACAAAGTGCTACGAAAGACTGACGTCAGTCTTTCGTAGTTTGTACGGATCGGGAGAGAACTTTGTTCGATAGGTATATTAAATATTGCGTTTATGAAAGTGGTTTCATACCAAAAGTTGCTTTTAATTGCATAAGTTATCGAATGGTATACAAATATTAAGAAATTTAATTGAAAAAAAAATCGACTTGATTATCCAACTTTAAAGGCGCCTAACAAAAAAAAAAATACAAATGCTATCGAGCTGAAATTTTGGTAACGCTTATTTTTTACCATGCTTTCTTTATTTTATTAACAAAATTCGCTCATCTTTGACCTTGTCATCATCCCTATTATATGTCCATGACAACATTGAATTTATTTACAGATTGATTAGCAAATAACTGGCCTATGTAGTTTGGTCGCAGTAACAGAACATAGACAGAGAATAAAGAGACAATATTGACTTGACGTAACCCAGCCGAATCACGTAAGTCAGCCATATGCCTCTGAATGAACTTCCCTGATGGTAAATGCTTGTGGCAATCATGGCTTTCCATCGTAATGTAACGTGGAGCGGTGCCTTTAGAAACCACATGCACAATCAAAACACAACGAATAATCGCACGTTCCAATTTCCGTTGGTGGATCGATTGCACTCGAATATTTTATACGTAGCGAAATGAGCCAACTGTAATATGGGACTCACGACAATAGCTCTATACTTTATTTCGAGACTTACTTGGCGGTTAATGGGTTAAGCCATATGGAATAGAATAAAATCGGCCAAGTGCGAGTCAAACTCGTGCACGAAGGGTTCCGTACCGCTATAGAGCAAAAGTAGAGAAAAATTGGGTTTTTTGTTTGGGAACCCCTTTAATTATTTTAAATAATTAAGAACACATAATATATTTGAGGATATTATAGAAAATTCCGGTGTCTACAATCTACATATTATTGTAGCCATTATGGATTACGAGCCAAAAAGGGCAAAAAATCATGTTTGTTATATGGGAGCCACCCTTAAACCTTAACTGTATTTTGTTTTTAGTCTTTGTTGTTATAGCGGCCCCAAAAATACACAGTCTGTAAATATTTCAGAAGTCTAGCTAAAGCAGCCTGGAGACAGACAGACAGACGGACAAACGGACAGACGGACAGACAGACGGACAGACATCGATAAGTCTTAGTAAAAGGGTCCCGTTTTTACCCTTTGAGTAAGGAACCCTAAAAGAACGAGTCAGGGCATGTTAGAAGTGTAGTTTATACTATTTACACATATTATTATCTGTTTTTTTAATTTTTGTTTCTCTGTCTGTTTGTCTGTTTGTACAGGCTAATCTCTGAATCCGCAGGACCGATTTAAATAAAATTTGGCATGGCATACCTTATATCCCCGGTCAACATCTTAGATACTTTTTGAACGAACTTAAAAAAGAGGAGTTTGTTTACTTTGCTGTCTTTGGTCTGAATGTCTTTTTTTGTATAGGTTTTAAGCCCAAATTTTGTACCATGTTTACAAAAGCGGTGACTTGTTAAATATCCTCTCGGGATCCTCGAGATATCGAATGATCTCCCCAAAAATTCATTACAGTAATTTTGACTTTTTTGAGGTAAATGAACTTAATATTATGCTACCAAAAAGAAAGAATTTGCACCGTTGTATACCATGTACCTCGTAGGACGTGGGGCTTCAGAAAGGTGCTGAACGGAACTCTTAACTTCTTATGTATAATATATTTAAGTATGTAAATTTTTAGCGTTGTTTAAAATATTGGAAGCACATGCTGCTATGTATATTATATTAATCATCATGGTCACTACTCTCATTTCACACATTATGACGCTTTTATTGGTTCTTTTTGTATCCTTTTTAATCAAAAAGATTAGGATTGATTGAAATTGATAATTATTTCGCCTTTTATGTTCCGATTTTATTAATTTAAGGGCTACTATTTATGTTGCTGGACATTTATTTTTGTCATTAGCTTTTCTCGCGTATGGAATTTCAAATATTGATAGTTACTCGGCGAATGTATCGGCATTTTTGTAATAGTCGAATATATTCGTATTAAAGATCATAAATTATGTTCCTGCTCTCAATGGCGGCGCAAAACTAGGTCGTTAGGGCAGGTGGGCGGCCGACCTCACATACACTGGAGTTCGGTTTACAAAAACAACACAACGTCGGAAATAAATAAGAAATCATTTAAAAAAAACAAGAAATATTACAATCGGTGATTATAGAACTGGAAAAACTACTATAAGTATTATTAAAATTAAAAAGTCTGACATTAGATAATAGAAAAACAATACTTATTATGTTTACTGATGTTATTTTAATGTGTATTTTATGGTTGTCTACAAACGATACTAATATTATTAAAATGATTGGTGAGCACAACTTGAAGGCAAAATGTATGATAGAACAAAAAGCCACTTTGATATTTTATACTATGTACCATCGAAGAAACTGATTCATAGGCAGTTGACCGATCTACGTCATTTGGTTGAGTTATGACAATAATTCAATATTATGAGTCGTGATCTGTAGCCTGGGTTTGACATAACACTACCAACTTACTTAGGTCCACCAACTGCCTATGGATCAAATTCTCTAATAGTAAGTACACTGTAAAGAATAAGAAAAAAACTTGACAGTCCAGTAACGAACAGTGTGAAAGGGGGCGAAGTAAGTTAATACATTAATTTAGTTCGCGGTGCGCTGCCAACATACCCGCGTATTGCTATTGTTTAGTGTGATAAACGATGGAGCACTCTAATATCTTTCGCTAACGCCACTTTTAAGATCTTTATGGAAGCTTAGGGTTAGTTCAAATTGAAGGAAAAAACAATACAAAATTAGAATGTCTTGCCATCTTAATGTTATATTCATATATTTTCAGTTTTTCAGTTTTTTTGATTGTTTTTGACTATTTCCATTTGCGCCACCGCGATCGTGTATTTTTTTTTGCAATAAAACTTTTACCTACGCTTATATAAAAAAGTAACAAGTATGAACCGTTAATTTCATTCATTTAATGTTGGAGCCGTTTTGGAAAAGTTCGCGCACAAACACTGTGACACGAGAATTTTATATATATTAGATTATAATACAGCATTAACTAATGACATCGCATCGCCAATATACTCAATGTCAACTGATCTAGGTGTTAACTTTTAACAATCCAGCTTAACATCAGTCAGCTATATAATTTGATTGAGTGAAGTTGAAAATTGTAGTCCGCGATAAACACCGAGTGGATGAGAATTGTTATGGCGTCCGCCGATTTTGATGGATGTTGATTTATTGGTTTATCAATTAGGCGAATGTACAGATTCGGTTCTCGAACGCAACATTTTTGGGAGATTTTCTACACTCGAAAAACATTTATGTATCGAGTTTTTTAAAACGAATTTGTGACCATTAAGTCAGGCTGACAACTCATTTACTGTTCTTCTATTGTTGTGAGTGCAGTCTATGGGTGACGGTAAATTTTAAAGTACCAAAGTGGTCACCTAATGGAAAACAAATATATTGCTTTCCATCAGGTGACCTCTTTGCTACTTTGACCCCTTCTATCTATATCTATATACATATTATAAAACAAAGTCGCTTTTTTTCCCTCATGTCCCTTTGTTCCCTTTAATCTTTAAAACTACGCAACGGATTTTAATGATTCTTTCAGTGTTAGATAGCCCATTTATCGAGGAAGGCTATAGGCTATATTTTATCACGCTAAGGCTAATAGGAGCGAAGAAATAGAGGAAAATGTGGAAAAAACGGGGAAATTATTTGAAAGGGCTAACTTGAACGCGCTAATCTCAGGAACTACTGGTCCGATTTGAAAAATTATTTCAGTGTTAATAGCCCATTTATTGAGGAAGGCTATATTTTATCACGCTAAAACTAATAGGAGAATGTGGAAAAAACGGGGGAAATTATTTGAAAGGGCTTATCTCGCGAACTACTGGAGCAATTTTTATGTTATTTGGCACAGATAAGAAGTAGACCACGTGAAGGCTGTCGATTTTAATCTTTTTTTCAGTGGCTATATATTTTATACCCGTGCGACGCCGAGGCGGGTCGCTAGTATCTATAAAAAGAAAACAAATATAACACAAAATGCATGTAATGTTTTTTTTTGAGGGATGGGGGACCTACGTAGTTTGGTCGCGTTATGTCAAACCGCCTGGGTTTGACATAACGCGATCACAATTATTAACATTGAATTGAGATGCACCGACCAAAAGGCGTTGGTCCGGCAATTGCCTAGGAATCAATTTCCTCGATGGTACATACAACGTCAATGAATATTTAGAATAAATATATGACTCACAAAATTCAGATCGATAAAGAGTATTGTAAAGTGTGTTAATAATAACATAATTGTTATAATATTAGTAAAATATACTTTACTAACATAACAATTACACGTTTGTATGATGAATGTTTCTAATGACATACGTCATATTGCTCATATTATATCTCACAGCATTAACGACCAGTCTGTCAGACCAGTCAGCAACGAGAAAAGATAAAACAAAATAAAAAAGCCATTAATTACAGAATCATTTGGGCGTACGTGAGGTTCCAAATGCCAAATGTATTCGTTATAAAATGTAATCGGATCTGATCACGCCTCAGCACCGGGCCATATGGCGAGAGTGTAAAATCCACTGAATCATATCCTTCATAGAAATGAATATCAGTTCACTCAGAAATGTTTTCTGAGAAATGGTTTTCAACATATATATATATATATATATATATATATATATATATATATATATATATATATATATATATATATATATATATATATATATATATACGCTTACTGTAATACGATTTTTACAGTATTAGTAAAATATATATGTATATATATATATATATATATATATATATATATATATATATATATATATATATATATATGAAAAACGAGAAATATATTTTACTAATACTGTAAAAATCGTATTACAGTAAGCGCCCCGCTTAGCTTATGTGTTTCATACATAAATCATGAGGAAGATTGAAAAGATATCGTTTTGAATATCAATAAGACGTGGTTAGTAAAAACTGTAGTAGTGAGACTACAAGATCCGAATTAAACGACAAACGCGATTATTGTGATTTGTGTAGTATCCGTTAAATCAATATTGCTCTTAGTCTCATAAATACCGCTCCGTTTTTACCCTTTGGGAACGCTAAAACATTTTCATAATTTCACCTTCGGCAATAACGAACGCCACACTAACCATTTTCGTGCCACATAGAATTACAGTTAAATAGCTTGTGAATTTACTGTTTCTAATCGAGCTTCAAAATTCCAATTCCTTTTGAAGCATAATTCAGTTTATAGAGATGACACGCCGGCGAGCGTGGCTACACCGAGCTATGAAACGAATAAAAGACAAATATTGAAATTTTCACCACTATGTTTATTTGGTACTTTAAACTGAAGAATCTTGTAATTTAATATTTGATCGGTTTTTCGGCTGAATACAATTAATGTAAATTGGCTGTATGTAAATTTAATATTTATTAAATTTCAACATCACTATCCATTTTGCTTATAGGATTTCAGCTGAAATATGTCTTTAATGAAGGTTGTTTGAAATATTAAATCTTCTTCAATATTTCTTATATATAAAAATGGAGTTTCAAATGTGTTAGTCGCGCTAAAACTCGAAAACGGCTGAACGGATTGGGCTGATTTTAGTTTTAAAACATTCGTAGAAGTCCAGGGAAGGTTTTAAAGTGACACGAAGTTCACCGGGACAGCTAGTTTTAATTAATATATTTTATACCCTAAGGTCAACTTAACCCAAGGTTCTCTTGGATTATATCCATACTAATATTATAAAAATGAAATTGTGTCTGTCTGTCGGTCTGTCTATCCGTCTGTCTGCCTGTTACCTCTTCACGCCCAAGCCGCTTAACCGATTTTTCTGGTATGAAGACACTGAGTCGTGGGAAAGGACATATCACATAGTATACTTTTTATCTAGGAAAAATGTGCAAATTTAGCGCAACGGAGTTGCGGGCGTCACCTGGACTTATATTAAGGCTTTCTCTTTCATAAACACAAAGAGCGAACGAGATAAAATTATGCTAAAGGATTATTATAATACAACTAGCTGACTCGGCAAACGTTGTTTTGCCATATACATTATTCATTCTAGTATCAATATAAAAAAGTAGACAAAACTTATAATTCTCAGGCCTAACGAATGTACAATGTAAGTTAAGTACTGATGACACAACATGCCGAAAATGTGTCGCGTAACGTACAGCCGAACTTCGGTCGAGCGTAAGTTCGGCAGCAATTCGGCAGCAAATTTTTTTTCAGCTTCAATTCGCCGGCGCTCGAGACACTGAATACTCAGACGAAGTTACGCAACTCAATTTCCGCCGCGTGATTTTTGGTCCTGTCGCGTGTCATATCAGCCGAATGCGTCCTTGCCGGCCGAGCCGGCCTCGGAAGCTCGGTCGCGTATTTTCGGCCTAGAGTGCTTAGACACAGTGTGGATGCTTACGTCTGCTAGATTTGCACGCATATAAAACGAAATGTCTTCGCGAACGCTTTTATTGAAATTGGCCATATTAGCATAATAATATTAGAGATTGGTAGCTAGCGATATGTGAAATTTGGGGTGACACTCAATAAAGAGGAAATACATACCTAAGTGTATCCATATTTGGATGAACGAATCGTCCACATATTGTTTCGATATTGTAAGCTCCGTTTTAACCAATAAGAGCGTTTGACATTTCTATTTGAAGACCATCTTTAAGATTCTATTTATAAAATTCTAAGTTTTATACATTGATCAAAGCTCTTATTTAACAGAACCGAGCGAAACACGATACATCAGAAACTCATTTTATCAGATCTTTTATTTAAATTGCTGCGTATTTATATTTACTGGATACAATATATTCTTAAACACCTCTATAGTCCAGTGGTTAAGGGCATTCCCTACGGAGATTCCGTAATTTACCGTATTTAGAGCATTATAAACTCATAATTTGAAAGCTACAAAGTTATAATAAAAATACAGCAATAATCTTCAGTATATCAACATTCCTTTCCACGTTTTAAATGTTATATTTTTGTTTATTATACTCATGATATCAGCTTCCAAAGTAAAACCAATTTATTAAAATTCAAGCATACATTCAGCATCTCCTTAGTATTTACAAATTACTTTTATTTGAAACACACGCCAATAGATCGACAATATCATAAACTACATGATATTCCATGTTTTAATTTTTTTTAACTCAATTTTGAACTAAGATAAGTAAAAAAATAGGGTTTTGGTGCGATTTCGGCAACGCGGAAAATGTATGGTCAAGGTCGTTTGCTCGGGGGATGGCCTTAAGAGCGTGGCTTTTGACCCGGTCGTGGGTTCGATTACTGCGTTGGAAACATGTTGTTTCCAAGTTTGATTAGGACAATGCAGGCTGATCACCTGATTGTCTGACAAGTAAGAATGATCTATGCGTCGGATGGGGATGTAAAAAGTCGGTCCTGCGCCTGATCTCTCGCCAGTCGTGTCGGTCTTCCGTCCCACTGGGTTATGAGAGTAAAAGGAATAGAGAGTGCTCTTGTATACTGTGCACACACTTGGGCACTATAAAACTACTCCTGCGTAATTGGCCTGGTTTCAATGAAACCGGCCACCGTCACCGAAACCGGTGTGAGAGTTATTATTATTATATGATTGCAACTCAATTTTAGATCAATAGAACATTAAAAACTATAAAAGGAGTAAGACCCACTTCGTCTTGAGGGTCGAGCGCTTGGAGTCCCGCCACAAAGTGAATTTTAGCTCCTTTGTGGTGAGAGTCCCGACGCACCATCTACCGACCTTCGAGAAAGAGGAGTTCTGGCCGATTGGAGTCGTCTACAGGAGGTTCCGAGGACGACTTCCGAACACGTCGCGCCCCATGTCGCAGACAATACGTGTTTAGTGTTAGTGTTATAGTTTCTTAGTATAATTGTATGTATGTTAATCTATAAGATATTTATAATATGGGCCAAGATACCTGAGTTAAATAAATAAATAAATAAAATAAAAATAAAATAAAATTGAACGACATAACGAGTAATAAACTTTTGTATTTAAAATATTATGTAGAAATATTTGTATAATGAAATGTTATTTGATGGGTTAGCCCACAAGCTATTTTATATCATGTTCAGGCTGTTGCCACAATTAATTCAGCTGGTGTATGGAATTGAAATTTGGTTACGGCGTGACCGGCAAACGGTAAATTGCAAACATGTCCCATCTACGTTTAAATTAATTTGCAAATATTACAAAAACTCACCCGTAAATCGCAAGTCGTAAAACTATATTACTAGCAGGGTGTTACTTTTACCTACTTGTTTTTATAATACACTAGATGACCTGTTGAACTTCGTATCCACCTACAAAGTAATACAAACCTTCCACGAATATTTCAAGACTAAAAATTTTAGCCAAATCGTTTCAGCCGTTCTCGAGTTTTAGCGAGACTAGATTTTTTTTTAATAAGTTTTATTTATGTAGATTGTGAAAGCTGATTCTTGTACAAGCCTTAGCCTGTGTTACGACTTACGAGAATTAACACCTCCATCGTGGGTATCGCAGACACAATAGATTTTCAGTTGTTACTTGTTATGCGGCAGCCGGCTGCAGCTTGGGGATTGATAGATTAGTTAAGAAATGTAGAAAAATCTAATAAATATATTATAATTATCCATACTATAATGTATATTCATATAATATGCGAAAGTGTGTCTGTATGTTTGACTTCACGCTCAAACCGCTAAACCGATTGTGCTGAAAGTTTTTAATTTTTAGCAAATAACAAGTTACATAATTATTATTCTCTCACAATTCACAAGACGTAATAATTTAATAGAGAACCTTAGAGAGAAGCATAAAAGCATAAAAGAAACCTTAGAGAGAAGTATAAAAGCATAAAAGAAACCTTAGAGAGAAGCATGATGGCTTAACTTATTATGTACCAATCAAAGGCAATTAGTTGCAACTATTATGTAAGCAGTACGATACAAGGAATGTGTCGGAAACATATTAATGTTTCGGTAGACGTCCCGACTCCCGCCCCTCGAGCTCTTTTCATCCTTATCTGTGTCAACAATCCCAAGTAACAAAATTCTCCTATAGTGCACAGTTTAAAGGCTTGCAGCACTAGTAACTCTCGCTTAGTGGTTCCAGGTGCTACTACCAAGCTTATAACAGGTTACACGGAGTTTGTTTGGGTTTGTAGTAAACATGTTCTTGTAAGTAAGACTTATAGTCGTGTATAGAACGAGATTATAGGCGCAGTAAAGGCTAAGATGGCCTATACGAGTGTTTCAAAGGTGTAAATATACTTGAGAAAACTTGCTCCAGAAAGTTATATTTGTAATATACTACAAGAAGTAATTATAAATCCGCTATAAGGTCACACGCCAGTAATAGTAATTATTTATAGTGCCAATTTAAATTGTATAAGAAAAATAGTTGTTTTCACTAGATGTCGCTGAGCTGCTTCTACATCGCGCTATCGCTTGCACGAATGCCATTTATATAGTTGTAACAGATTTTTGTAATTGTCAGAACAGAAATTTAGTGAGAGCTAATTAATTTCGTATTATTAATTAACCCTCCAAGTTAACCTCCGCGAGTGAGTAGATTAACTTACCTTTTCTTATTATTTTATTTTTTTCGTCCACCTCACAAAACAAGTCACAAAAATAATGTTTGAAGTAGCTAGTAATAGAAGCGCGGAGTATGTAACAGGCCTGCCTGGGGTTCTATAAGATGCTCATAGTTGGCTACGTGGGAGCAGATAGTTCTGCGTAGTCCAACAATAAGTGTATTATTTTTCTAAGTAGTGCTAGGCAAGTCTACTATGAGTGCTTTATTAGCAAAAGTACGCATATAAAATGGGCCCTTTTCCGTGGTTATAAACGTTTACTAGCCTGTTATAGTCCTGGCCCCGGAACCACTACAAGACCAGATTTTGTTACTTGGGAAATCTACATATATGTGAGTGGTTGACCAAAAAGGGACCTCAAGGTAAATAATTTGATTTCGAGTAAATCGCCTTTGAAGTTTCGTGTAGAAACAACTTGCAGAACTGCCTCGGTTCACAAAACAATTCATAAAAAAAAAAAAAAAACTACGGCACCTAAAAATATTCTGGTTATTCCAAAACAAAGCAAAAAGACCATTGATTAAATATATAAAAAAACCGTTTCCAATCCCTTCAGGTTGATTTCGAGTAAATCGCGTTTGAAGTTTCGTGTAGAAACAAGTTGTAGATCTGCCTCGGTTCACAAAACAATTATTCATAAAAAAACTACGGCGCCTAAAAATATTCTGGTTAGACCAAAACAAAGCTAAAAGACCATTGATTAAATAAATAAAAAAATAAAAAAAACCGTTTCCAATCCCTACAGGTCCCTTTTTGGTCAACCACTCACATATTATTCCACTGCGGGGGCTCAATTACCCGATTTTATATTTCCGTATCGTGTGGGATTCTCCCAATCCGGAGAAATCCGAGACTCTCAGATGTGAAGATTTCATTGTAACCAACTTTGTTACTTTGAATCCTCTTCCTGAAAACCTTAAATGAAAATAGTCTCTTGATCCCCGCTTCACGTCGGTCTAAGAATCACGTCGGATTGTGAAGCCGGCAAACACAATCGACGTCGGTCATGGCTTATTTTATAGAGGTTATTATTTTATTTAAAAGCTTATGTACTATCAGAGAAGTTGATTCATAGACAGATGGCGGACCTACTTATTTTGGTTGCATTATGTTAAACCCAGCCTACAGATTATAACTAACATTAAACTGACGTGTCGCGACCAAATGTCGTAGGTCTGTCAACTGCCTATCAATACGGCTTTTTGCGTGCATTTTTCATTGCGTCAGCCACAGATAGCGTCAGCCATACCCAAAAACAAAAGTTAAAGTCTATACATTTCCTGTAGGCATTGTATCGAGTACTTGCTGTTCTCCCGGCAGTGTGTAAAATAAACGGATTTTAGATAAGATCAATTTTTGATAAAAATAGAGGAGCAGCTGCATAAAGGACACTAGAGGATAACATTACATTTCCATAAATCAATCTGGACAAAACTACCGCGTCCATAATATTTTGTATAAACGAAACGACGAAACAAAATGAAATCTGCGACCCTATAGTAATCGTATCTCCGCTATTCTGGTCCGCGTCAGGGCTGACGGTGTCCACGACTCAACGTCAAGACGTCGACGGCACCGTCAAACGCGTTGTGGCATTGCTAACTAATTTAGTCCTGGGGCCTGAGTCAAGACGAATTCGTAATCACTTCGTTATAGAATCGCCGATCAAAATGTATGGAATTGACATAAGACGAGTCGAACGTCAACGTCATATTAACGTCAATCAATTCCATACATTTTCATCGGCGATTCTATAACGAAGCGATTACGAATTCGTCTTGACTCAGGCCCAAGTTCTCTTGACGACGTTCGAAAACCAAAATGTATGGGACTATAATCGTTATTAAATCTTAGCAATGCCTAAATTGCAAAAAACTCTATACATTTTGTGTTTCAATTTCATCGTAATAACTGATAGCATAGGATTTTGATTCACCGTACTGTCTTAAAAAAAGTATAAACGGTAACTTGAAAATGAATCTAGCACATCTCATGGTTGAATCCAGCCGTTTAGGCTGCAGAGCTTGCCAAAGAAGTATAAAACATACATACCCTCGAAATACATAATCTTCCTCCTAGCGGAATTGTGTAAATATAGTATATATATATATATATATATATATATATATATATATATATATATATATATATATATATATATATATATATATATATATATATATATATATATATATATATATATATATATATATATATATATATATATATAGATATATATATATATATTACATAATCTTCCTCCTAGTGGAATTGTGTAAATATAGTATATATTTTTTTTACACAATTCCGCTAGGAGGAAGATTATGTATTTCGAGGGTATGTATGTTTTATACTTCTTTGGCAAGCTCTGCAGCCTAAACGGCTGGATTCAACCATGAGATGTGCTAGATTCATGTTCAAGTTACCGTTTATACTTTTTTTAAGACAGTACGGTGAATCAAAATCCTATGCTATCAGTTATTACGATGAAATTGAAACACAAAATGTATAGAGTTTTTTGCAATTTAGGCATTGCTAAGATTTAATAACGATTATAGTCCCATACATTTTGGTTTTCGAACGTCGTCAAGAGAACTTGGGCCTGAGTCAAGACGAATTCGTAATCGCTTCGTTATAGAATCGCCGATGAAAACGTATGGAATTGACATAAGCGTTCGTTAATATGACGTTGACGTTCGACTCGTCTTATGTCAATTCCATACATTTTGATCGGCGATTCTATAACGAAGTGATTACGAATTCGTCTTGACTCAGGCCCCAGGACTAAATTAGTTAGCAATGCCACAACGCGTTTGACGGTGCCGTCGACGTCTTGACGTTGAGTCGTGGACACCGTCAGCCCTGACGCGGACCAGAATAGCGGAGATACGATTACTATAGGGTCGCAGATTTCATTTTGTTTCGTCGTTTCGTTTATACAAAATATTATGGACGCGGTAGTTTTGTCCAGATTGATTTATGGAAATGTAATGTTATCCTCTAGTGTCCTTTATGCAGCTGCTCCTCTATTTTTATCAAAAATTGATCTTATCTAAAATCCGTTTATTTTACACACTGCCGGGAGAACAGCAAGTACTCGATACAATGCCTACAGGAAATGTATAGACTTTAACTTTTGTTTTTGGGTATGGCTGACGCTATCTGTGGCTGACGCAATGAAAAATGCACGCAAAAAGCCGTATTGATCAGGCAGTTGACAGACCTACGACATTTGGTCGCGATACGTCAGTTTAATGTTAGTTATAATCTGTAGGCTGGGTTTAGCATAATGCAACCAAAATAAGTAGGTCCGCCATCTGTCTATGAATCAACTTCTCTGATAGTACATAAGCTTTTAAATAAAATAATAACCTCTATAAAATAAGCCATGACCGACGTCGAATGTGTTTGCCGGCTTCACAATCCGTTCTTAGACCGACGTGAAGCGGGGATCAAGAGACTATTTTCATTTAAGGTTTTCAGGAAGAGGATTCAAAGTAACAAAGTTGGTTACAATGAAATCTTCACATCTGAGAGTCTCGGATTTCTCCGGATTGGGAGAATCCCACACGATACGGAAATATAAAATCGGGTAATTGAGCCCCCGCAGTGGAATAATATGTGAGTGGTTGACCAAAAAGGGACCTGTAGGGATTGGAAACGGTTTTTTTATTTTTTTATTTATTTATTCAATGGTCTTTTAGCTTTGTTTTGGTCTAACCAGAATATTTTTAGGCGCCGTAGTTTTTTTATGAATAATTGTTTTGTGAACCGAGGCAGATCTACAACTTGTTTCTACACGAAACTTCAAACGCGATTTACTCGAAATCAACCTGAAGGGATTGGAAACGGTTTTTTTATATATTTAATCAATGGTCTTTTAGCTTTGTTTTGGAATAACCGGAATATTTTTAGGTGCCGTAGTTTTTTTTTTTATGAATTGTTTTGTGAACCGAGGCAGTTCTGCAAGTTGTTTCTACACGAAACTTCAAAGGCGATTTACTCGAAATCACATTATTTACCTTGAGGTCCCTTTTTGGTCAACCACTCACATATATGTAGATTTGTTGACACAGATAAGGATGAAAGGAGCTCGAGGGGCGGGAGTCGGGACGTCTACCGAAACATTATGTTTCCGACACATTCCTTGTATCGTACTGCTTACATAATTAGTTGCAAGAACCGTGACCTTTAATACAAATTGCCTTTGATTGGTACATAATAAGTTAAGCCATCATGCTTCTCTCTAAGGTAATAATAATAAATTATTACGTCTTGTGAATTGTGAGAGAATAATAATTATGTAACTTGTTATTTGCTAAAAATTAAAAACTTTCAGCAAAATCGGTTTAGCGGTTTGAGCGTGAAGTCAAACATACAGACACACTTTCGCATATTATATGAATATACATTATAGTATGGATAATTATAATATATTTATTAGATTTTTCTACTTTTCTTAACTAATCTATCAATCCCCAAGCTGCAGCCGGCTGCCGCATAACAAGTAACAACTGAAAATCTATTGTGTCTGCGATACCCACGATGGAGGTGTTAATTCTCGTAAGTCGTAACACAGGCTAAGGCTTGTACAAGAATCAGCTTTCACAATCTACATAAATAAAACTTATTAAAAAAAATCTAGTCTCGCTAAAACTCGAGAACGGCTGAAACGATTTGGCTAAAATTTTTAGTCTTGAAATATTCGTGGAAGGTTTGTATTACTTGTAGGTGGATACGAAGTTCAACAGGTCATCTAGTGTATTATAAAAACAAGTAGGTAAAAGTAACACCCTGCTAGTAATATAGTTTTACGACTTGCGATTTACGGGTGAGTTTTTGTAATATTTGCAAATTAATTTAAACGTAGATGGGACATGTTTGCAATTTACCGTTTGCCGGTCACGCCATAACCAAATTTCAATTCCATACACCAGCTGAATTAATTGTGGCAACAGCCTGAACATGATATAAAATAGCTTGTGGCTAACCCATCAAATAACATTTCATTATACAAATATTTCTACATAATATTTTAAATACAAAAGTTTATTACTCGTTATGTCGTTCAATTTTATTTTATTTATTTTTATTTTATTTATTTATTTATTTAACTCAGGTATCTTGGCCCATATTATAAATATCTTATAGATTAACATACATACAATTATACTAAGAAACTATAACACTAACACTAAACACGTATTGTCTGCGACGTGGGGCGCGACGTGTTCGGAAGTCGTCATCGGAACCTCCTGTAGACGACTCCAATCGGCCAGAACTCCTCCTCGAAGGTCGGTAGATGGTGCGTCGGGACTCTCACCACAAAGGAGCTAAAATTCACTTTGTGGCGGGACTCCAAGCGCTCGACCCTCAAGACGAAGTGGGTCTTGCTCCTTTTATAGTTTTTAATGTTCTATTGATCTAAAATTGAGTTGCAATCATTTAATAATAATAACTCCCACACCGGTTTCGCGTGACGGTGGCCGGTTTCATTGAAACCACGCCAGTTACGCAGGAGTAGTTTTATAGTGCCCAAGTGTGTGCACAGTATACAAGAGCACTCTCTATTCCTTTTACTCTCATAACCCAGTGGGACGGAAGACCGACACGACTGGCGAGAGATCAGGCGCAGGACCGACTTTTTACATCCCCATCCGACGCATAGATCATTCTTACTAGTCAGACAATCAGGTGATCAGCCTGCATTGTCCTAATCAAACTTGGAAACAACATGTTTCCAACGCAGTAATCGAACCCACGACCGGGTCAAAAGCCACGCTCTTAAGGCCGTCCCCCGAGCAAATGACTTGACCATACATTTTCCGCGTTGCCGAAATCGCGCCAAAACCCTATTATTTTTACTTATCTTAGTTCAAAATTGTCCTAAAAAAAAATTAAAACGGGGAATATGTAGTTTACGATATTGTCGATCTATTGGCGTGAGTTTCAAATAAAAGTAATTTGTAAATGCTAAGGAGATGCTGAATGTATGCTTGAATTTTAATAAATTGGTTTTACTTTGGAAGCTGATATCATGAGTATAATAAACAAAAATATAACATTTAAAACGTGGAAAGGAATGTTGATATACTGAAGATTATTGCTGTATTTTTA
Organism: Polyommatus iphigenia; assembly: GCA_963422495.1. Taxonomy (NCBI): domain Eukaryota; kingdom Metazoa; phylum Arthropoda; class Insecta; order Lepidoptera; family Lycaenidae; genus Polyommatus; species Polyommatus iphigenia. Next base: position 27,516,599 of record OY730183.1, read on the forward strand.
TTATAACTTTGTAGCTTTCAAATTATGAGTTTATAATGCTCTAAATACGGTAAATTACGGAATCTCCGTAGGGAATGCCCTTAACCACTGGACTAAAGAGGTGTTTAAGAATATATTGTATCCAGTAAATATAAATACACAGCAATTTAAATAAAAGATCTGATAAAATGAATTTCTGATGTATCGTGTTTCGCTCGGTTCTGTTAAATAAGAGCTTTGATCAATGTATAAAACTTAGAATTTTATAAATAGAATCTTAAAGATGGTCTTCAAATAGAAATGTCAAACGCTCTTATTGGTTAAAACGGAGCTTACAATATCGAAACAATATGTGGACGATTCGTTCATCCAAATATGGATACACTTAGGTATGTATTTCCTCTTTATTGAGTGTCACCCCAAATTTCACATATCGCTAGCTACCAATCTCTAATATTATTATGCTAATATGGCCAATTTCAATAAAAGCGTTCGCGAAGACATTTCGTTTTATATGCGTGCAAATCTAGCAGACGTAAGCATCCACACTGTGTCTAAGCACTATATATATAATATATAATATATACATATATATATATATATATATATATATATATATATATATATATATATATATATATATATATATATATATATATATATATATATATATATATATACATAACTCGACGTCATGAGGCGTATTTTGTGACGCTCGACGTGTCGTCATGTCCTCACCGTGACATCGATCTGTGGACATACACACATGCCGTCAGTCCCCCGTCAGCCCGCCATTACTCATGCAAAGGGATACAAAAAGAATAAACATGGAGACAAATGGCAACACTTTACGTGTCTCACAGTTTAAACGTCGCCGAAATAGGATCCTAGATAATGTTACTATCCGTCTTCGCTAAATGCGATATTCTTCTGTTCTTTTTGTGGAATGTTATCACCCAATGAATGCCCGCTCTGAAAAGTTCATTACGGATTTTGCTATCCTATTTTGTGGATTTTTTGTGTACTTTTTAGGATTTAGTTTTAAGCTATTGCATAGATTTTATCACGGGCTTTGAGCGCGGCGACCGAATCAAGAAATTGTGTAACGAAAATAAACCTAACACTCCCCCACTCCGACTCGCATAGCGGTGCGGCGTTGAAAGCCGCGCATCGTCTAACGTCGTTTCAGTTCGACAGACTTTGGCACGGTGTTTGTGTTCGTGCGACTAGACGTGTGACTACGTACATTAGCCGCTAACTGCAATAGCTTTACCACGGCGGTCCTCGAGTGCCACGTGTATATTTTTTTTTGGATTTGTCGTTTCTTCGGACCTAGGGGGTAGCACTGGGTATATCGGAGCAGTTTACTTTTAAGTTTGTTTTTGTTTCTGTCTAGTTAATTAAAATTGTTTCTGTCTAGGGCTCTAGGCTAATTTGCTATTTTTCAGTAACTTATTTTTACACAGAGAAGCAATTCCCTTTGTTTTAAAGCTCATAAATAAATGAGGGTTTCAGGGATTAATACTCTGGAAACACAATATTGAAATTTAGTTATGTATTTCAAAATGAGACGCTCGTTTAGGTGTAGTTTCTTATTATAATTAATATCTTTTGGATGTTCGGTACCACGAACATGCAGTTAATGTGAGGAGCAGAACTGAAACATGTCGACAAAGCTTATCGCTATTATTTTTAACAAAAAATTAAAACCGACTTCCAAGGTAAAAACAATAATAACATCCTTATAATATGAACTAAAAAGTATTAAATAATTTTTCCTCTCTAAATGTGCCTTTTTCCGAATTCGGCTAAACCTCAACTATTTCTGTACTCAATCTTCATAATTTTGAAGTCGGTGCCAGTTCCAAAAGTTTCAAATTTTCTGTCAAAGAAAATATAAAGATTCAGCTATATCTGGTACCGACTTCAAAATGATGAAGGTTGAGTACAGAAATAGTTGAGGTTTAGCCGAATCCGGAAAAAGGCACATTTAGAGAGGAAAAATTATTTAATACTTTTTAGTTCATATTATAAGGATGTTATTATTGTTTTTACCTTGGAAGTCGGTTTTAATTTTTTGTTAAAAATAATAATTTCACTCTTTTTAGTTACCTAGTAGATAAATAACTATAATTAGTGCCAATTTAAATTGTATAAAAAATAGTTTCATATTGTCTTCACTAGATGTCACTGAGGCGCTCTTGTGTCGGCGCTATCGCTTGTCCGAACTCCGAATGTTGTTCATATAGTTTTAGTTACACGATGTATTCAATAGATGGCGCTGAGGTGCTCCTGAATCGCAGTATCGCTTGTACGTAGGAGAGTCATAACACATACGCCAAGGCCCAAATATCAGGTAGATAAATTTAAACAATACATTTAAAAAAATCTAAGTGAACACAACCATATGCGTGCTAGGTAATTTAACAATTTAATGCTTTAAATTCCAAGCGGCCACATGTCTTGTAACAATATTAGCACCATCGATTTAACTGCAGATGATACAGTACCAGTGTGCATTATGGACAGTAAGAGAAAGCTGAAGAAATATGTAAAAATTAAAAAATTTATAAAGAAAGCTCAGCAATTGTCAATTAAAAATAAAAAAGTAGTTACAAAATTGTCTAAAACAACAAAGAATAAAATGTTTTTGAGTGATAAATTGCTGAAATGTTCTAGTGAATTAGAAGATATAAAATATAATTATGAGGCTGATGTATGCAGCCTTCAGGCTGAAATCTCAAGTTTATTGTTTTCATTAGAAAATATTACAAAAAAATATGAATTATCAAAAAAGGAAATACAGGGACATATTTCTGCCATGGATGATTTGCTTGAAATGTTACACTATAATGAGGAACGAGTGAACTCGTTGTTAAAAGTCAATACTATTTCAGAAATTCAAGAAAATCATTTACCTGGAGGAATATCACCTGATATGAAAAGCCAGAAGGTAAATACTGAAAGCCAGACTAATATCTGCCTATTTAGTGATGAAATAGGAAGAGACTTAGGTACGTATCTTTATAGAATGTGTGGACAATTGGTCACTAACTTTTGTATGCCCGGAGCTACTTACTGTGAGATAATCGACAGGGCATCAACTATGACTTATTGTCCTAACACCACTATAATAATTCTAGTCGGGAGAAGGGGTAAAGTAAATAAGAAACAGATGACTGATCTTTTAGAATGTTTATATAATATTAAAAACTTAACAAACATTATATTATTCACTTTGCCCTATATAAAAATGTTGCCAAAAAGCTGTGCTCATGAAAATCAAATTAGATTTAGGTTGAATAGCATATTGTATAGTGCTGTCAACAACAATTGTATAGTTTTAAGCGACACACAACCAAAATGTCAGGTTGTGGATATAAATAATTTAGATAGTAAATTTATTAATGATATAAGTATAGATAAGTATTACTTATCTCATTACTGTAAGAGACATATAGCAAAGATGCTATCAAATTTTTTATTTTCTTTGAAAGCCAAGAATTTGGCTTCTTTGACTCCTGCTTCTATTGAGCAGTATTCTAGTTATAGTAACGAGTTGGAATATGTTCCAATTAATTATTTAAATTAGACCATAAGACAATGGAGGATGTCTCTTGCACTAATAGCTTAAGTGTGAAAAATCCTACCAAAACTTACTCCAATATAAATAGCAAGAATGTTATAAGCTTGGTGCATCAGAACTTTCAAGGAATGGTAGGTAAAGAGCTTGAAACTGAGTTATTTCTAAAACAATTTCAAATTGATATTATTTGTATTTCAGAACACTGGTTTAGAAAACATGAACTCATTTTCAATCTCAATGATCACCAGGTGGCAAGCTCGTTCAGCAGAGAGAATGCCATTAGAGGCGGATCACTTATATTAATTAGAAAAAATTTAAAATTCAAAGAACGTAAAGACATTGTGAACCTCTCTTCTGAACGGATAATAGAAGTAGCCTGCATAGAGTTAAGTCAACTAATTATTGTAAGCGTATACAGGCCACCATCAGGGTTATATGACTCCTTTGAACAAAGCATGGAACAAATATTATCAAAGATATGTGCATCTAACAAAAAAGTTATCGTTTGTGGTGACTTTAATATTAATTTATTTGACTTGAACTCTACTACTGTTAGATTCACATCTCTATTTAATCATATAACCTAAATTACTTGTTTTATGAGCCAACAAGAATCTGTGACACAACGGCAACTTGTATTGATAATATTTTTACAAATTTTTCTCCATGTAAAAAAGAAATAATAAATAAGCTTAGCTCTGATCACTGTGGGCAACTAGCCTCATTTAATATACATTGCGATAGTTACCTAGAGGAAAAGCGTGTGTTTGTTCCTGTGAATACAAAACGTATTGAGAAGTTTAGAAATAACTTAAGTTCAAGTATTCAACTATTATTGGATGAGACGAATAGCTCAGATGAAGCATTTAACAAATTGTTTAAGATGATAAGAACCCAATTTAATACTGTATTTACTCCTAGAACGGTTAAAAAAAGCCATAAAAAAAATAATAATTTCACAGTATGGGCAACTACAGGAATTAAAATAAGCAGACAAAGATTATATGAATTGTATGATGAAAAATGCATGAATACTAGTGATAAATTCAAAACATATGTAAAAAACTATTCAAAGATTTTTAAAAAAGTTTGTAAAGCCGCTAAGGCTATTCACATTAGGAATAAAATTAAAAATTCGAAAAATAAAATCAAAACTACTTGGAAAGTAATAGCTGGTGAGACTGGAAACGTCACCTGTCGTAGCTCTGATTTTGAAATTTATTTTGAAAATAAAAAGATTACCAATGATCATGAGGTTGCGACGGTCTTCGAGAAATTTTTTGCTGACATTCCGGTCTCAACTACGAAAAATTTAAACTCCTCACCTGCAGCTGCTGAAAAACTACTCAGAGACAATGTAAAGGAATGTAATGTCAATTTTAGGTTTAGAGAGATTGTCCCCAAAGATATCGTTGATACTTTTAAATTAATAAATATTAAAGATACTACTGATCTCTGGGGTATGTCTACTAAAATTATCAAATCAATAATTGACATCATAGCTCCTCATCTATCAATGATTTTTAATGACTGCATAAAGAGTGGTGTTTTTCCTGACTTGATGAAGCACAGTAAGGTTGTGCCTTTATTTAAAGCGGGACTTAAATCTGATCCTACAAATTATAGGCCTATATCGATTCTACCGACTCTAAGTAAAATATATGAAAAAATAATTTTAAATCAGTTACTATTACATTTTAACTTAAATAGTTTATTGCACAAAAATCAATATGGTTTTACTAAGGGTCGATCCACAACGGATGCTGGTATAGGTCTTCTTTATAGTATATTTGAAGCATGGGAGGATTCGCAGGATGCCCTAGGGGTTTTTTGCGACCTCTCCAAGGCTTTTGACTGTGTTGAGCATGCTACATTAATCAGGAAATTGCACCACTATGGCATTAGGGACTCAGCACTCAACCTTTTGACATCTTACCTCAAAAATAGAACTCAAAGGGTTGACATTAATAGTAAAAGGTCCAATGGGACCAAAATAGAATTAGGCGTCCCACAGGGATCCATTTTAGGTCCATTCCTTTTTCTCATCTACATAAACGACTTACCTTATCTTGTTAAGGATAATGAGATAGTACTTTTTGCTGATGACACTTCACTTATTTTTAAAGTGAAGCGACAACAGTCAAATTACGACGAGGTAAATAGTGCTCTCTCAAAAATAGTACATTGGTTTAACGTTAATAACTTACTTCTAAATTCTAAGAAAACTAAATGTTTAAAATTTACTTTGCCCAATGTCAGGCAAGTTAAAACCAATATACTATTAAATGATGAGAAGATGGATTTGGTGGACACCACTGTATTCTTAGGCATTACACTAGATAGTAAACTACAGTGGGGTCCTCATATTGCTAATCTTGCAGATAGGCTCAGTTCTGCAGCATACGCAGTCAGAAAAATACGGGAAATTGCTGACAAAGACACAGCAAGACTAGTTTATTTCAGTTATTTTCATAGTAGAATGTCGTATGGCATCCTCTTATGGGGAAACGCTGCCGACATTAATACGATTTTTGTGCTGCAGAAGCGAGCTATACGTTCAATTTATAAAATGTCAGCTTTTGAATCTCTGAGAGAAAAGTTTAAAGAAATTGGTATTCTAACTGTTGCTTCTCAATACATTTTGGATAATGTTTTATATGTTAGAAAGAATCTTAGTAAATTTACAACCAAAAGTGACAGTCACGGAAGAAACACTAGAAATAAGTACAAACTAGAAATACCGGTGATCAGACTTAGTAAAGTTAGTAAATCTTTTAAAGGTCAATGTGTACGCCTTTACAATAAAATCCCAGAAAAAGTTCAAAATCTTTCCATTAATAAATTTAAAAAAGTAGTCAAAGAACGTTTGTGTGCCAAAGCCTATTATAAGGTCAATGATTTCATAAACGACGGCACATCTTGGGAGTAGGATGGCTGCTTGCAAGGCTACTTCTACATTATTTTATGACTTACAATTATGTATGTATGTTGACATTGTATAATTTTAAGTTACAGCATTGTAAACTTTATTTTAAAAGATTAATTTTTTTCTCACTTTTTTTGGTAAATAAAGTGGGCCCCCTGCGAGTTTCTTACGCCGGTTCTTCTCGCCGGGTTAGTTCCCGAACCGGTGGTAGGCATCATGTAGACTTTCAGAAAATATTTGCAAAAATTTATTCTGAATAAAAAATTTTGAGTTTGAGTTTGAGTTTGTGGCCGCCAGAACAATGGATTTCCAAGAATCGGCGATCGAAGGATGAGCCGAATCACACCCAGCGGCGCGGCGAGCATATTTTCAGTGTCATAATAATATTAATATTATTCTTTATCTTCATTATTGTAATACATAGTACTATCGCTTGAGAAACTTGGAAAGTCTCGCGGCCGCCTGCGCCTTTCTCAAGCGATACTATATTGTATTACATTAATGAAGATAAAGTTTAAAATCATATGACACTCAAAATGCTCGCAGCGCGGCATGCCTAACGTGACCATACAACCCGCTTTCAGGCAGTCTGTCCCGCTGTCCCCTGCGACCAAACGATAATAATTATTGAAAATTAGGTGTATATTTTTATGTTTGAAATGCCTGAAAGTAACGCATTATATACAACAAACGAGATTATTCTGCCATAATATTTTGCTCGATATCAATAACAAGACGTTCAGCGCGGCTTCGCCCGCGTCAATTAGGAATTTCACAGACAAATTAGCCCACAAAAAGAACCTATAATCCTTCACATGGTCTACTTTTTATTTGTGCCAAATAACATAGTTGTTCATGAGATAAGCTCTTTCAAATATTTCCCGTATTTTCACATTTTCCTCCGTTTCTTCGCTTCTATTAGTCTTGGCGTGATTAAATATATTTTAATCCTTCAAGCCCCATAATGTAACAATAGATTTCCAAGAATCCGCGATCGAAGGATTAAACCTTCCTCGATAATTATTGTCGAATCGATCCAGTAGTTAGCGCGTGTTTGGGGGGGGGGGGGGATTCTGTATTTGTCCCGCTCTAACAAAAAAAATTAATGGTCACGTTAGGCATGCCCTGACATTCCGGTTAGAACTTAGAACTTGCATACGATGTTTACGCACGCGCCGCGCGGCGACGCCGCACCGACCGCCGTGTATAAACAGCCTATATTAATAATTGGTGTTATGTACATAATTATTATTATTGTATCCATACCTATGCCTTGTAAGTTGTACTATTATCTATTCTGTGCCATGAGACATTGGTGACCTTAACACGACGTGGTAATGATGATGATGACGATGATGATGATGATGAATTTGAATTGCGTGGTAGCATATGCTTTCTGTTCTTCAAACAACGCCGAAACTCCCAAACGTGTATCTATAAGGAGTCAGGAGTTCTCTCAGCATCTTCGAAACCATGGTATACCTTGACCCAATATTTAACTTTTTGGTAGCATATTCTTAGTACACTTCACATACAACCAAAATCACCATATATTTCCATATAAATTTCGAGGAGTTTTTTAGATTACTCCTGGATCCCATCATCAAGTCACCACTTTTGTGAACATGGTACCAAATTGGAGTGAAACCTAATACAACAAAACGAAAATTTCGAAAATCGGTTCACAAACGGCGGAGTAATCGTTGAACATACAACATATATATATATCTTAAATCTATATATAAATATCTTCCAAAAAACGAGGAGGTTATATGTTCGGCTGTGGATGTATATATATATATATATATATATATATATATACATCCACAGCCGAACATATAACACATCCACAGCCGAAAATATATATATATATATATATACATCCACAGCCGAACATATAACCTCCTCGTTTTTTGGAAGTCGGTTAAAAACAGTAGCGCTGGAACAAAAATGCAACACCAACTTTAAGTATCGTCCTGCGATTCGTCCAACAAAGGAACAAAAGCTGACCCAAATAATAAGTTTTTTGGAGCTGCTAAAGCCTTACAATATGTGCTTTTTAATTAGGCATGCATTTATGCTATTTTTCTGTGGCCATTTTACAGTTCTAATATCTATTTTTTAAGCAAAAGCACTCGTGACTTTTCGCTCATCCATTAATTTTTACCAAAATTTTACTAATAACATTGGATCTGACAAAATGATCTTGAGCGCAAATTGATTGGAACATTGAAATAGGACACGCAAATTGTCACTTCAGTAGCGTTGTCGAGACGGAATAACTGTCCATTAGTGCCATTAATTCTCCAAACAATAATCTCCGGGGACCTGAGATATTTAAAGAGAAAACTTGATTCACTCAGCGTATTTTAAGTGCTCGACATAATGGAGGAAAATGTCCAATCGTCTGTAAGAGGGTTAGAGCCAGTCCACAATAGCGCATAATTGAAGCGCAGGTGAATCCATCATAATAATCTATATAATCTATCTTTCTATATCTATAATTATATATAAAATCTATATATATATATAAAACTCAAAGGTGACTGACTGACATGGTGATCTATCAACGCACAGCCCAAACCACTGGACGGATCGGGCTGAAATTTGGCATGCAGGTAGATGTTATGACGTAGGCATTCGCTTAGAAAGGATTTTGATTAATTCTACCCCAAAGGGCTTCAAATAGGGGATGAAAGTTTGTATATAATAAAACTTAACGCGTGCGAAGCCGCAGGCAAAAGATAATATTATTATAAACCAGATAACGCCCGCAATTCCGTTGCGCCTAAATTCATTTATCGCGCGGGAACCGAAGTTTTTTCCGGGATAAAAAGTATCCTATGTCCTTTCCTGGGACTGAAAGTATCTTCATACCATCGGTTCAGCGGCTTGGGCGTAAAGAGGTAACAGACAGACAGATGGACGGACAGACAAATACACTTTCGCATTTATAATATTAGTATGTATAGTCTTTACTTTAATAATATAATATACTAATATTATAAAACTGAAGAGTTCAATAGTTTGAACGCACTAATCTCACGAACTACAGGACCGATTTTCGGGTAATTTGGCACAGATATTATAGATTAAAGTACAGGAAATGTCAAATGACATAGGCTACTTTGAGCGGAAAAATGTACGATCCCCGTGGAATTCGGTGCCGCGCCGAATATACAAGATTCTCTCTTAGCTCTCGTTAAGTGTCGGATTATTTATCATCAATATATTCTATAGGTACACAAAATATTATGTAAACAGCGGCTTCGATGCTTTTCAGTATAAAAGAGAAATGCATAGGCGGTGTTTGGGCAATTTTTTTCAGTGCTGACGCTTGCCAACTGTTCGTTGGGTTCGCTTGTTCTGAGATAAAAGGTTATATAGTAATGACCGGTCCGTGCAAAGGTATTTTCTAGTAATATTTTACAGCGTAACATGGAAAAACTGTTATCGGCATAGATATCTAAACAGAGAACTACATTTTTTGTAACTCTTTTTTAGGGTTCCGTACCCAAAGGGTAAAAACGGGACCCTATTACTAAGACTTCGTTGTCTGTCCGTCTGTCCGTCTGTCTGTCACCAGGCTGTATCTCAAGAACCGCTATAGCTAGACTTCTGAAATTCACAGATTGTGTATATCTGTTGCCGCTATAACAACAAATATTGAAAACAAAATAAAATTAATATTTAAGGGGGGCTCCCATACAACAAACTTGATTTTTTTGGCCTTTTTTGCTCGATATCAATAAAGCCTTAATTATATGTCTACTTTAATAATAAATAATAATAATAAAATTAAATTAAATTTTAATTTGTATTTTCCCATACAAAAAATACTATTTTTGCAATTTTTTTGCTCTATAACGGTACGGAACCCTTCGTGCGCGAGTCCGACTCGCACTTTTCCGATTTTTTACATTTAATTTTACTATAAAGGGAGGTAAATGAGAAATCAATAAAACAAATTATGCAGCATAATATATTTTGTGATCCCATGTAAAGCTAGCTTGGTTTCTTAGTCCTAGTTGATTTGAAATCATTAAGAGGCACTAAGCAGATAAAATTCTACATCAAGCAATTTTCTACTTCACCTTTTTCAGAATGATAGTTTCTTATTTAGCTAAATTCCTCATTTCCGTTTAAGGCTGCGTCTCCACCAGAGCTGAGCTAAGCTGCGTTGCGAGGAATGTGTTTTTAAGAACCAATAGAAACGCTTCATTTTCCTGACCACGTTCAGTGCAACGGTTTTATTGGTTCTTGTAAACACATTCCTCGCAATCTCCGGCGGAAGCTCATCTCTGTTTGCAATCTCGGCTATCAATCACTATCAATCAGCGTTGATCGTGGACTTTAGATGATTGTGCCTTTTGATCTCTTAAATTAGTATCAGTCTAAATTAGAATTTGAATAATTCTTACTAATATTATAAGGGCTCATTTTCATTAGTCGTTAACTCGTGCGGTACACAGCATACGGGGAGTCTATGACAACTAATGGCGCATTTTGATTGGTCGAGGCATGATCTCCCGCACCCCGCATGCGGGCCCTATCGACCAGTGAAAATACGCCATAAATGCGAAATTGTATTTATGTATCCGTCTGTCTGTTTGACTGTCTCTCTGTCTCTCTGTAACCTCTTCACGCTTAAACCACTGGGCAGTTATAGATGAAAATTGGTATTTACTATGGAGATGGCCCGGGAAATATAAGGCGATAAATGAATTTCTGCGCAACGGACTCGCGATCATCAACTATACTCAAATCGTGCAGTTCTGTCTGTAGCGGTCATTGACTTCCTGTCAAAAACTTTTAATTTTCTATAGGGACCGTGCAGAAACTATAGAGGGCGTCGTAATTCAACAGCAGCGACACGTTGCGAGTAAAAGAAGTAACTTGTGAGTCACTTTGGCTTCGCATTCTCTTTGACCCCGGATAGTTTATATTTAATTTAATTTAATTTTTTTTGTTTTAGAGTTTAGACTATAAAATTATTTGAACTATTAAAGTTGGGTTTCTACCCGTAAACGAAGATCGAAAGCGTGAATAAAAAATATGTACAATGCTTATCTAGTTAACAAAATATCTGAAAAAGTAATTAGTAGCAGCCATCAGCATGGAAAGTAAAAACTTGATAAATATAGCAATAAAATAATGAAGATGTAAAAAAAAACTTATAATTGCTGAAAATGCTTGTGGATTAATAAAATAAAACAAATTAACTAAAATAAATGTTTTTATTTTATCAACCTTCTGCGATTCGATCGATTCCATCTTCACAACTTTTGTCTGTAACTATTTTTAACTAACTTCAGTCTGGACCTCGTCAGTGCAAACACCATTTACGTATTCTTTAAATAACACACAAAGACATGCACTATTAATCTTTTTCCTACTTGAAGAATCATCTTTTTGAGAACCAACACTTTGACAAGATGGTTCAAGTTCAACACTATCCTCAGTGTTGAATTCCTGGCAGGACTTCTCCAAATTATCCTTAATTTTGATGCAACTTGATGCATTTAGTTAATATCTTTGAAATCTTAAATTTTTGAAGTGAAAACTTCTTTAGCGGCGTTGAGCACTTTTGTGGGATGGGTAAAAACTGTGAAACTCGCGTCAGATTTTCCTGTTGATCGAAAAACCATAGAAAAACCGTAAGACGGTTGGAGAGCAGTGCTTTGTGTCTAAATCGAACTCGAAAACTCGAAAACTCGAAAATTCGAAAACTCGAAAACTCGAAAACTCGAAAACTCGAACTCGAAAACTCGAACTCGAACTCGAATTGTAAGGGTTTCGATTAATCAAAAAAATCGATTTTTAAATAATCAATTTTCATAAAAAATGGGTTAAAAAAAATGCACAATGTTAATAATCAAGTTTTCACTTCTGCCGGCACTCCCGGAGTGCAACCCGTCTTTTTTTTAAAGAGTTTTATTGATTTTCTTCTGCAGGAAAAATTGTAGGTAAATAGTAATAGTATTATATGCCGGGTGTACAGGATTTTCCGATTTTTCTTATGTATGTAATATTTAGATGGAAGCCAGTTTAGATGTTTATTAAAAGAAGAAGCAACGGTTATAGGTTAGGTTCATAATATTATGTTCATCAAAAATGAACGGTTTTAAACATTAAAATAATATTACTTATCTACAAAATTCAGTGTTTTTAGGAGTCTATACATGTATAACATTCGTGGAACTTTTTAAATACTTACGTATGTTTTTATCGGCTTTTCGTTTTTCAATAAGCCATGGCATGTGAATAATTAGTTTTGGCAGGAAAATAGTAGAATTTTACACCTTTGGATTTTTTCTTTATATTTTTTTGATATTGGAAGATCCGGAAATACAACAATGCATATTTTAATTCCTTAAAAATACTCACGATTTCAAGAAATCTTAGTACCTTATACTCCATAGCTTGACACAAAAAACGCTAGACATTTTTCGCAAAAGTTTCGGCTACTAGTCACTAGTGGCAGTGTCATCGCTCTGCACGGTCCCATCGCGATTGACAATGAAGTGACATAATATGTTTCTAGTCTGTGTGATATCGTATTTTGCATGACACGATGTGAACACAGTATGAATTAAATCACTTCAAACTCATAAATAGTTAGAGATTATCATACGAAGAGCTAACCAAGACGTTTTTCGATGAAAATATAATAGTCTGTTTCTTTACAAGAATTCAATTTTTTTTTAATTTAACAGAATGCAGTGCGTGTATTTTTCACATAGCTCCTAGACTAGAAAGATCAATGACCGCTGGTGCCACCTTAAATTGTCCTGACTATAGTATTTAATATACTATTAAAAATTAGGTATTTAATGTATACAGCGTTAGACTTTGATAACGCATTAGAATTTCAATAGTATTTAGTTGTAGTTGGGGAAGAGGGGATTTCGGGACTAGCTGGAGTATGTCAGATTAAGCTTGTATAGGCTTCCGACATGTGTCTAGTTATCATGATATAGAAATCAGATTTCTCACGTGGTGGGTTTTTTTTAAATATTGAAATGTAATCGGATCTGTCAGATTAAGATAGGGGATGTTTAGTATACCCCAAAAAAGCTTCCATATAAAGCACTGACGATTCAAAGGTTAGGTAAGCCTGTAGGGACATTTTAAAATATAAAAAAAGACGGGTTGCACTCCGGGAGTGCCGGCAGAAGTGAAAACTTGATTATAAACGTTGTGCATTATTTTTTTTAACCCATTTTTTATGAAAATCGATTTAAAAAATACAAAAAATAATAAAAAAATAATAAAAAAAAAAAAAAATAATAATAATAAATAAACGATCGTTTTAATTAATTACTTAATCGAAACCCTTACAATCGATTAAAAAATATCGACAATCGAAAAAAAACACAATCGATTTTGATGTTACAACACTAGTCTCTAACCGTCCTGCGTTTTTTCCTTGGTTTTTCGATCAGCATGAGAATCTGACGCGAGTTTCACAGTTTTTACCCATCCCACAAAAGTGCTCAACGCCGCTAAAGAAGTTTTCACTTCAAAAATTAAAGCTTAATATTTTCCTAACTAAGCTTCACAGATATTTTATTTTGCACTGAACTAAATGATTTAGTCCTTGTTGTCTAAAATATATTTACAATTTACCTAAAATCTAAATAAGCAATTTTTTGAATATATTTTCTTTTTTAAAACTTTAAAATGGCTGCAGTTTCTGATCCCACCGCTAAAATAAAAAACGCTCTTATTATTTTTTTATCACTTTTACCTAACGTAAAAAACCTACTAGGTCTCCATGACGCTCGAGTGACTACAAAAATAGCACCCTCCCCTCCCCTACTATTGTAAGTTATATTCGCCATTACGGGCGGAAAAATAAGAGCATGGAGTGAGTACATCACGCGCTGCTGGCGCCGTGACATACAACCGCGAAACGTCCACTTCCAACGTTCCAACTCTTTGAAGTTCCTAACCGTGACTACGTGGGACTGATTTTTATGCCTGGAATGCAGTGCCGGCTTTCTTCGGTGCCCAGGGTGCCAGGGTGCATGGTAGTGCTAAAACTGGGGTGACTGCGGCGCCCTTTTTTGGCTACCTTCGGCGCCCCTTTTTATCCGGCGCCCTGGGCGGTCGCCTAGCATCCAAAACCCCCCCCTAACGCCGCTATTGCTCGAATGATACTCTCTAATGCTCACGAATGAGTGTGCGACTTATATAGCCGGCGATCAAAGCAATGTTCGCCTTTAGCCCCTCTTAAATATTTTATTTTGTTTTTAGTATATTATAATATTATTGTTGTTATAGAGGCAACAGAAATACACAATCTGCGAAAATTTCAGAAGTCTACAGCCTGGAGGCAGACAGACAGGCAGGCGGACAGACAGACAGACGGACATCAAAGTTTTAGTAATAGGGTCCCATTTTTACTTTTTGGGTACGGAACCCTAAAAAATAGTCGCGACAAATGCACGATAATTGGATCACGATGCAGCTGAACCTCTGACTACGAACATGATTGCTAAGCTGCAAAATCCATTGTTCAACAGTTCTGTGTCATCCGTTTCGTGTTTGCAAAAAAAGTCACACAAAATTCTAAAACCACATAAAATATAAATGATTCGTAAGCGTGACACGTTTTCAAAGCTGGACCAACAAGAGTAGAAAATGGGTTTTATTATGACAATTTATACTACAATCAAGGAGTTGACAACTTTTTAAAAATAGTTTTAAGCGCTTCAGTTGTTTACAATAATACCTGTAAATTAATATTTTATTCATTATTATGCCCTAGAATGAGTTAAAAATTATTTTAAATACTGAGTTCAAAATATGTCACAAAAACGCGGTATTATGGTCACGTGATCACGTGTGACGTCATCGTTCATGAAACAAAACAAGTGTAGACAGAGCAAAAGTGAGTAAGTGTTTAACCTAACAACTGTCAATTTTGTTTGACACTGAACGATGACTCACTGCTTCAGATTGGCGTTTCCAATCACGTGACTTACAGTAAATTTAATAAATCCAATTTTTTTCAATGTAAAATAAAATAAATCAATAATTATTTTTTCGTTGTATCAATAAATCTATAAAATTTAATAATTATTTTAAAATTTAAACATACTGTCAACTCCCGGATTAGCTGAACGCGTAGTACGTATTGCTTTTGCATTTCTTATAATATAATGATACGATGGGGTGGTCATCGTTAGCTTCAAAATTTGCTGTTTTATGTTAGTTGAACAGCGAATTTTGCAAACATTCTGGTTTTGACACGAGACTTCACAAGAGGCTCGGCTCGGCTCTGCTCACCCTGGACAGTGTCGAAGCGACGCGTCACGTTTATTCAAGTACTAATTTCTGCTATATTGAGAACTAGATGATGCCCGCAACTCCGTTGCGTCAAAATTCGTTTATCGCGCGGGAACCATACATTTTTCCGGAATAAAAAGTATCCTATGTCCTTTCCCGGGACTCAAAGTATGTTCATGCCAAATTTCAGCAAAATCGGTTCAGCGGTTTGAGCGTGAAGAGGTAACAGACAGACAGACACACTTTTTGAATTTATAATATTAGTATGGATATGAACGCGTCGATGAGCAACGGCACGTGCGCGTAGACGTGCCGCGCGCGCTACCACATTTTCGTAGCTGAAATTAGTCGAAATAATCAATGGGAGTTGTATTTTCAAGTCGGCTGATTTTGTGATATGTCGATGGTTTACATTATTCCAATCCAGTAATCCAATCTAGCGCTGGATTGGATCACTGATTTGGATAAAATATATAAACCAAACATAAAGCTCCAGGTGCTTTGCTTTAAATTTGAATATTTTTAAAAGTAAGTACAAATTACATACGTTATACAACGTGGTATCGCTGCAAGCATATTACTATGAAGGGCTCGGCAACGCATTAACAAGGCGCGCGCCGGCCGATATGACATACTACGTCAAATGTATAATTTTGAGAACACTTCTAAGTCTGTATATTGTGGTATTATTGTGTACTAAATGACGCCTGCAACCTCGTTGCGCAGAAATTCGCTTATCTCTCCGGAATCTTACAAATTTTCGAAATAAAAAGTATCATATTATTTTATTCTTTTCTCGGATTCAAACTTTCTCCATACCTCATCGAAATCGGTTAAGAGGTTTTAATGTAACACACCTTTGCATTTATAACATTATTTTATTTTAAGCTTTTTATTTTACCTTATTACAGTTACAAATGTAACATTAGTGTAAATAAAATAATGCCGATGTTTAAATGGCTAATCTAAAAAATTGATTCCACCGTCACGCTTTATGATCTGACTCCCACGACTAATGTGTCGGTAAGTCAATAATTGAGTAGGTCAGAGCATACCTGAATAAGTAGACAAATCACAAAACGTATATAGTATGTAGCGTTAAGTATGTACGATCTTCGAGCGAATATTTATCTTTTTCCGTATCTTATAAAGTACATTTTGGTACGCGTGTGAGCCGACGTAAGCCGCAGGCCGGGATTGGATCGCAAATCCCCTAGTCAAACGTAATAACATTTTTATAAGAATCTTTCAGCGTAATCCCCCGTATACAGTTAGCCCACGGAAGATTATTGTGACGTAACGGCCTTATTCAATTGATTGTGAAATTTTTGTGGTTTTTTTAACGAAAATTTAACGTTGCGTTTCACGTGTTACAAAAGTTCTAATAACTTATTTTAATATTATCTCTATTATATAAAAACCTGTCACTGTGACAGATGTTGTTTTGGCTATTAAAATTGAAGTAACAAAACACAAACATAAACTCAGTTTGGTGGCTATGACATGTGTGTTGTGCATTAAGGCAGGGATTAATCTCAATCCAAAACGATAACCTTGCACACAACCAAAGACCAAGCGTATACGCATCGCAATAAGATTCATTTTAGCTCAGCATAAAACTGTAGTTACTAAGGGCGGATCTTCTCCATTTTTCATGTTTTTTTTAAATATCTTTGGAAATAAATATTAAGAAACAAAATTGTTCGGTTCAGAATATTTTAATATAGATTTACTAACAATTTATTCAAATAAAATGTATAATTATCCTAGTTAATACTTATATTTCGATGAATTAGATTTTTGTCGGAGGTGAGTTTGTAAATTAATTATAGCCAAAGTATTACGTTTTATAAAAATGTTTATGGTTTAAAGTCTTTTAAATATTGTGCTTTATATCTCATATTTTTTTACATTTCGTTATTATATTGGAACTAGGTAAACCGGGAGTCACGGAATAACAAATTGGGGTTGATCCTTGCCTTAATACTGAAACTGGCCGTCGAATGCTAGTATCGCGACGCAAATCCGAGTTTTTGAAAATTAAATTAAGAAATTAAAAAGAGCCCCCGATGCAAAAATATAATAAATTAGAATACAAAATATTGAAGCAATCAAAATTTCAACAACTATAACTTTTTATGAAATAGTTGTACTTTAAAAGCACTGAGCTTGCTGAAGATGATGAACTATTGCTAAGCGACACTCTCGATCATATTGTGAGCTTGCAAACAAACGAAGTTTTCAGAATCAGTGCACCCGTTTGGATGCTGCAGTGTCACGGGAGGTATAAATACAGAAGAATACGTTAAACTTATAAAATGCCCCTCGTTTTCATTGAGTTTAAAAATAACACAGAATTCATGAGCAGCTTCCACGAGCCGACGGAATAATGATCATCGATCTATCTATATTCTATACTATGGCTACTAGGCAGCAGACGCTATCAAGTTCTAGGCCGTGTTTCCACCTGCAAGCCAACTCGCGGAAGTCTTGCGTGAGTTTCTTGCAATATTGTTTACATTTCGTACAAATTCTTGCAATTTATTGCTGCAATAAATGTCTCACGAGAAGCTCGCGTATAATACTATCGCAACTTATCGCGGAGGTATTTACACACGAGAGCTTACGAATGTCGCGATAGGAACTATATCATTATTTTAAACAAAAACACAAGCCGTGCGATAACTTGCTGCGAGATATAGCAACGAGGTCTGTCGCGAGTCCATGCAGACGCTTTCGCAACCACTCGCAGGAAGCGCTTGACAAATTGTCGCGACAGCACTTGCTTCGGGGTTTACACTTGCAAGCTGCTGTCAGACACTTCTCGCGACAGTTGTCTTGCAGGTGGAAACACGGCCATAGCCGCATTGTAGCGTAGATCGACTACGCCGTAGAGACTGCTACGGAAGAACGTAGCCATATTGTATAATATAATCTTATTATTAATTTCATCTTAAAGCATTTGGGAACTACCTAAATATTTAATCATAAAAATACTATGTGGCCCTTAGTAAGACAAATCAAGCAAATACTTGAGACCTGCGGGGCTAAAATGGTTTCTTTGGAGAATCATAATGTGAATAATTTTTTGAAAATCGCAAAATGGCTATGATATGATATTATAAAAGAAAGGAAATGGTTACTCTGCTTGCAATTCATATCTAGTAATTCGCAGTAATTTGACATTCGTCAGTTTGCCAGCTTTGACAATTTATTTGCTGAATTGATTGAGAGGAATTGCTAAATGTGACCATTTTAGCCCCACTGTGTACAAAACGGTGACAAAACATGTAGGTTAGCAATCAGCAGTAGGTGACCCGTGTGTTCTAAATGGCTCTAATTTCATTAAAACATGGACAAAAACTCAAAGCAAAGTGACAATTGAGCCCAGCAAACACCCGAGCTCACGAAAAGTTGATTAACAACTTTCGGTTTCTAGTTCCCTCATAGTTTAATTGAATAGAAGTTCGAGCGTGTTTCATGTACACAGTCAAAGTTACAGTCAATAAAACAAAAAGCATCCCGGGTCTCATCCGGTCTCCGAGCGAGGACCGCTTACATCTTCCTGTTCACTTTGGTGTGAGGTCAGCATGAAGAACTATGTTAGGCTACGAATTCATACATTTCTACAAGGTTAAGCGAGTGGCAAAAATTTTATGAAAGTCTAGTGTTAATTAAAATCCATTCTCATATTATTATAAATGCGAAAGTGTGTCTGTCTGTCCGTATGTGTGTCTGTCTTCTGTCACTTCTTCACGACCGAACCGATTTTAATGAAATTTGGTATGGGGATACTTTGAGACCCGAGAAAGGATATATTATAATACTTTTTATCCCGGAAAAAATTTTTTCCGGGATAAAAAGTATTTTTATCCCGGAAGGTTTTGCCGCCATAAACAAATTTTGGCGCAACGGAGTTGCGGGCGTCGTCTAGTCTTCGCCATAACTTCTAAACCAAACGTCCAATTTTAGTAATTAAAAGACCAAATATTATCTACATAAATTGTACTTAGTGATGAAATAATTTATTTTGATAAGGATTATTAGCATGAGTAAAATAAATGCGTTTAAATGTAATCCAAATAAAAATCAAGATTTTTAAATAAAAAAATGGTTGTTGTGCCTCACTAGACATAGACAGGTATAGTGTCTCGCGGAAATTTTTGTAGATATTTATAAGATCTACTTTAACTTTGAACATTGTATGGTTCTATCTTTTATAGTTTAGGCCTTTTCCGAAAAACTGAAATATCTTACGGAACTCTATATTTTTCAAAATAAAGAGTAGCCTATGTTACTCGTAAATAATGTGGCTTTCGAATGGTGAAAGAATTTTTAAAATCGGTCCAGTAGTTTTTGAGCCTATTCATTACAATTATTAAACAAAGTTTATCTCTTTATAAATTAGTAAAGACTATAGAGTACTCGCATAGACTAATAATTGCGAAACTAAACAGCAGATAGTTGGCGATTGAATTTGGTACGCAACACCACACACTTCTTGTTCAAATCCTACTAATACGAGTATTATAAAGGCGAAAGTTTGTAAAAAATATTACTGCCAACGAAGCAATTGTTGAGCGTAGCCGTCTGCTCTATTGTCCTTATTATGTGACATTATCCTGGTTTGTTACTTACTCGAGGGATAATTTTATATTTCACAATATGATATTATCACAAAACATTATATTATATTATAGTTAGAGTTACAACAAGAGTTTGGCGTCTCCCGAAAAACATGGTGATATTGTGGGAAATGTAAGGTTTTCTAGAAAGACTTAATTGTTTTAAATTCCTAATCTTTTCAGCTAGATAAGAAAACGATGAAAATATATTACTGCAGTCGCCAGAGGTTTTAACCTCCGAAAATTGTAATAGTGAGTGGATTTTTGTTTTTGAGGTGTCATTTTCTTTTTTACACTATAGCTTGCAAAGTTTACCAAATTTTTTTTTGTGCTTTTAATTTTTTAGTTACTTAATTAAAAATTAATATTTCACCATATAAAACCGGTCCAGAAAAAAATTTTTTTCTTGTTCCTGTTATTTAATGACTCTTATCCGATATTGTTTACGTTGAAAATTAACCAAATACACAATTTTTAAAAAAGAAAGTTTGCTTTGCTAAGCTAAATACAACTATAAGGTTTTTGCAAAGTTTTTAGAGATTAACGCTCGTCGTACTTACTTGTTGTGCGTATTTAATTTTTAGAGAAATGATAACTTTTAAGTACTTAAAAACGTTTAAATATCTCCAAAAATGTGTAAAATAGATAGAAAATATTTTTCTATATTTGTTGAAAATTTATTTAAGTGAGAGCTAAAACATTAAATGCATCGACAAATGAAAGACTTTTTCTAGTCTTTGAAATATATTTAAACTTCCTACTTAAAGCCAGAAAAAAAATTGGGTGCTACAAATCTCACGTACATACTAAAGACGCATGCTGCGACCTATGTTTGGAAAATGCTTACCTGAATACAAAAAATATCAGTTCTTAACCTAATTTGTACTTTTTTCCTTTAAGTATGTTTTAGCAAATATAATTAATGAAAAAAATTTAATAAAAATCAATTTTATTCTGTAAAAACCCAACCAAAAGAAATAAAATACAGATTTTCTTCGAAATATCCGTGAAAAGTTTGTGCTACATCTTCAGAAAATGTAATAAAGTAAGAGCTAAAAAGTTATACACATTAAGAAGTAGAAGGCTTTGTTAAGCCTAAAAAATAATTTTAAACTTCCTATTTAAAACCAAAGAAAAATAGGAACGCCATTTACCTGGCGAGGCACACAACAAGCACATTTGGAGGTATGCTCATCTACAAACAAAAATATTAATTTTAAATCTAAATTATATATTTTTTCAACTTATTTTCTTTCTTTGGAATATAAGCAACGATACAAATAAAAAAAATAATAATATATTTTATTATTTTGCTATATATTTAAAAGAAAGAAATATGCAAATTTTCTTCAAAATTTTGCAGTTTATGAGTTTACTTGAAGTGGAAGAGAATAATTTAAAAATCAAAAGCACAACTTTTCAATAGGTAAACTTTATTATTTATGTTATCAGCTACACATTCCTTTTTTTCTTTTCAATTTTCATCCACTATTGCAAAAATCGGAGGTTAGCACGATTTTTACGCTCTGGGAACTCCACTATATAATTATGTTTGATTCAATAAGAAAACGTCATATTCTCAGAAATATTAGAGAGCCTAGTTTAGCAAACACTCATGCTTTTCTTTCAACTATTGAAATAGTCACATTTATTAGTTTAAATTACTTATTTACAAACATAGGTTTTGTTAATATGCGAATGGTTTCAATTTAATCTGATAGAAAATAAAGTAATTAACTTTAGTCTTTTGACTGTGTTGAGAAATTCAACGTTACTCAAACTCGTACGACGTTCTGTCAATTACGTAAAATGGCATTCTGAGGAGTGAGCAGATGTATAATATGTAGTATGTATCAGTGGCGTGGGGTGAAAAAAAAATAAAGGTAAAGCCGGACCAAAAAACGGCTAACTCGTGAATAAGCAAAATTTCAATTCTTGTAAAAAAAACGTGCAATAAATTACATACCTGTATTAAGTGTGTTAGTTTACCTTTTCCATAACTACTAGGGTGCTTTGCTTGCATTGTGTGCGTTGCATGCAGTGTTAGTGTTGTTAGTATTCACCACCTTCACCATACATGACATCACTGGTATTATATGAACAGTGCATGTCGAGTATGATAAAAGTGGCTTTAAAAAAAGCCGATTTAAGCACACGTCACTCACACACCAAAAATAAGTGAATCCTGACTTGCCAGTGTAGATGTTTGTTACTCAATCATGCAAAAACTGGATTTAGATGAAATTTTGCATGCATTCCATGTCAAACATGGAAAGGAACATAGGCTACCTGTCTGAAGTCCACGCAGACGAAATCGCGGGCAAAAGCTAGTAGCAAAGAAATATCAGCAGAAATACGTACCTAAATGTTTAATTTTGTTATTTGTCGTCTGTCGTCGTTATTTAATATTCCTATTCTACAACCTGAAAAATTACCTAAGAATTATTATTTATATTCTAACATAATTCTACGGTTTTTCTTTACGAAATGTGCCAAAACATTATCATAAAAGTCGCTTTTTTTGATGCAATTTTAATAATACATGTTTTTCAATTGAAATTACACCGAGATTTGACAATCTAGCCTCACTTTGGCTGTTTCGTGTATAGGTATGAATTCGCTTCAATGCCGAAAACGACCTTTCAGCGGAAGCCACCGATACAGGAAGAGTCAAAACAATTTGAGATAACATTAAAAGCTGAGGAAAAGCTTCACTCAACGCGGATTTAAAAAGATGTAAATAAAGTTCATAGATATCTAAATTATTAAATGTTGAAGTACTGTATAAAACTTTTAATTCGTTTTTTAATGCGTGAAAATCAAATATATTCGGGAATTCGGATATTAATGCAGACACACTTTCCTCGGGAAAACTACTACGGTAACTCGCGTATTTAGACTTATTGACTAAATCAAGAAAAGTTAAGTTTTGAAACGATGAATAACGGAAGTTTATTTGGCTTTTGATGTTATCTATTATTTCAACGAATAAACGCTTGTATTGTGTTTTCAAGTCAATTTCTATATCCATCCGCCGGCGCCGTCGTGGTGGTTCACAATATTCCTGAATACTATTGAAAATAAAATCAAATTGTTTTAAAAACTCTTCTGATAACCAAGATTGAAATGCACCAATTTCTCTGATTGAGATTTCGATGTCGACTTGTTTGCTTTGAAGCAAAGCAAACAAAATGTCAGTTCTGGCAAAAATCTCTGAAAAAATATGCAAAAGGAAACAAAACTGCATATCTTCTAATTTAGTTACAAACGACTCCGACATGGATATAGAATCAACATCCCACGATTGGGGATTATCTACTATATGATTAAAGGTTTCAATCATATCTAACCTGCAGTTAAATATAACATTAATAATGCGCGAATGATAATGCCACCGTGTTTCGGCTACTCCAGGCATACGACGATCGGAAAACTGTTTTAAAAGATTTGACCGTTTCGACGATTTGTTGAAAAACCTGACAATTCCATTGATATGGCCGAAAAATGATTTTAATTCTGAAATATTTTCTAAAGATTTACTTAAAACCAAATTAAGAATATGAGCATAACACGGTACGAAACGCGCGAGAGGGCATTGACCCCGTACTAGTGCTTGAACGCCTCCACGTTCACCTGACATAACGGCGGCACCGTCATATGTCTGACCGATCAGTTTGTCTTTGCATCGATATTGTTCAAGAATATCGAGCAACTGAGTCGCTAATACAGTCGCAGTCCGGCTTTCGCTAACGTCGTAAAAACCTACAAATCTTTCTTCCAGACCATTTTCGGACAAATAACGAAATATAACAGACAACTGTTCTCTATGACTGACATCTGGGGTTTCGTCAATCATAACTGAAACGAATTTGGCATGGCTAATCTCACGTCTAATCTCGTCTAAAATTACCGCCGCGGTGCATTGTATAAGATCATTTTGAATGTCTCCCGATAGACCGGTAAACACGGAGTGTGAAGTAGATGAGCATTGTTCAAGATGGGAGTCTATAACGCTATCGTACTTACTTAAATAAAATAATGTTTCTATATAATTGCCACGATTGTCTGAATTAACGTTTTCACTATGCCCGCGGAAAGATAACTCCTGTTTTCCAAGAAGAACAACAGTGTCTATTAAACGTTTCATTAAGTTTCGATTACGTTCCACTTTTCGATTATGGGATTCATAATTATTTCCGAGAAATGTTTCTATTCTACTATTTCCAAAATTGTGTAATAATATACAACTGCGTAAATGTTTTTCGGTTTGAGTATGTTTCCTAGCCGAATTGGTCAAATTATTGATGTCTGAGAAACCCGTTTTATTCCAAGCACTATTTGTATCGGAAAACAGCAAACATGGAAAACAAAATAACTTATTTAATTTGCAACTGCCCGCTATCCAATTATATTTATCATACACTGAACTGTGAAAATGTTTGAAAAACCCATCCTTACGCCTATAATCAATTTTCATATCGGGACGCGCCCGTCCTTGTTTAATGATATGTTTTATATTTTCGAACGATTGTTTTGAGAACGAATTTAAGTCATTTAATAGGTAATCCGTAAGACAACAGTCAATTTGTACTAATGCTGCCATTTCTCACCTAACCGTGTCACGACAAATTACAAAGTAAGTAAAACAAACCAACCTTTACGATGTAACAAACAAAAACACAACACAACACTTGGCAAGTAAAATTTCACTACTTTCGATTCTTTTAAACTATATAATATTACAATCAAGCTAGCCCACTAACTTAATAAACAAAATTTTGCATATTACAATAATAGCAGTACAAAATGAGTGCAAATGAACGCGTCATATAATTGTTTAAGTGAATTGAAATGACAGCACGCGCCGGTCGGCCGCTGCAATTAGCTCTGTTGTGATTGGACGAAATCTTTTAAAGCGAAACATGCGAAACTAAACCTTAACACATGACAAATAAAGACTAGGTAGGCTATGTGGGATCGGCTTGTTGTTCGACAATATCGACGAGTCGTTTGCATGTAGTAGTAATGTGTATGTGTGCGTGAATTTCATACATTTCAAATGTTTGGATTCCCGATGTTTTGAGCGAGTTCCCCGGCAGTACGTACGCGTTCTGAGTGCGATCGTAAAAACGGGTATGTGTGCGTTTGCGTGATTTTAAATACATGGCGAATTATTTTTATGAAATTGTAGGAAGCGGG
This sequence comes from Polyommatus iphigenia, assembly GCA_963422495.1. Lineage (NCBI taxonomy): Eukaryota > Metazoa > Arthropoda > Insecta > Lepidoptera > Lycaenidae > Polyommatus > Polyommatus iphigenia. The sequence goes on from OY730183.1 coordinate 27,542,208, forward strand.
GTAAGCTATAATTATTAATAATAAAAAATGTATATATTAAAATTGGCCAAGGTAAGCCGGTAGGAATCGTGTTCTATGGAGGCTTCGCCACTGGTATGTATGTAGTATGTTGACGGCTACGAAACCGTAACGTTATCGAATACCGAATTCCAAAAGTATGGCACTCGACAAAGTACATACAGAGGACACAAAAGGTTCTGGTTTTTCATGTCGAGGCTATAAAGTTAATATAGGTATATTAACTTTATGGTCGAGGTACGGAACCATAATATTAATAGTTAGAGTAGGGCCGCCTTTGTGTGAAGTTCAATTAATTACATCATATTAATTGTATTTGCAATGTTATCAATAACGTATTTTAGTAATTGTCTGTTTGTTTGTAATACGGTAAAAAATTATGCACCAAGTTCAGAAAACCTGCAAACCATCAAGAAGAGAGCGTATTTCATCCGAAAAGGCCGACAACGTACCTGCAGTGTCACAGTGTTTGTGCGCGAACTCCTCCAAAACGGCTCAACCGATTGTAGTGAAATTTTGTATGTACATTCGTTACACCTGAGAATAGGTTTTTATAAAAGTACTTTTTATATTGATACTATTTATAATTTATATGGCAAAACAACGTTTACCGGAACAGCTAGTATACTAAATAGGTTCATAAGAACCTAAATCCAGACTGGTGCAAGTACCAGGAAGAAGCCTATTATCCTATCAAGTAAAATGAACCAACATTCCGACTCGCCGAGAACGCCACACGGAAAACACTCACATACCGACATGCGATTCCAGAACGTATGATGGAAATCAAAAATGGCCCACACTAGAGGTATATTTAGGTGCTGCATTGCGACAAAATTATACTTTCATCACGTCCTCACTCGCCTCGCAAGGGACATGGGAATTTAAGTCCCATAGTAAATATTGACTATACTGCAGCTATATCATAAAGCTGTTATAGGTAACATAACATAATAATTTACTTATTATGTTTCGCATTTGTTGAGTACTGAGAATGTCATGAATGAAATTTGTATAATATATTCATGAATATATATCTTTTTGTTGTTGTTTTATTCACACGATGTTTAACTTCGACCCTAAAATTCAATTAAATGGCTGAAGCCTGAAACGTTCTTGTTTCGTTTATATCGATACACATAATAGACCAAAAGTTTTCTTTACAAACATGGTGTGTTATATTGACTTACTTGGCGAACATTATGATACTTTAGGGTTATTTATCAGTTTTAAGTGTTGTACTGTTCATATCGTATGTTATAATTTCATTTCTGTTGGTTGTCTCGAAGAAACCGCGTGAAGCGGCAAGACCGCCAATTTGCGCAGATCCATTCTTTTTGTTTTAATGTGCAAATTAAGAATTTATTATTATATTTTATTATGGTGATAATAAGCACTCTCCGTAAAACAATGCACCGCTTTTTTTTTTCAAAGATAGTATATTGATGCTAGGAACGCGCCCAATACATAATGCAACAGTAACGTTTTTGGTATTATTATTTTTAACAAAAAATTAAAACCGACTTCCAAGGTGTTCCGTACATTACGTATTCGGTACAGATATAGCTGAATCCAGATGCCAGAATATTTGAAACATTTGTAACTGGCACCGACTTCAAAATTATGAAGATTGAGTACAGAAATAGTTGAGTTTTAGCCGAATTCGGAAAAAGGCACCATGAGATAGGAAAAATTATTTAATACTTTTTAGTTCATATTATAAGGATGTTATTATTGTTTTTACCTTGGAAGTCGGATTTAATTTTTTGTTAAAAATAATAATTTCACTCTTTTTAGTTACCTAGTAAAATCATCGCGTACTATACGTAGATTAGGGCCAATTCACACCGGAATGGCAGAGGCGAGGCGAGCAGTTTCAGTGTGTAGTTACAGTATGATTTTAAACTTTATCTTCATTATTGTAATACATAGTATCGCTTGAGAAATCGACGCCGCCGGCGGCCGCAAGAGGCCACGAGCGTCCACGGGCGGCCGTATTTCTCAAGCGATACTGTGTATTACAACAATGTAGATAAAGTTTAAAATCATATGACACTGAAACTGCTCGCCTCGCCTCCGCCATTCCGGTGTGAATCGGCCCTACACCTGTATATTATTCTACGTATCTTATTACAATTTATTAACAGTCACACTTACAAAATATAATATCAGCTGCAGATAATTTTAAACAATACATTTAAAACAAATCGAAGTGGACACGAGCTAGGGCCGCGCCAAACCGGAATTTTAGCAGCGGCGAGGCTTTCAGTCATATGATTTTAAACTTTATCTTTATTATTGTAATACATAGTATCGCTTGAGGAGTCTACGGCCGCCCGTGGCCGCGATTGGTAAGTGTGACAGTGCACTAGCATGTTACTTGTATTATCGAAGCAACTTACTTCTCAGAAGTAATGTCAAATGTGTGCCTTACGCTCTGGAGATAAGGTTGAATATTTTGTTATGTTCAATTTTGGTGACATTGGTGACCCTGACGTAGTAATGATGATGATGATGATGAATGTAATTTGTATAGTAGCATATGCTTTCAGTTCTTAAAACAGCGCCTAAACCCCCAAACTTGTATCTATAAGGAATCCGGAGTTCTCTTAGTATCTTCGGAACCATAGTATACCTTGGTGCAAAATGTTGCGTTTTGGTAGCATATACTTAGGATGCTTCTCATAAAACTTAAATCACTATATGTTTCCATATAAATTTCGAGGAGTTCCCTCGATTACTCATGGATTCCATCATCAATTCACCACTTTTGTGAACATGGTACCAAATTAGAGTGAAACCTAATACAACCAAACAAAAATTTCGAAAATCGGTTCACAAACGGCGGAGTAATCGTTGAACATACAAAATATATATATATATATATATATATATATTGAGTATATATATATATATATATATATATATATATATATATATATATATATATATATATATATATATATATATACTTTAACTCTCAAAGTATATCTGTACCAAATTTCAGCAAAATCGGTTAAGCAGTTTGGGCGTGAAGAGGTTACAGACAGACAGACATTTTTACACATTATGAGTGAGTGAGTGAGAGTGAGTATAGCTCCATGTAGAGCTTCACAAATTCGAATGTATTCTAAGTACATAAGGAACTACTGAGAACCTAAGGTTTCATCCATATTGTGATAGTAAGTTGTCTTATCGCTCTGGGATCTGGGTCTAACAGGTAGGCACTTGACTAGGTATATGACCAAAAAATACTCAATTGTATCCATACTCTAATAATATTCACTACATGTTACAAAGGGGAGGTACAGTCTGGATATGGACAGACAGACAGACGGACAAACTGAAATATCTTCGTTATCGGGTCCCGTTTTTACCCTTTGGGTAAGGAAAGAGAGGAAAATTATCCATCTTTGTTATTATACTATGCAGTATGCTGACACGGACAAAGTCGCGGGCAACAGCTAGTAGAAAATAAATTATTGCAATATCGTATTGTTTTCTAAGGTGTTATATTAATTTATAAAATAAAAATTAACGCCTTTGAAAAAAAAATAGCAACAAAGTTATTTTCAAAACGTCTGATAATAGTTTTGGTCATTGAAAAGTGTCTTACACTACATGATACTAGTTCAGAACAATAATCTACAAATTATATATAAATATTAGCCATCAGAAAATAAGTAAAGTAAGACTAATTTTTTGTCCACTTTGGTACCTGGTACCTGACCAGGTGTCACACTTAGAGCTACACAAATTCGCAGGTATTCTAAGTACACGAGGCACTACCAAGAACCTATGGTATGTAAAAAACTATGGCGCGGTTTTCAATCAATCAATCAATTTAAGGTTCTTAAATTTTTCCGGGATAAAAAGTATCCTATGTCCTTTCTCGGGACTCAAAGTATCTCTATACCAAATTTCAGCAAAATCGGTTTAGTGGTTTGGGCGTGAAGAGGTAGCAGACAGACAGACAGACACACTTTCGCATTTATAATATTAGTATGAATATTATGGTCGATACGTTTAAACCGGTTTACTATACTCATACAATCTAATATATATAAATCTCCTGATGACGATGTTTGTCCGCGATGGATTCCTAAACTACTTAACCGATTTTAATGTTTTTTTTTTAAAGTGTGCTTTTTTCCAACTTGAGAGATAGGATAGCTTAGATCTTTAATTATTGTCGCAATTTTATTTTATTGCAAATTATTTGTCTATAAAGAGCGACCATTGTTTATGCGACGCGGGTCACGGGATAGCGATGGACGTTGCCATGGTGACATACTTATTTAGTCACTAATTCAATAAAATAATACGGGCGATATACTTTATATAATAATATGGCAAAGAAACGTTTGCCGGGACAGCTAGTATAATATAATCAAAGACTTCAATACTTATGTTTTAAACTATTATTCCATGTTATGTACAAAATGCTCTTAATATTCTATAATCATGCATTTAAGACTTTTGTGTTTCTTGAAGATTGATTTTAGCCTGCCATCTTTTTCGTACGTCAACGGCATCTGCCTTCATTTTCCCCGACCGGATGTATTTATTCTATACAATTATACCACTAGAATCAATCTTCCGGAAATCAAAACATCTACCATTATACGAACGCGATTTTTCTCGACTCCGACTCTCATACATTTTAAATAAGAATTACCGACAGCAGGAGACACGGGCCCGCCGATGGCGTCTCACCATTACCCCGAGAAATGCCAATTTAAAGTTGTAACGAGGTTTGCTTGAAGTGGCCGGGAACGAAATTAAAAACTAGATCTTTTCTTGATGCTCCATCGCCAGCCTAACTTTCACTTTTTTCCCGCGGTACCCCTCCGGCAATTTCAGGCTTTTTAAAGGATCATAATATCTTTACACTCATTTTGTTGCTTCCGGCGGTATGAACGTTTATAAAAGTTTTATTACGATCGATTTTACGATAAGCTTCATGCCACGATAATGGTGTTAAACTGGGGGCTTAGTTGAATCACAAGCTAGCTTAGCTACTAAAATTTGTCGTATTCTCACTGTCCTGGTTCTTATTGTAAGCTTTATGTTTAGTTTATATAATAATTCACGTAAAACCTTATTTATATTATTTATTTATCTCGGTATCAATAAATATTTCGTGATTACAAAATGTAAAATATAATGGTAGATGTTTTGATTTCCGGAAGATTGATTCTAGTGGTATAATTGTATAGAATAAATACATCCGGTCGGGGAAAATGAAGGCAGATGCCGTTGACGTACGAAAAAGATGGCAGGCTAAAATCAATCTTCAAGAAACACAAAAGTCTTAAATGCATGATTATGGAATATTAAGAGCATTTTGTACATAACATGGAATAATAGTTTAAAACATAAGTATTGAAGTCTTTGATTATATTATACTAGCTGTCCCGGCAAACGTTTCTTTGCCATATTATTATATAAAGTATATCGCCCGTATTATTTTATTGAATTAGTGACTAAATAAGTATGTCACCATGGCAACGTCCATCGCTATCCCGTGACCCGCGTCGCATAAACAATGGTCGCTCTTTATAGACAAATAATTTGCAATAAAATAAAATTGCGACAATAATTAAAGATCTAAGCTATCCTATCTCTCAAGTTGGAAAAAAGCACACTTTAAAAAAAAAACATTAAAATCGGTTAAGTAGTTTAGGAATCCATCGCGGACAAACATCGTCATCAGGAGATTTATATATATTAGATTGTATGAGTATAGTAAACCGGTTTAAACGTATCGACCATAATATTCATACTAATATTATAAATGCGAAAGTGTGTCTGTCTGTCTGTCTGCTACCTCTTCACGCCCAAACCACTAAACCGATTTTGCTGAAATTTGGTATAGAGATACTTTGAGTCCCGAGAAAGGACATAGGATACTTTTTATCCCGGAAAAATTTAAGAACCTTAAATTGATTGATTGATTGAAAACCGCGCCATAGTTTTACCACGAATTTTGGCGCATCATCTAGGAATAGATTATAATGCTACTAAAAGTAATCAAACAACAGAGTGCCACAGACATAAAACTCTATAATTTTATGGCTTCCTAGCACAACGCGGTAAACAAATTCCAAAATAAAGTCTCAATGTTCGCCAGCACATCATAGCTAACCTGTACGAAGACGTAACAACAAATTGAGACGACAATGTTACGAAACAATCCAAATGTTAGGACAGCGGCGACGTGACCGAAATACTAATGTGGACCTTATTGAATAACAAAATACGTCAAGTAGTCGTGATTGCGGGTACTTTATAAGTCGAGCCCTAGGGGTTACGAGAATAATAACGATGCTAGTACTATCCATACCTACTAACTACTAATATTATAAATGCGAACGTGTCTCTGTCTGTCTGTTACATCTTCACGCCCAATTAACCGCTGAACCGATTTTGCTGAAAGGCATGGAAATACTTTAAGTCTCAGGAAAGAACATAAGTATATGATACTTTTTATCCCAGGAAAATTTACGGTTCCCGCGCCATAAACGAGTTTTGGCGTAACGGAGTTGCGGGCGTCATCTTGTAGTACTATATAATTACGTATGCGTGAGAAGTGATCCAGTGGAATGCTCTATCTATGGTATTTATATATTCATCACTAAACAATAGCAACTCCGTTGCGCCAAAAGTTTTTTATCGCGCGGGACTCGTAGACTTGACTGGGGTAAGAAATATCCTATATCCTTTTTCAGGCCTCAAAGTATGTCCATACCAAATTTTAGCAAAATTGAAGTGGTTTAGACTTAGAAAGAGGTAACTGACAGACATAATATACAGACGGACATGCTTTCGCATTTATAATATTAGTTCGGATTGAAACACGTTTCGTCGTGACTGGTTTACCCCAGTATAATATACATTAATATTTTAGAATCTGCGTAGATTGTCAGTATGCTATTGCTTATTACTTAACCTTTGACTGGTGACATGTATTTTGCGTAACGTAACTGGTGACGAGCGGTCTGAGAGGCCGCTACCATTTTAGGGTCTATTGCATATAGACCTGGATCCCAAAAGGATAAGACATAACTTACTTTCTGATGGATGAAACCATAGGTTCTTGGTAGTGCCTCGTGTACTTAGAATACCTGCGAATTTGTGTAGCTCTAAGTGTGACACCTGGTCAGGTACCAGGTACCAAAGTGGACAAAAAATTAGTCTTACTTTACTTATTTTCTGATGGCTAATATTTATATATAATTTGTAGATTATTGTTCTGAACTAGTATCATGTAGTGTAAGACACTTTTCAATGACCAAAACTATTATCAGACGTTTTGAAAATAACTTTGTTGCTATTTTTTTTTCAAAGGCGCTAATTTTTATTTTATAAATTAATATAACACCTTAGAAAACAATACGATATTGCAATAATTTATTTTCTACTAGCTGTTGCCCGCGACTTTGTCCGTGTCAGCATACTGCATAGTATAATAACAAAGATGGATAATTTTCCTCTCTTTCCTTACCCAAAGGGTAAAAACGGGACCCGATAACGAAGATATTTCAGTTTGTCCGTCTGTCTGTCTGTCCATATCCAGACTGTACCTCCCCTTTGTAACATGTAGTGAATATTATTAGAGTATGGATACAATTGAGTATTTTTTGGTCATATACCTAGTCAAGTGCCTACCTGTTAGACCCAGATCCCAGAGCGATAAGACAACTTACTATCACAATATGGATGAAACCTTAGGTTCTCAGTAGTTCCTTATGTACTTAGAATACATTCGAATTTGTGAAGCTCTACATGGAGCTATACTCACTCTCACTCACTCACTCATAATGTGTAAAAATGTCTGTCTGTCTGTAACCTCTTCACGCCCAAACTGCTTAACCGATTTTGCTGAAATTTGGTACAGATATACTTTGAGAGTTAAAGTATACTTATCCATTTTTAGCTTAAGGTGACGCCTTGATAATTTGGCTGTAGCGATATCGATTTTTCTCAGCAATGACTAAAGCTAAGAAATTAAAGTTCATTGTCAGTATTCATCATGTCTTGATCTTTGAATTGCCCTTAGCATAACTGCCTCTGGATCGTATCCAACGAAGGGCCGCTCGAATTGTTGACTGCCATAGTGTTTCAAACAGCTTGTACCCCTTGGAATTACGCCGAGATGTAGCTTCACTCTGCATCCTCTATCGGTTGTATCACGGGGAGTGCTCTGAGGAATTGTTCGGAATCATACCACCGGCAACTTTTCGCCATCGTCCCACGCGAAAAACATACCATCCTCATCACCTTGATGACTGGCAGTCTTCCACAGTGCGTTTTTCGCGTAACTTTCTGCCGCGCACTGTAAAACTCTGGAACGAACTGTCACCAGCAGTATTTCCGGACCTATACGACCTGCAAACCTTAAAAGGCCGGCAACGCACCTGCAGCTCTTCTGATGTTGCGAGTGTCCATGGGCGACGGTAGTTGCTTACCATCAGGTGACCCGTTTGCTCGTTTGCCCCCTTATTTAATAAAAAAAAAGGGATTCCTATTTTGTGAACAGAGGAGAGTGATTTAAGCTTCCAAAATTTTTACATATATTGGTTCAAGCATACACTTTGATTTGCCCATAGCTTATATGAAATGTATTTATAGTTTTTAAATTACGCGACAAAAACCATTTTGTCCCTTACTCACTTTCCATTTTTTGCTGTTCCATTGCTTGTTTACTATGAGAGACCGGCCCGGCCGCAATACAAAACAAGCAATCTAAAACGTATCCAACACGGTTTTTTACTTTAACGCGGTGTTAACTTAGCTGATGACGACAAGGATGATGACTGAAACAGGCAGTGTCGTGATTGGATGAACGATGAAAATTAGAATGAGTTTGTTGATGATTACGATGAATAAATAACTGACAAAGACATGATGAATACTGACAATGAACTTTAATTTCTTAGCTTTAGTCATTGCTGAGAAAAATCGATATCGCTACAGCCAAATTATCAAGGCGTCACCTTAAGCTAAAAATGGATAAGTATACTTTAACTCTCAAAGTATATCTGTACCAAATTTCAGCAAAATCGGTTAAGCGGTTTGGGCGTGAAGAGGTTACAGACAGACAGACAGACATTTTTACACATTATGAGTGAGTGAGTGAGAGTGAGTATAGCTCCATGTAGAGCTTCACAAATTCGAATGTATTCTAAGTACATAAGGAACTACTGAGAACCTAAGGTTTCATCCATATTGTGATAGTAAGTTGTCTTATCGCTCTGGGATCTGGGTCTAACAGGTAGGCACTTGACTAGGTATATGACCAAAAAATACTCAATTGTATCCATACTCTAATAATATTCACTACATGTTACAAAGGGGAGGTACAGTCTGGATATGGACAGACTGAAATATCTTTGTTATCGGGTCCCGTTTTTACCCTTTGGGTAAGGAAAGAGGGGAAAATTATCCATCTTTGTTATTTAGCTATGCAGTATGCTGACACGGACAAAGTCGCGGGCAACAGCTAGTAGAAAATAAATTCTTGCAATATCGTATTGTTTTCTAAGGTGTTATATTAATTTATAAAATAAAAATTAACGCCTTTGAAAAAAAAAAATAGCAACAAAGTTATTTTCAAAACGTCTGATAATAGTTTTGGTCATTGAAAAGTGTCTTACAATACATGATACTAGTTCAGAACAATAATCTACAAATTATATATAAATATTAGCCATCAGAAAATAAGTAAGACTAATTTTTTGTCCACTTTGGTACCTGGTAGTAAAGTAAAGTAAGTTATGTCTTATCCTTTTGGGATCCAGGTCTAATAGAAATGAAGTATATTGGCTTACAGCCATGTTCAAGAATAGTTTGATAACTTAGTGTAGGACAAAATAAAAGCATTTTGTACATTGTGAATCAATTAATTAAAAGGAACTTTGATGTTACAATGAGAACAGTCTTTACAATCATGAAAATTAGAAGCGGGATGAATATTGTCTTTTTATAGAATTAAAATCAACATAAATCAAACAGTAACACTTTTTCCATAAAATTAACACAATAATCAACTGAAAAAAAATAAAACCTTTAATCACAGCTATCATTTCACAAAACTGACAATGGTCAAACTTTACTAATTCTGAAGGCTGATTCTCCTGCCATGGCTCCTGATTTGTTGATCTATGTAACCTAGGTCGTTCCTGAATCATGATCACTTTGCTCTGGGATGTAATTTTCAGCAATATTTTCGGCTTCTGGTTCAGTGGAATCCTTGTGCCTACCATTCTCCTATTCTATGAATTTCAGATAATGACAGCTGTTTTCTACGGTTTGACAATTCATTTCTGACTCCCAATTCCCTTCGCTTTTTGTTCGGATGACCAGAATTATCCAACGTAAATAATAGATGTAAAAAATTAAAAAAAAAAACAATAAGCTATGTAACCTAAAAAAAGTTACGCTACTGGTGACGTGAGGTCTCACAGGCCGCTATCGAACTTTGCATCCATATATATAACTTATCGATTTGGGTTAGTCCGACGCAACTGCCTCCTTCTACGGCGCGGGGGTAACCAAACTCGAAGCTACATAGACGTACAAACCCGAAGAGTGCGGGGAAGTGGATGAAAAGACGTTTCACTGACGCCGTTCGGCGTGTGAGACCGCTTGTCACCAGTTAAAGGTTCAGTATTAGGTACCAGATGAAGATATCACATTTTAAAACTAACAGTAATTTCGCATATTTATTTTAAAGCTCGGCAATTTCCAATGTAGTTTTTATGTTGATGGTTTTAAAATTGTAAAAGTAATCTGTATTGAATGAAATGGTTAGGATAATTTATTTGCTTTTGTACGTAAAAATAGTACGGTCTATTTAATTTTTACAAATGTTTTAAATACCTCAGTCGAAATTATAAACATGCGTTTTAAAATATTAAAATAACTGAAAATATAAATCAATGTTTTAATCCCCGAATAACGATGTACTCCAGTACCTAGCATCCCCAATTAAAACTTTATTCGATTCTTAAACAATATAATGTGATTCGAAATTCGAATAATGTATCGCATTCGATTACGAGGTAGCTCGATCGTGTACGGCCGATGAGCCCTAAGCAAGATGGCCGGAGCACGTGACGGAAATCCCTGTATCGCCTTAGATTGGTCCGTTTTCCACGTCATATTTATGTGTTACTACCGCCCAACTAGCAAAATGGTCTTAGGAATAGCAGCTTATAATGCAAGAAGTCCGCCAAAAGCCACATAATAGTTTTGATTGATGTATGTTGGCTTATTATTGCACTTTGAAATGCTAATCCAAGCATAGTCCTAAAGTAGCACGATATGAGACTCTAGCTCTATGTCAAGTACATAAGTATAAATAAAATCATAACCAAGACTAACACATCTCTACTATTGTGAAATAAATATACAATGTTAACTCATGTGGTTTTATTTGCAAGAATATTTACAAAGTGAAATAACAACAATGCTGCCATGGTAACATCACTCAAAATCTTATTCATAGATAAGTAATGTAAAATATATGTCAGTCCTCCGCCGCTATTCCTGATTAATGCCTGGCGCAGGCAAGAGCTGCTCTAGATGCCGGCGCCAGACTGTCCCTGCATCGGTTCGGACCTCATAGTGAAGTTGGCCCAGGCGACGTGAAATAGTTCCAAATACCCATCTCTGGGTGCCGTAGGCCCTAACTTGGACCCGGTCGCCTGGCGCGAACATGTTAACTGTTGGCGTCTCAGTGCTGGCCCTCGTTATAGACGGCGGTGTTTTGCGAAGCATCGCGTGGAGCGATGCCCTTATGTCGCGACCAAACATCAAGTGGTACGGACTTTGTCCATCGTTGTTGGGGGTGCGTCTTAGTCGCGTCTTGACTGTTATTAATTTGCTTAGTAGGTCACCTTCCTCCCCCTCCATTGCAAGTATTGCCTTTTTGATGGTCTGCACGTAACGTTCTGCTTGCCCATTTGTAGCGGGATGATAAGGAGCGGACGTCCTATGTACTACTCCGCATTTATTTAAGAAGTTCGTAAATTCCGCTGATACGAATTGGCGTCCGTTATCTGAAACGAGCGTGTGTGGGATTCCAAAGATGGAGAATAATTCTTTTTGAGTTTCTTTATACACCAGGAACTCGTGGTATTTTTTGTTGGTAGCACTTCGAACCATTTTGTGTATGCGTCTACGATTATCAAAAGCTGTTGGCCTTGGATCGGTCCGGCAAAATCAATATGCAGTCTTTGCCAGGGTCCTGTCGGTTGTTCCCAATGATGTAGCGGGGCCTTAGGGGGTTCGTTTTGTTGTAAACGGCACGCTCTACATGATTTGACTTTCTGTTCGATGTCCCTATCGATATTTTTCCAATAAACGTGACTGCGAGCTAGAGCCTTCATTTTGACTATACCGCTGTGCCCGGCATGGAGTTCGTCTAGCACCTGCCCTTGTAAGTTTCGCGGTATGACGACTCGAGTTCCCTTGAGGATGCAGTCGTCCTGAATGGTGAATTCGTTGTCGTTTAAATCTATTGCGCGTAATGATCTGCCATTTTGTAGTGCATCTCGCAACGTTATCAACTCCTCGTCTTTCTGTGTTTCTTGAATATTTGGGTTTATGTCCAGGACGTTGATTTGGGCGCGTTGGTAGATGCAATGTTGATCTTCGTACGTTTCGCGTACGTTTTCTACTGGGAATCTTGACAGGTAATCGGCGTTGCCATGTTTGGCAGCGGCTCTGTATTCGACCTCGTAGTCGAATCCAGATAGAAAATGTGCGTAGTGAAAGAGTCTCATGGTGCTTAGGGCTGAAAGTGTCTGATGCGGATGGAAGATGGAGGTAAGTGGCTTATGATCGGTCACCAGTGTAAACTTTCGTCCATAGCAGTAGGGGAAATTTTTTTAATACCCCAGTATATGGCTGTGGCTTCTTTGTCTATTTGACTGTATTTCTTTTCACTTGTGGCTAACGTTCTTGACGCGAATGCCACTGGCCTTTCTGATCCATCTGCGAGTCTGTGTGAGAGTACTACTCCTAATCCTACCGGTGAGGCGTCAGTAGCTATTATTAATTGCTTATTTGGATCGAAATGTGCCAGAACTCTGTCGCTGGCGATTTCCTTCCTTATATTATTAAAACTAGTGTCGCATTCTGGTGACCATATGAATTTGTTTTCTCGTTTTAGTAATCTATTCAGTGGGTTTGCCAGAGTTGCCAAATTGGGGATGAATTTATTATAGTAGTTGGCCATCCCGAGGAAAGTTCGTAGTTCGTTTCGGTTCTCGGGCCTTTTGGTATTTAATATAGCCTTTACTTTTTCTTTATTTTTGTGTAAGCCATTTTTGTCTATCGTGTGTCCTAGGTAGTTGATACTATTTTTGAAAAATTGGCATTTATCTCTGTTTACTCGTAGGTTGTTTTCTTGTAGTTTTTGTAAGACCTGATTCAGTCGTGTTAGTAGTTGTTCTTCTGAGGATCCCTGTATAATAATGTCATCGAAGAAGCACTTGACCCCTTCCAATCCTTGTAGTAGTTGGTCCATAAATTTTTGCCAGAGGCTTGGAGCGACCTTAACCCCAAACATTAGGCGGTTTACCCTGTACGTTCCTTTGTGTGTACTTAAGGTTTGCAGGGTAGCGCTTTCATCATCCATCACCATGTTTAGGTAGGCTTGGGTGATATCTAAAGTGCAGAATAATTTACCTCCGTTCATTTCAGCAAATATGTCCTCGATTATAGGTATCGGGTATTGTTCGTCCTTAATTACCTTGTTTAGGGTTACCTTGTAGTCGGCACATAGGCGGATACTGCCGTTTGGTTTTACGATAGGAACGATCGGTGTGCCCCACTCAGAATTCTCTATTTTTGTGATTACTCCTTCTTTACTTAGCCGATCTATTTCCTTATCAACTCTCTCCTTTAAGGCATATGGGATCCTTCGTGGCTTAATGAAAATAGGTTGGACACCTTCCTTCAGATTTAAATGGGCTTTGTAGTTAGGTATCATACCTAAATCACATTTGAATACCGTATCCGAAAATTCTTCTAGTAGTTGATCTAATTTAGGTTTGGCTGCATGTATTACTCGCATATCTGCCAGATCAATAGAAACCTCCTTCATCCAGCTTCTCCCGAAAATAGGGTCTACGTCTTGATTAATAATGTAAAGTTTTCCATTAAAATTCTGGTTCTTGTAGGAGCATTTAACGTAAGTTACTCCAACCGGCTTGAAAATTTCTCCAGTATATGTTCTGAGTCTTATATCTGTTTTGAAAATTCTAGTTTTAATGTTCAATTCCTTGTAAAGCTTGAGTGAAATAGAAGATAGCGTAGCTCCCGTATCAAATTCCATGTTAACCTGCGTATTTTCAATTTTAATAGAAATCATGTATTTTTCTGTCATTTCGCTTTTAATAAGGTTAATGTCACCCAGGCTCTCGTCACTACTCGTGCTGTGTTCGACTTGGTTTGTCAGCGGGTTCCTTTGAAGGCAGACGCGTGCCAGATGCCCTGTTTTATTGCATTTTGAACAGATTACTTTTAGGGCGCGGCACTCTCTTGAATGGTGGTCTTCCTTTCCGCAACGGTAGCATTTCCCCCTTAAGTCGCTTATTGTGATTGGAGATCTGCGTTTGACATTCAATTTTGACGAAGTAGTTGGCCGAGGTAGTCTACTTGTAGGTGTTATAGCGTTTGTGTTCCATAATGTATTCAAGTCTTGTAACATTTTTTTATTTTCGTTCTTACCCATTTCTATTGCAGAGGCAATTTGAATTAGCTTGACAAAGGGTGGCGTGTCTCTTTCTTGAAGTATCTTTGTTCTGATGTCGCTGTCTCTCAAGCCACGGATGAACTGCAGTGATAGAAATCCCTCTAATGTTGATTTCTTGCAGCTTTGACATTTGAATTCGCAATTTAGTGATAGTCTCTTCAATTCCGCAGCGTAAATTGCAATAGTTTCATTTTCTTGTTGTTGACGGGAGATAAATCGATGTTGTAATGCCCACGTACTTGGTTTAGGGTCCAGGTATTCATCCAATAGGTCGGTTAGTTCCTTGAAATTCACATTGATCGGTTCTTCCGGAGAGCATAAGTCGTAGAGTTTCTGATGGAGAATAGGGGGTAGTGCCAAAAGTAATGTGTACACTTTGAATTTTGCCTCTGTGATATTGTTCAACAGAAAGTATACAGCTAGGCGCTGGGTGAAATTCTTGAAAGTTTCGTTTTCTTGTAACGATTGAAAGTTAATTTTTGGCCTGGATTCTGCTGGGCTGTTGGTATCCAATTGTGAATTTGACGATGATTGTGTTGATGTAAGGGTTTGTTCCCTTTGATCGGGCATATTTAGCGATTTGGTTTTCAAAAGTGTAAATTTTTCTTCAATTTCGTACCTGATTTCCATTTCGTTATCAAATTCGTCATCTGCAATTTCCGATTCTATTTTTAGTTGTACTTCTTTGAATAACTGTAGACTTTCCTGTAGGGACTGCAGTCTTGTTTGTGTTTCCGCGTGAGTTAGAGTTTCGTTCACATTCACGTAATTTTCTAGTTTTGTAAGTTGAGCGCGTGTAGTAGCGCGTATTCTTCTCCATTTCTTTACTTCTGCTGTCGACATCGTCGCCAGTTATTGTGAAATAAATATACAATGTTAACTCATGTGGTTTTATTTGCAAGAATATTTACAAAGTGAAGTAACAACAATGCTGCCATGGTAACATCACTCAAAATCTTATTCATAGATAAGTAATGTAAAATATATGTCATCTACAATTATTATTTTTAACAAAAATGAAAACCGACTTCCAGAGTAAAAACAATAATAATTATTATAATGAACAAAAAAGTATGAAATAATTCTTAGTCTTAATAGTGCCTTATGCAGAATACTCCTAAACCTCTACTATTTCTGTACACAATCTTCATTATTTTGAAGTCGATACCAGCTAAGAATGGTGAGTTCTTAGACAAAATATTTTTAATTTTAAAGACTGGTACCGACTTCTTAATTATGAAGATTGTGTACAGAAATAGTAGAGGTTTAGGAGTATTCTGCATAAGGCACTATTAAGAGTAAGAATTATTTCATACTTTTTTGTTCATTATAATAATTATTATTGTTTTTACTCTGGAAGTCGGTTTTCATTTTTTGTTAAAAATAATAATTTCATTTTTTTTAGTCATTTAAGTAATTTATAAGGTTTTCTGTGAATACTGATGTGTTCTACTAAGTGACTTTGGAGCCAGGATACACATTTATGACATGAGAACCATAAAGTTAATATATCTAGCGCTCTCTCGGAACAGAGAATTGCATAAGCAACTCCAAGAATTTACTCGTAACACTGTATAATATAAGCTTGGCGTTAATCAAGCAATGATAAAATTAATGTTCATGCGCCTCTCTCTAAAGGCTCTAAAGTTCTGTTCAGTGACTTTCCTTCTATCACAACACTCCTGGAAAGTCATTAGCTCACTATAATTTTTCATATAATATTATGCTTAAACTACTTAGAACTACGTTAATATAACTATTTATTTTGTCCCAATAATAAGGAGTTTCCCACATACGGACATACCTCATAATTCATAGATCTCATGATCAAATTGCTAACTTGGTAACCTGATCACCAAGTTTGAATCATTTACTTTGATATAAAATACTATTTTTGAAATCGTTCGACAAATTAAGAGTTATGATTTAATGATTCATGGCGTGGTGACTGGTGGTAGTGGTGATGATGATGATGAATGTAACTTGCATAATAGCATATGCTTTGAGTTCTTAAACCAAAGCCGAAACCCTCAAACTTGTATCTATAAGGAATCCGGAGTTCTCTTAGCACCTTCGGAACCAAGGTATATCTTAGTGAAAAATTTTGCTTTTTGGTAGCATATGCTTAGGATACTTCTCATAAAATCGAAATCATCATATGTATCCATATAAATTTTGAGGAGTTCCCTCGATCACTCATGGATCTTATCATCAGGTCGAAATAATAAAATAATTTTCAAAATAGCTTAACTTTCTACAGAACATGTTTAAAGACATCCGTGATCCGTTTTGATCTAAAAATACTATGAAAAATACCTACCAATTATAATAGGGTCATAATGTGAAGGTGTATGGTAGAATGGTGGTGGTAGTGATGATGATGATTAATGTAATTAGCTTAGTAGTATATGCTTTCAGTTCTTAAAACAACGCCGAAACCCCCAAACATGTATCTATAAGGAGTAAGGATTTCTGTTCACCACCTTCGAACCATGGTATATCCTGGTGCAAAATCTTACTTTTTGGTAATATATGCCTGGAATACTTTACATGAAACCAAAAAAACCATATGTTTTCATTTGAATTTTGAGAAGTTCCCTCGATTACTCATGGATCCCATCATCAGGTCACCACTTTTGTGAACATGGTACCAAATAGGAGTAAAACCTAATACAACAAAACAAAAATTTTGAAAATCGGTTCACAAACGGCGGAGTAATCGTTGAACATACATAAAAAAAAATATCCACAGCCGAACGTTTAACCTCCTCGTTTTTTGGAAGTCGGTTAAAAATGCATTGTGAGGATGCGTACAAGCCTTGTAGTCTTGGGTACGCTACTTATTGTACAAGCGATGCTAGAATTACTGAAATAGCAAGTATCGTGGCTGTTACAACATTAAAAACATTGAATTGGTCCCATGCTCTCATAAATGATAATTAATCCTGATAAAGTCTTGTACGTTGCGTTTTTAAAATCTTGAATAAACGCATTATGGATTTAAAAAAAATGGACACAACTAAAGCGATGTGGTGGATTCAGAAAAAAAGTTACGGCTAAATATAAAAATTTGCACAAAACGACAAACATTATAAACCAAGAAAAGTGCAGTGAACAATCTAGTGGTTCCGTACATTTTCTAGAATAGTAGGTATGTCTCTCATACTGTTAATGAATATTTTTAAAACTGTAGATAGTCTAAGTAATGCTGCAATGTTACTTAAGGTTTATTAATAAAATATTAATAAAATATTTATTGTATATTATTTTTATAGATTTATTTATAATATGGCAACAACAATAATTTAAAGCATATGTAGTGTTCGCAAGGTCTTCATTGTCTATCTGAAACAAATAATCCATTAAAATTATGAACTTATGGCAAAGTCAGACTAGTAACCTAAGCTAATATTTATTTTAATCTTAAACGGTTTTTTGATAACATTTGCAAGGAACCCCAATTTAACATGGTTTCAAACTGTCACACTCTAAATCGGAGCATAAGTCCCACAATAGCATAATGTCGGACTTTACATCTTATAATAGTTTTGTATCAGTTTGTATATAAAAAAATATATTTAATTAAAATTAAAAGTAAAAATAACAAGGGGGCATTGAAAATACACCATATAAACACATATATATCAACGAAAAACTTACCTTCGCACTTAAAGCTGGGCGCATGAGGTCGCAGTCAGGCCAAATCACTATTATTTTAATGGCGTTATATAACTGCTTATAATATAATTTGTTATAAATTGACAAACACGCGTGACGCACACACGGAATTTTGTGCAAATCTATTAGTCTCATAACGATTCTAGTTTAGCAGTACTGAAGATATGTAGCACGATATAGTGCGTTTTGAAGATCAAATTAAGAGTAATTAGCATTTTTCCTGATCTGTACAAAACAAATTCAAAACCAAAGATCCTGAATTTGTGCCCAAACGCGGTTTTAAAGTAGTCTATGTGACTGTTCTAAGTCTACTTCATACACCATAAGTCTTCACGAAAACGCAAATCTGACTTAATCAGAACCAAATTTTGCTAGTAGTCTACCAGCGAAGTGACTTATCACTTTTCAGTTCGAAGCTGAAGTCGATAAATTGGTTGCTACAATCGTCAGAAGCCGAAAGGTTCACAGTAATTGTTATGACATTTTATTCCAGGTTAGCGGACTAAGATAATTTATAAACTTTGGTATTGAATGTTGAAATTGTCGGTAAAATAAAGAAACGTAAGCAGTTTATAAAATTTCAGAATTACAACAGTTATTGGTCCCATTTCGAAGTTTATATTGCAGTAATTAAAATAGATTCAGTTCATTTAAAAATATCGAGTGATATGAAGAGAGTTATAAAACTGTAAATAATGTTTTGTAAGAGTAAAAGAACCTTTTTCGCATATTGCCATACATTCTATACAAATGTAGTGTAAAATCAGTCTTTTTTAGTTTATGAAATAATGGTTCACATGTAAGTTGATAAGTCAGGTAGCATACGCATAAAATTCAGCGACGTAGCATAACGATAACGTCAAATCCATTTTTAGGTCCCTCGTAAACAATTAAAAAACACAAAGATAACAGATTCACTTTACAATCGGTATGCAAAACAGGTACGTTCGGGACAATTTAAAAATATAACCCAAATACGCTGGGTAAAACAGAAAAGACTTTTACAGCGTAAGCAGAGCGATTTGTAAAAAAATCAAAATTAAGTTAACAAAATGCGAGGTAGAGAGAATTGTTAAGTAAGCACGACTTAATTTCGTAAAAATTCTTAGGGTTACCATCCATTGAAAAAGTGGTTAATAAAAAGCGATTAATATATTTTGGCCCTCGTGTTGGCGTGAATGTATGGCAATCTTGTCCAAATTAAGACCCTGTAGGAAAAATATTCGCAAGTAGCTTCTAAATGTAATAATAATATTATGTATCATCACCACGGGTCACACAACAACTAAATTACTAACTTGAAGGGTGTATAAAACAAATTATTTAAATTGGACGAAACTGAAGCGTAGTATTTCTGTTTATAATATTAAGTTAAACAGAAGGTTTGTGAAACGAAAAACACTTAATTAGATATTATGCGAAAAAAATATTAGGGCATGTTTCACCACTTCCTGATAAGGTGCCGGATAGGCTTATTTGACAGATTCTCCATACTCTATCTGTCAAGTTAAGTGGTGGATAGCCTTATCAGGAAGTGGTGAAACAGGCCCTTAAAAATTTTGGGCAGCCCTAAACGAGCTCGTCTGGAAAATTCAAAATGGTCTGAAAACTTGTCCGAATACCACGTGAAGCTCGCGTGCGGCTGTGGCAGCTGACGGTAGAGACTGACAGCACCAAAAAGGACCAAAGTGTGAATTTTTCAGCTGTAAGGGCACGTCCGCATCGGGGAACAAACCTCCTTCACTCATGTAAAACGATATGAATACACCGATGTGGCATATTCGGATAACGGTAGACATTTACCAGAGTAGACAGAACTAAGGAGTACTCGACTTCAAACAAACGGGCGAATCTACGCGAGTTGGGCGTGAGTACCACTTTCGATATTATGTTTCACAATGCTGAGCGTAATGGTGCTCCCACACCGAAATTAGAAAATGTTTAGTAACGCTAGTAAACATTTGTTAGCAAACATTTAATCACAAATGTTAAAAAATGTTAAAAATGTTTTCGTGTTAGAAAATGTTTAGTAAACGTAAGTTAACAAATTATAGCAAAATAAATTATAATAAAATAAAACATAATATTGTGTTACCTTTTGTTTGTAAACATTTTATAAAGGACGACGGGGTATGCGGTGAGCTAATACCAGATTTAAATGTTATAAAATGTTAGTAAACATTTTCTATGGTGTAGGAGCACTTATAACATGTAACAGTTCCTAACAAAATGTAACAATTGACAACATTTGTTAGTAAATGTTTACAAACATTTTCTAACGGCGGTGTGGGAGCACCATAAGTACGGCGCGCGCCGGCCGATATGACATACTACGTCAAACGTATAAATTTCGAGATCTCTTCTGAGCCGGCCTACTCGTTAGTTCTGTTACTCTGCATTTACTGTGAAACTTGAGACCCTAGCTAACATGTTTTTTTTATCGTTTCTTTATAGAATCGACGATCAAAAATGTATGGAATTGAAATAAATGTTCGACAATATGAAGTCGACGTTCGACTCATGTCATGCTAATTCCATACATTTTGATCGGCGAATCTATAAAGAAGCGATAAGTAAAGAAAACGTGTTGTCAAGGGGCTCTGGCTCTTTTTAACATCTATCATTTTGACCAAGAGGTCAAAATGATATATGTTAAAAAATGTATGGGATTTGCGAACATAACGTAACGTATCGTAAGCACCATGACAATATTATAGTGATGTCAAATCCCATTTTTGACATCTAACTTCACTTTCGTTACTCAGGTACGTTTGTTTATAGTGCCCGAGATGTGTTTTCATCAAAATTAAATATAATCTTGTTTTAGTCAATCACGTTTTATGACATTTTTTAAACTAATATTATTATTTAATCCTATAGCAGGTATGTGATCATCTACTACTTCAATTATTTACCTACTTAGATATCTTATAAGAACATGATGTCATGTTTTATTGATCATCTGTCGTGTTATATATATTGTATAACTAGATGACGCTCGTAACTCTGCGCCAAATTTGTTTATCGCATAGAAACCGTACATTTTTCCGGGTTAAAAACTATCATAATATTATGTCATTTTCCGGGACTCAAAGCCAAATATCAGCAAAATCGATTAAGTCGTTAAAGAGTGAAGAGGTAGGTAGATAGACAGACAGACATACGAACAGACAGACAGAGCGACAAACTTTCGCATTTATAAGATTGGTATACGGTACTGTATCTGCACGAGGATTTATAATTACAGTAGGGCCTCGTTAATCCGGAGATGCAAAAACACGACCTTTTTCGAATTATCGAGGCGTCCGGATTATAGTATGCAATATTTAATGTTAATAAAACACGTCATGTTTAACCTTAGTTTCTTTAATCAATTTTTAAAATTTTCATTCAAAGACATTTTAACTAAAAGACAAATTAATGTACATGTTCATAATAATTACAACCATGTAAGAAATCAGTAAGTTAAAATAAAACATTATTTAATTCCTTTTGAAAAAGTCTGTAATACTATTCTGTTTATGATTTTCGTACTTCATTTCGAAAGCTCGGTCTCTACTCTCTAAGTTGACGGAGAAGCATAACTTCGTTGCTATCAAATTCATTATCTTCAGCCCATTTTAAAGCAATGTTAAAGCTCTGGCCGGCCGGATTACAGCGATCACCGAACAAGCGGGAGTCTGGATTACTGAGGCCCTACTGTATAATAATATGTAAGTATTTTTTTTAATATTTAAATCGCACGTCAACACCAAATGGCACCAACAAGCAGTTTATTTTACGAACTTTAATTACTGTTGTAAAAGGTAGTTCTGGTCTTTGACCTTCGCTCTTGATCAAGGAATGTAAAAAAAATAATTATTTGCATTGTAAAAACACGCGTTTTAGGCCGCTATATGCGGTTGGACCCTTAGGTTACCTCTAAAACGTTTCAACTTAACATTTTATATCATTCCCCCATCTCTGCGCTGTGGTAACATCACATTAAACTAATCACAAAATTCTAACGAAATTCTTTTCTAACTTTACAAAATAAAAAAGCTTTGAACACAATGACTGTAAATCGTTATTGTGTTCAGAGCTAATAAAATATAGTCAGTAGTATCAGCTAGCGTATTATTAAAATACGACAATACTAAAGTCGTTCTTGGTATTTAATATACTATTTATGACTGTACTATATAAAGTGTAGATCATTTAATGAATAGAAGGAAGTTAATTATTAATAAACATTCAATTATGTTCGACGATGATCGCTTATTACCAGACAATTTTATATTTACGTTTGTCGGTTTATATCATAGTAAAAGTGTACGATACAGGTACAAAATGTGCGCAGCGTAACGTACGTATAATATAATATTTTAGGGCGTGCTTAAAGTGTTCTCGTGTAGTGTAATGAATTTCCCGCTCGAGGGTAGCTACTTACCTACTTATGAAGGTGTATTGATTCTCGGCATCATTTTGTTTAGCTTATGTTTTATTTAGAAGTGTTTTAGCATGCCCATCTACCTGTGTCAGTTGATGCTCATAATATATAATGAGTTTTAACTATAGTCAGGGAGCCCTAGAATATTTATTTTTATTACTATCAAGCTAATTTTTTGTGAGTAGCTTCATTTTGATAAGATAAACAACCTTTTTATGTGCGAAAAATCTTGAAAGTGGTAGCTAACAGAGATAGAAAGGATTTTATACTTTGATTTGATGGTCCTAAAATATGGATTGTTATATTTGTAGGACAATTATACTCTTAAATTATATAACTATTAACCTACCAATATACAAAAAATCAGCTGGTTAGGATTCCGTTTTAGGGTTCTGTAATCAACAAAACTTGGTTGACTACTAAAATTTGTTCTAGGGCCCTCTAACTATAGCAAGTGCATGTTTTGTAGATATTTTCAGCACATTGAGAAGGCTTATCACAAACCGAGGTTGTCGGAACTCTAATCCAGTATGTAGTGCAACTTTTTAGTAGGTAATGAAACTGTGCTATATCTCTCTGGACTGAAAGTATTATAGTTTTTAATATAGGTACCTCCTCCTCCTCGCGTCGTGTTCCTCATTTCTGAGGGCCGTAGTTCCTCAGTAGTAATATGGCGGTGACTACATTATGCCATCTATAGTGATCCTTGGCAGAATGGGGAGCGTCGTGATAGCCGGTATCTAGCGTAACGCGTACTTAGTCAGACCATCTGATAGGACCTAATTTGGGTCCAACCTAGGATTAAGGTACCTTATTTCATCAAAATCAGTTCAGAGATAATAAGAAGACAGACGCATTTAGGCATTTGTAATAACAAGACAAATACAATACTAAGGGCCTATTTCACCACTTCCTGATAAGGCTATCCACCACTTAACTTGACAGATAGAGTATGGAGAATCTGTCAAATAAGCCCAGCCGGCACCTTATCAGGAAGTGGTTAAACAGGCCCTTAGTATTTTATTACACACGCTGTAAAGAAAATAAAAAGTTTTATACAGGACCTCATTGTTTTTAAGATTCATTCTCAAGTTTAACAAAGCTAAACTAAACAATGTTAATTGTTGAACAAGCTTAAATGAAACATAAAGAGAGCGACTAAACAGCTGCAATCGGAAGTTTACATCGCGCAACTCCGCGAAAGACGTTTAATGAAATCTGCATAAGTCCTCAAACGGAACAACAAAAGACGCATTCTGCATTTCAACTGCAAGAGAAAAACGCCGAGGAAAATAAAAGGAGCGGGACGCGACGCAAACAACATCTCATTAACGAGCTCCTTAATTCCCTTCCCCAGGACTTCCCCGATTCCCCTTCTTCGGGGACCTCCCCGATTTCCTCGATAAACCGTTTTTTATTCCCTTCAGCTTGTCTCGCGAATATTACCGTTATCTGATCGGCGATTATGTTGAAAAATCGAGCGCAGATCGGGTCTAAATTGAGTCGCGAAAAGTTTAACAAGCTCTGTTAACTTTAATTTCTTGTTGGAAACAACTGACTTAATTTATTTTTGATATTCCGGTAAATTTTCGTTGGAAAATATGTTTTATTCATATTTATTCGCAGTATAAGTTGAGCTTATGTTTGTGATATGATAATTATATATTATCTGAAGCTGCATTAAAGTTTAAAGTATTTTACATGAAGATTCATACATATTATGTGTTCCTGGAAAGCCTTTAAACTCTTGTTACTATGTATGTTATTAATCGCAGATTATTAATTCTGTGTTTACTATACTTCATATAATATTTATGATAGTTTCATAAATAAAAATATAATGATAAATAAATATTCGAAGTAAAAAATATATTTTAATTTAATTTAACTTGCTCTATTTACCTAATATCTAGTAGGTTGCACATCACAACCAAACACCATTTTTTGCCGTGGTAACAAAATATGGGTCAGGTGAGGGGTATACAAGGTGCAACAAAACTAAATGATAATACTTTAGGGTGCATGTGTTCCTTGTAGAGAGTTCACTTTGAGAGTAGCAGCGCTGAAAGACCTTTTTTTTCAGTTTTGTATGGGAAAACTCGTGACGCTGGAGCGCTTGCCCATACAAATCACAAAAAAATTTTGCTTTTTCAGCGCTGCTACTTTCACAGTGAACTCTTTATTTAAAGGAACACATATACACCCTAAAGTATTATCACTTAGTTTTGTTACACCCTGTATAGGGTATAACTATAACCCTTCCCAGCACCTCCCAGTATCTTCAATTTACCATCTAATCGTATTTAAAAATAATTATTGATTACAAAAGTATTTATTTTCTTATCAAAATTTGTTTGAGTTATTAAGAATTAAAAAGAAGGTTTATTTTGCAGAAATATGGTGATGGAAACTTAGATAACTGCAGGCTAACATGCATTAGCATTTCTAATGTATTGACTTAATACTCATAATAATTATAGAATATTATTGTTGAGGTCTGGAACAACAGGATTAATTGTCGTTAGTGGTGCGAGTGACAAGCAACGATGCCAGGGTTGCCAACCTTAGAATTTTTATTCTCGTACATGAGCTGCTCAAAATCTCTTATTTTGGTTTTCAAACCTCGTACATTCAATAAAAGGTTGTAAAACCGAAATGATTAGAATTTAGGACATTTTACACAATGAAATATACTGTTTCAAGTTATCTACTAAATAAAACATCATTTGTAGGCATTAAAAATAATAATATTTAATCACAAATCGGTCCATTTCACTTTGCCTATGTTTGAAATTTAAATATTATGATGTCAGGAATCGGGGAGTTTCATTGCGCGTTAAGGTTGCGTTCAGTCTAAACTTAAATGCACACAAATTTTGGCGTGTTCCCCATTAATTACAAGTTTGGTTAGATGGCATTACCTATTACCATTGACATAAAGGTCTTCGCCTATTACTAATAATGGTTATGCAAAATATTTGTATGGTATCCTTCCCTAATGTCAAAATCTCGTACAAAATTGTACGAGGCTGACAGTGTCCTCGTACCTCGTACGGAAGACCACAAATCTCGTATTTGTACGAGGAACCTCGTACGGTTGGCAACCCTGAACGATGCTTCACAAGCAGGTAATAATATTATGTTACTAACGTGCTAGGCTAGAATATATTGCCTGTATGTTGGTTTGTGTTGATTCATCTCGCGGTAACTTTGCCTTTTCCGCCTTCTATCCCCCGTATTTATTTTCAAGCTTGCTGCAGTTTTGAACGCACTTTTCAGTATGAGCAGATGGCGGACCTAAGTAATTTGGTCGCGTTAAGTCAAACCCATCCGACCGATCACAGCTAACATTGAATTGACAGCCGACCACATGACGTACGTCCGTTAACTGACTAGGAATCAATTTCCTCGATTGTACAAACAAAAACCACAACTCGAGCGACCAAGGGCGCCTCTCACTGCGATGGATCGAAGCTTTACTAATGTGTGGTCAGTTGCTTTCAGGCCTAATACAGACGTAATAGTTATTATGGTAATTTTGGTAATCGTAACAACTTTAAGTGTTAAGTGCATAAACAATTTACAAATAATAAATTATTAATAATAAATTAACAAGCCAAGGTTTCGTAAAGTAAGGCAAATATAGTCTCTAGTCCTCTAGCATTGAAATACTTGGCGTTTACATATCGAGCGAAGTCCGTTTCCGATATCATCTAGACTCTAGAGCATAGTTTCTCAACCTTATTTTGCTCACCGCCCACTTTTAGAATATGTTTTTTTCAAGAGGCCCCCAATCATCTTAATTTTACTTACCATCTGTCGCGAATTTAAAACAGCTATTGCCACGATTATATTATTTAAACGTAAGATATTATAATATTATAGTCGTAAGATAGGAATATGACCCCTATCCTATTTCTGAGTTTAAAATGAAGAATGAAAGAAGAATGTTTCAAAGGGAACAATTAAAACGCATGCTTAGATAAATTGAGGAATAATTTTTTTGACATTGATAAGACATGAATTTATGACATAAATAATGAGAAGGTTGAATCTCTTCTATCTTTTGGAAATTAAAATTTATATATATAATCTTAATCCTTCAAGCCCCATACCTACGAGCACCGGTGATCGCGACAACAATAGAATACAATAGCATTTCCAAGAAGCCCCGATCGAAGGATTAATATCTGTACTTTAACCTCGATTGTAGTAAGTACTTTTTATTTTATAGTTTTTAGCAATGATGATTTTAATCCATTGCTCGTCCTGCCAAAATACGTGCACACGTGATAAAAATGATAACAATACCTACAATAACAAAAATTAAACGATATTATTTTTATTTTACTTTAGTACGTGATTAGCGTGAATTTTTTTTTTACTTTTTAGACTATATTTTTTAATCTACCCACGCCCCCTCTGTGCCATCTCAATGCCCCCTAATTTTCTCTGGGTCTTCTACTGCCCCCCCGAAAGTCTTAAACGCCCACAAGGGGGCGTTATGCCAAGTTAGCCTCGAAGAAGCTTGGTGTTCTTAACAGAGCGAGACAGTACTTCAGTCCGGACCAACGCCTACAACTTTACAAGGCGCAGGTCTGGCCTCAAATGGAATATTGTTCTCATCTCTGGGCAGGAGCGCCAAAATACCAATTGCTCCCTCTCGATCGTATCCAACGAAGGGCGGCCATAGTGTTTCAAACAGCTTGGACCCCTTGGAATTACGCCGAGATGTAGCTTAACTCTGCATCCTCTATCGGTTATATCATGGGGAGTGCTCTAAGGAATTGTTCGGAATCATACCACCTGCAACTTTTCGCCATCGTCCCACGCGAAAAATATACCATCCTCATCACCTTGATGAGTGGCAGTCTTCCACGGTGCGTTTCTCGCGTAACTTTGTGCCGCGCATTGTAAAACTCTGGAACGAACTGTCACCAGCAGTTTTTCCGGACTTATACGACCTGCAAACCTTCAAGAAGAGAGCGTATTCCCTCTTAAAAGGCCGGCAACGCACCTGTAGCTCTTCTGATGTTACGAGTGTCCATGGGCGACGGTAGTTGCTTTCCATCAGGTGAACCGTTTGCTCGTTTGCCCCCTTATTTTATAAAAAAAAAACTATTTCCAGTGTAGAGACTCTTTTTTCTTCAGAAAGATGCCCTGGCCCGTGTAAGAGGAGTTGGGTGTAGATTTAAAATGTAAGTCGTTAAAAGACAAGCCTATAGATATTCAGCTACGGATCCCCAGCCATTCACAGCTAAGAATTTTGTATTAAACTTGTGAAATATAATTAAATAAAAATAAAAAATAAAATAGAAAGTTTATTTTCGGACAACAAGATCCATTAAAAATTAAAAATAAAATTAAAATGTTACGAGTAGTAAAGTCTTATATCTAGTTATGTTAGTACTCATAATATAACTAAAGACTTCGTAATATTAACTAAGTTACCAACAAACGGACAGCTCCCGCCATCGGCTATCTCCTTCAGAAGACCGTCACTGCTGCCTCTTATGCGATGTAGCAATGACGCGGCTTTTTTGCGTAAGATGGAGCTAAAACTATCTACGTCAGCGTGAGCGAACATAGATGAGGCGCTGCAAAAACGGGGCAACTTTAACAGAGTGCTCGAGTAAAATGATGTGCACTCGAGGAAGTTGATTCCTATGCAGGTAGCGGGTCAGCCCAATTTCGCGATTATGTTGGTCGGGAAAAAGAAAAGGACAGAATCGTATTTCTATCATAAAGTTAATATACCTATCGGAATAGAGAAACAAAGGCTTGAGCAAGCGAGATGTCACTATTAGTAACACTGCGTGATAGAAAGAGAAGCGTGATTTGAGGTTGCATAGCTTTTTTTTCATCTGTTTGACAGTCTGTCTGACCCTGAGCCGATCGTTGTCAATTTAGGATCTCAGAAAAATTGTGATTTTAAGTTAAATAATGAATAATTTTTAGAAATACTGCTCTAGAAACATGGTTAAATGTTTGTGGAATGATTGTGGATCCACACATCGAAAAAACCCGGACAAATATTCATTTCACAGGTGAATTATTCTACATCGACAGGACCTAGTTTTAAGTTTATTTTTGCCAATTCCCTACGAGTTATTGGTATTGATTTTGATAATTCACTTCTATTTAAGATTATTTATAAGGAAAACATAACTTGACTAGCCATGGTGCACAATTTAAGGATATTTTGTGTAAACAATTTTCATATATTTTACGCTAGGGCTGCATCAAGTTATCGATAAGTTGTATCGATATGAAAACATTTTTTAGTTAAGTATACTAATATACTAATTAACTAGGAATGTTGAAATGATAATATACTCATCCGTAGTTTATAATTAGTTTAAGTAAGTATATTAATATACTATCATACATAATTTATCGTTTTTAAGGTTCCGCACCCAAAGGGTAAAAAGTCCTAGTAGTGGGGTCCCGCTCTACTACTAAGACTTCGTTGCCTGTCCGTCTGTCCATCCGTCCGTCCGTCTGTCTGTCTCCAGGCTGTATAACAAGAACCGCTATAGTAATAGACTTCTGAAATTTCCACAGATATAATGTCATTCTACATCCAAGGCTGCTCATCCAAGATAGGGGAATAGTTGAAAGCACTTCTGCAAGATGGGCATCAAATAAAAGGGCTCATTGAGAGTGAATTGAAAATTAATAGGGTCTAGTGAAGTCGTGTCGTGTCGTGTACTGATGTGACGTGACGTAACCTGTCGCGTCGAATCGTGTCATGACATATCATGTCGTATCGTGCCGGGTTTTAGAAAATGCCCGGTTGAAACCGGTCACCCTTCATGCGCGAGTCCGACTCACACTTGGCCAATTTTCCAGATTTCCTGCTGACCTGGATACCAGAAATTCATGGCTTACAATTAGGGAATGCAATCCCGCAAGAGAATTTCAATCCCGGTATTTGCGGGATTGAACCATCACAATTCCGCTGGATCCCGGTATTTGCGGGATCCCGCTGGGTGGATTTAAACTTTTAAAATGAATCGTTATAATGACTTTACTTGATAGACCCCGTTTTATTCTTAGAATCTCAAATAAAACAAACTTTGTCGGACACTTTTTTCAAGGGTTTAATTATTAATACCTCCATACTTCAGACTTTATAAAAAAAATTTAAGAAAAACTAATTATTTTTTGGAAATGGCTTCGTAATAATAATAGTTAAAAAAACTTTAAAAAAATCGCTTATTTATGTCCATCTTTTATCGAATTTTTTTTCGAAATATAGGTAAAATTTGTGCCCAAAGATTCCGAAACGGTTCCTGATATTCGACACAAGGTAGCTAGCAGCTGGAAATGCTCGCTCAGCATCCACGCTGGTTAGTTCAATTGTCATTTAAAGTGAATTATAGGTGAATTGAAGCTAAATTGTTAAGCGGGCTGCCTGTAGCCAGTTCACGCACCCCCGCGCGCAAAGTTACGCATATAAATCACATTTATTTGTAATCCTGCCAGTCCCGCGGGATCCCGCAAAATTTTCGACCGGGATTAGTCCCGCATAATGCATGCGGGATCCCGGTATTTCGGGATCCCGGTATCCCGGTATTGCATTCCCTACTTACAATAATTAACCGTCCAAACTGGACTCCGAAGAAAAGTTCATGCATACTTAATTATGCAGCAAGCATTTTGAAGAAAAGTCACATTTAACATCAAAATTACAATTTTATTATAATACTAGCTGTCCCGGCAAACGTTGTTTTGCCATTTAAAGTATTTCTACTTCATCAGTTGACACAAAATCTTACCCCCTCTTTTGTCCCCTAAGAGGGGTGGGGGGGAAAATTTTATACACCAGATGTTAAGTTGGAAAAACAGTTAATAATATGAAGTAAGTCCATTAAAGAAAAAAGTTTGATACAAAATCTGACCCCCTCTTTGGTCCCCTTAGAGGGGTGGGGTGGGGGGGGGGGGGTAATTTTTATACACCAGATGTTGAGTTGGAAGGAGGCAAATATATCTGCGAAAACCGTATGCAAATCGGATCAGTAGTTTTCAGCAAAATCGGTTAAGCGGTTTGGGCGTGAAGAGGTTACAGACAGACAGACAGACATTTTTACACATTATGAGTGAGTGAGTGAGAGTGAGTATAGCTCCATGTAGAGCTTCACAAATTCGAATGTATTCTAAGTACACTCGAGGAAGTTGATTCCTATGCAGGTTGCGGGTCAGTCCAATTTCGCGATTATGTTGGTCGGGAAAAAGAAAAGGACAGAATCGTATTTCTATACTTCCGTCCTAGTCGTTTTGTGTTTGCCAAAATATCAACACAGCGATCTCCTTAGCGACGTTAAGTTTATTGGTCGCTATCTGTCGGTTAATCGGTTATACTCGTATGACACGACATAATCTTATTTTATTGGTCACTTTACTTTTACCATATACCGAGAAATATTGTCACTTTTTACTTATGTTGTGATTTTTGTTAAAATATGTTCTTGTAGATTAGAAAGATGCTGATCTTTAGAGCGTTTTTACGTTAAGCAGTAGATAAAAATGGGTAGGTAGTAAGTTGCTTTGGAATAATAGCATTCTTAGATTAATCATTGTGGCCTGTGGGTGGGAGTTTTCGCCTGTGGGTTTAGTTTCATATCATAATTATACGGATTCCGATAGGCTTTGAGGGAATACATTTTATAGTCTCTTATTTATAGAAATACCTAAATTACTTAAATTGCGACAATTTAAATTAAATTTAAGCCTAAAACACCGATTTCATTTTGTCCTATTTTGGATTGTCACAATTTAAGTAACATTAGGTATAAATTGTCTTTTCCATTGTTATGGTCCAAAAATGCCATTAAAGCAAGGCGGGAGCAGTTCAAATCGCATCACTTCGTTTTGTGTTTTTGCCTTGGAGTTTCTATGAAAATGATCTTTAAGACGAGGTGAATAAGGTATGACCCTAATGACCACGTGTTACGGATCATTATTTGGTAGAACAACGAACTGAGTCAAGGACACGATATTACTAATTTAGTGTCAATTATTTCAAATTTTAAAATGAAAAATATCAAACAAGAAACAATGATTTCGAATGTAAGGACGAAGCCGGAGTCCCTCGAAATATTTACAAACGAGTGTCTATTCTAAAAGCTAATATTATTTTAGGCCGACTACTTAAAGAGCTTCACTTAAGTTTTAACGGCCTCTCTAGTGTCCGGAAAACATCTAAATTCTAAGCTAACTAAAAGTTTCGGAGCTCTAAGTGAAGTATTCTGATACTTAATAATTATAAAAATGCATAGTTTTTGAATCGGCCGAAAGTCTTGTCACTACTGGGCGCAGTGTAGCTTATTAGGTGTCATAAACGTATTTTTCAGATCTCGTGAACCTTATGCTGGCTTCTCACGGCGCGTAATTTGAACGAGCGAGCACGAGCCAATAGGTGAGTTCGCGCTACCCGTTCTCACGGTGCGTAATATCACGAGCCGCGCCGAGCCACGTCTTTGAAGTTATCGACATAAATCGGATCGGACGCGCCTGCTCAAGCCAGCACGCGCCACCTTGAGCCACCCCCTACACACGGCGAGTGGCTAGAGCTGGCGCGGCGCGGCGCGTGATATTACGTACCGAGAGAAGTCAGCATTAGACTGCTGATAGAGTCGTTCCATCGGGGCAATCACGTCAAAATATTTAAAATAAGTAGATAAGACCTTTCCTTACTTCAATAATACCTATACCATGTAAGTTGACAAAATAGACATAATATTATAATTCTGGCTACTCTGCATCAAAATGTATCAATAAGCCTGTTATGCAACGCGAGGTTGCCAGATTTACAGAGGAACGTCACATGTACCGTGCGGAGAGGCAACAGCGCGCTGCTCGCGAATTTTTTGAAACAATAATAATTTATTGCAAGTACGGATAGTCTCGATTCAATGTGTAAAGGTGCTCCCTCACCGGGAGCGTTTGCGTGTAATGTAACATATTTATAGATTCGCATGGGCGTAGCCAGGATTTTACAATTATACGAGGGCAAATTAAGAAAATCCTAAACTTCGAATTCTAATTAAAACCGACTTCCAAGTGAAAACAATAATATTACTTATTCAAATAAATAGTATATTAAATAATTCTTACACTGTAGTTCTCTAGTATTTCGTACTTTTAATACTCTTAACTAATAATTCGTACTCTTTAGTCTCAACTATTTCTATAATATCTATATAATATACACTCTTCATTACATAGAGAAATATAAGACAGTACTTCATTATTTTGAAGTCGGTCGGTACCAGCTCAGAATCGTGAATTCTATGACAAAATATATTTAATTTTTGGGACTGGTACCGACTTTCACTCTTTTTAAAGCCTTATATTTTATAAGGCTTTCTGTATAAAGACTGTGTTCTGCGTAGTGATGATGATGATGGATGTAATTAGCATAGTATGTGAGTACCTAGTATAAATTATTTCAGTTATTAAAACAGCGCCCCAACCCCCATACTTGTATCTTTAATTATATAAACGAACTTGTGTCTAAGGTGGAGAATTCACTGGAGAAGGTCTACGAATGGGGTGGACGTAACTTGGTCCAATTCAACCCCCCAAGACACAAGTCTTCGCGTTCACCACTAAAAAGTCACCAATGGTCGTATATCCTCGTTTAGAGGGCACATCTTTAATCATCTCCCCTAGCATTGAAATACTTGGCGTTAACATATCGAGCGAAGTCCAGTTTCGATACCATCTCGAGGGTAAGGCCAAGTTAGCCTCGAAGAAGCTTGGTGTTCTGAACAGAGCGAGACAGTTCTTCAGTCCGTACCAGCGCCTACAACTCTACTAGGCGCAGGTTCGGCCTCATATGGAATATTGTTCTCATCTCTGGGTATGGGCGTCAAAATACCAACTGCTCCCTCTGGATCGTATCTAACGAAGAGCCGCTCGAATTGTTGACTGCCATAGTGTTTCAAACAGCTTGAACCCCCTGGAATTACGCCGAGATATAGCTTCACTCTGCATCCTCTATCGGCTGTATCACGGGGAGTGCTCTGAGGAATTGTTCGGAATCATACCACCTGCAACTTTTCGCCACCGTCCCACGCGAAAAATATACCATCCTCATCACCTTGATGAGTGGCAGTCTTCCACCGTGCGTTTCTCGCGTAACTTTCTGCCGCGCACTGTAAAACTCTGGTACAAACTGTCATCAGCAGTATTTCCGGACCTACACGACCTACAAACCTTTAAGAAAAGAGCGTATTCCCATTTCCCTGTTTAAAGGCCGGCAACGCACCTGCAGCTCTTTTGATGTTGCGAGTGTCCATGGGCGACGGTAGTTGCTTTCCATCAGGTGATCCGTTTGCTCGTTTGTCCCCGTTTTATTTTATTAAAAAAATTGAATCCGGAGTTCTCTTAGTTTTTTCGGAACCATCTAGCATACCTTGGTGCAAAATTTTACTTTTTGGTAGCAT
Organism: Polyommatus iphigenia; assembly: GCA_963422495.1. Lineage (NCBI taxonomy): Eukaryota > Metazoa > Arthropoda > Insecta > Lepidoptera > Lycaenidae > Polyommatus > Polyommatus iphigenia. Next base: position 27,576,553 of record OY730183.1, read on the forward strand.
ATAATATATGCTTGGGATACTTCTCATAAAGCCAAAATCGCCCTCTTGTGCTTTCATAAATTTTTGAGAAGTTACCTCGATTACTCATGAAGTTAACTTTAATACGTGGTAATAAAGGTTGACCTTATTGAACACATCTTAAAGATCATTTTCACAGACACTCCGAGGCGTACTTAGGTGACATACAGGCGAAAAAGATCGTCGAGCCATAAGTCCGCGTACTTCTACGCACGTCTGTCACCCCTTTTACACCCCTTTTAGGGTTCTGTAATTAACAAGACGTCCTCGTTGACTATGGAACCCTAAAACATGTAACCAGCAGATTTTTTTGTATACTGAGAGGTATACAAAAAACTAGCTACTATAGTTATATAATTTAACAATAACATTTTCCTACAAATAGAACAATCATATTTTAGGACCATCAAATCGAAATACTTATTAACTTTCGAGAATTTTTGCACAGGAAATTGTTGTTCGTCTAATCAAAAAAAAAATGAAGCTACTCACTAATCACTATGCTACTCACGAAAAATTTTCTTGATAGCAATCAATATCCTAGGCCCTAGGGAATCTGAACCTACTACTTACTATTCATTTTTATGTTTTGCGTAATGTAATAAAAACGCTCTAGAATTATAGATCAACATCTTTCTAATCTACAAGAAACCATAAAAATCAGAACACGTTTGTATAATATCGTGATAATATTTTATTTGAGCGTTAAAACAATATCGAAAAACGTAAAACTTATAAAATCATTATGAACTCTTAGGTATTCTTCTTGAGGTATTATTATGAACTCTGGGTTGTTATCAGCAATGAGAATATAATTCAAAAACATAACTTAAGTTTTACTTAATCCTTCGGGGTAGCCTTTTCCAACTAACCAACTCATGATAATATTTATTGACGAAGATATTAGGAGTAGAATTAGGTTGGCCAGTTTGATCTGCTCAACGATTTGCTGTTAATAAGTCCATTGTTTTGTTGCACATATTGGATGGGTTATAATGTTTCAATAAACACATTTTATATAATATTAAGTATATATAGTACTTAATAATTTTTTCAAAGATTGTTCGGATGAGAGAAATAAAATAGTATATTACTTATTTAAATCAATTCCCAATATTTGCAAAACATTTTTGAAGATGACTGTGTCAAAAACTTCAAAATGTAAATACTTTCGTTGCTAAGGCGGTCGCTTAGTAGATTATATTTTGTCAAAAGCAATGCGACCAATAAAATACGATTCTATCGTGAACGAGCATAGCCGACAGATAGCGACCAATAAACCTATCGTTGTCTAGGAGATCGCAATGTTGATATTTTGGTAAACACAAAATGACCAAGATGGAAATATAGAAATACGATTCTGTCCTGTTCTTTTTCCCGACCAACACTGACCACTGACCAGTTTAAGTTGACCCGCGACATGCATAGGAATCAACTTCCTCGAGTGTACCATCGAGGAAATTGATTCCTATGCAATTGATAGACCAACGTTATTTGGTCGAATATGTCAATTCAATGTTAATTGTGATCTGTCGGCTGGGTTTGACGTAACGCAACCAAACTACGTAGGTCCCCGATCTGCATAGGAATCAACTTCTCTGATAGTACAATATGCTTTAAAAAGCGTCACTTCACCTTCAATGGAGCATCGAGCAAACCTGCGTGCCAACATATTCGCTCTTACCGAAAGCGCCCTGCGTTCCCTCTCCATGTCAACATCATCTTTTAAATCTTCAGTCACATAATGACCCAGATATTTAAATTGCTTAACCCTTTTTAAAGGTCTATCATATAGATTTGTTGGAGGTACTAGATGACGCCCGCAACTCCGTTGCGCCAAAATTCGTATATCACGCGGGAACCGTCCATTTTCCCGGGACTCAAAGTAATTGCCATGACAAATTTCAGCAAAATCGGTTCAGCGGTTTGGGCGTGAAGAGGTAACAGACAGACAGACACACTTTCGCATTTATAATATTAAGTATGGATGATATTTGGACACTTATTACCAGCTTTAAACACCATGTATTCACTCTTTGCGACATTATACACAAGTCCATGGATACCTGCATAAGATTCGCAGATTTTTAAAAGTTTTCTGAGCGCGCTTACCGAGGGGGCCAGCAGCACCATGTCATCTGCGTAACTTACATTATTCATACATACGTGGCCAATGTGACAACCAATACGTGGACTGCTGAGCTCCTCGATCAGCTCATTTACGTACAGGTTGAAGAGGTTTGGCGAGGTTAACCCCCCCTGTCTCACCCCTTACTCTATTTTATAAGGCTCAGAAAACTCATCCGCACATCTAACAAAATTAACTTGACTGCCGTACCCATAGAATTATAACCTTAGAAAGGGCATTTCATACAATCGTCAGCGCGAAAATGTGTCATCCTCGAGATGAGTGAGCTCACTCATCTGAGAGCAGTGTGCCATAGTAAGACAAGTGTGACGTATTATAATCACATCATAGCAAACACATAATATTCGACAATGCACTGGCAAATATTTCAAAACGAATCAACGGTATGGGACCACGGCGATTCTAGGCCTAAGGAGCTCTGGCCAGTATACTGGGATATATTTGTGAACATACTCTAGGTTTTCTATAATAGATAATAATCAGTCTCTGAAAGACAGATTTGACTGATGTCATTCAATTATTATCCATCAAAACGCCTGTGGAATTGTTATGGCAAATACTTAAAAGCAAATTGCTATTGCAAATCAACTAATCGTTCGAATTTGTGATCAGAACGATTTATCTTTATTACTGTTACTATTTATCAGAAACGAAGCTAACCCTAACTTTCGAAATCATAATTGAAACATTTTTGTGTAAAAATATTTTTTCCTGCATTTATTTTCACTGAATTCTAGACGAAATAAAATTTTGAAAGTATCATTCTTTATTACTCTTTTTTTTAATGGTAAATGGATTTAAATCAAAATTCTAAGCTGACTGGGACCTTGGTAAGGAACGTAAGAAACCTACAAGAAATGTTTAAATGCTTATAATTACTTCTGGTCAAAGTTTTAGTAAAAATAAAAACATGAAATTTCACTAATCCTCGTTGTATACGGCCTTAAGTCAAATGTTAGGCAAGGATATAGTATGAATAATAATGGTCCCTATCGAAGTAGCATAGTGGCAACATTATTGAGCTGACAATAAAAAACAAAAAAAAAACGATTTGTGGCTAGTCAACCTGTCTGGACTTGGTCGATTTTGAAATCCTTAAACCGCATTAGGCATGCGCGTTCCTTGGGCACATGAGCGACGCGAGCGTCGCGTGCGTGTCGCGGCCCACGGCCCGCGAGCGCACTGCTTAAGAGGAGACACTATGGTCGTTTTTCCATGCAAACGTTGTCCCCTGGATAATGCCATGCCGGTAGAGTAAGAATTTTTTTCCTGAATATCTGTGGCCACTATTAGCATGTCCCTATGTTTTCTTTCTTTGCATAATTTAATTATTAAAAATGATATGAACGTTCAAAACCCTAAAAAAATGGCCAGATTTTCCGAGCACGCGGCGTTCTCTCGCTCGCGAAATCGAATCTCTCAAACACCTAAACGATTTTCTGCGCGAAAAAAGTTGCGGAGAATCTCGTAAGATTTACGTCGCGCAAACCTCGTTAAATAATAGATGCAAATTACTGAGCTATCCCAGGACGCCAATTTTCTTCGCGATATTTTATTCATTGTCTGACTGCTAGTAATAATGAGCAGAGCGATAGAAGGATAACTTTACTATTGAATATTTTATGAGGAATATTCAATTTTTGCGCTACCGCATTGTACTGTGAAAATTTCGCTACGTTAAGTTAGTTATATTTTGGTTTAACGATAGGAAAGAAGAACCTCGTTTAATATCTACGTAACTGTTTCATTGTGTCAATAACATTTAGTTCATGTTTGATTCACATTCACAATAATCATAATATTATTGTTGTAATGAATGTACCATAATATTGTGAATACCTAACATATTAATTTAATAAAATCGACTCAACAAAGAAACTGATTCTGAATGAATGAATAGGTAAACAATTTTGTACAAAACGTTTTAAAAACTTTTGTCATAGTATTTTCACTTTCAGAAACGATTACTCATTTTTTAGAGTCCCGTACCCAAAGGGTAAAAACGGGACCCTATAACTGAGACTTCGATATCTGTCCGTGTGTCCGTTTGCCTCTAGGCTGTAACTCAAGAAGCTAGACTTCTGAAATTTTCGTAGATTGTGTATTTCTGTTGGCACTATAACAACAAATACTAAAAACACAATAAAATTAATTTTTAGGGGGGGCTCCCATATAAAAAAATGTGATATTTTTAGGTTTTTTCGCTCGTAATCAATAATGGTAACAGCTAGGCACTTAAAATTTTCACAAAATCCTTAATTATATTTGTACATACTTTGATAATTAATTATACAATTTTAATAAAGTAAATATATAAGGGGAGCTCCCATACAAGAAACACAATTTTTTGCCTACTTTCGCTCTATACCGGTACGGAACCGTTCGTGCGCGAGTCCGACTCGCACTTGGCAGATTTTTTTAAATATTCAGTCACCTGAAATCCTTTTACCTGAGCTCCGGAGCCCTAAAAATCACAGCATAAATCCGTTGGAAAAATGCAAATATCTCAAAAGGTTGCAGTCCCTTCAACCGCAGGTTTTATTATCTCAATCGGAAGTCGAGTCATGAATAATTCCGGGACACCAGCGCCTTACCGTCCCGAACACGCCTCGAGCCCGTTCGAGCCTATTCAATAAACTTTAATTTGATGAGGAGGGCGTGGAGGGTTTTTAGTGAGTCGAATGCCGTGACGCATGCGATGCGTGATTTACTGGCGGCCGAACTGCCCGCGTTTCTGTCGGAGCTATTCATCATACACCCTATTGTTGTTATGTAATAACTCCCACATCATTTTCGGTGACGGTGGCAGGTTTCATTAAAGACAGGCCAGGAGTAATTTTATAGTGTGTGCGCAGTAGACTTTACTCTCATAACCCAGTAGGATGGAAGACCGACACGACTGGCGAGAGATCAGGCGCAGGACCGACTTTTTACATGCCCATCCGACGCATGGATCATCTTACTTGTCAGACAATCAGGATCACCTGATTGGCTGATCACAGCCTGCATTATTCCAAAACTTGGAAATAACATGTTTCCAACGCGGGAATCGATCCCATGACCTCCGGGCCAAGAGCCATGCTCTAAACCACTAGACCACGGAGGTCTAGTGGTAGTCGCAGCTATTTCACACCCCCTTTATCTTCGATGTAACAAAGCTAGGGATTCAGAATTTCGGTCACTAAAAGCAAGTATTAAAAATAGCTTAACCTCCAAATTATATGAAATTTCAATAAATAGTTTAATAGTTACGGATGGTCAAAGTTACTACATTTTGTCACTCACTAACATATAGATCATCAAAATTCTAAGGTACTTCTAGCAGACATAGAACCTTGAAATTTGGTACCCGGATAGGTCTTTATTTACAATGAAAGGAAAAATTATGAAACCGGCCAAGTGCGAGTCGGACTGGCGTACATAGGGTTCTGTACCGTAAATTTGTACGGGAGCCCCCCTTAAATAATAAGTATATTTAATTTTTATTATTAATTATTAAAGTTAATATACAGCTGAGTATTTTCTGAAATTTTCAAAAACCTTACTGTTACCATTATGGATATAGAGCAAAATAGGGCAAAAAATCTTGTTTGTTGTATGGGGCCCCCTATTAATAATTTATTTTATTTGAATTGGACTATTAGCTTTTATAACGATACCAGAAATACATAATTTGTGAAAATTTAAAAACCTAGCTATGGCGGTTCTCGAGATCTAGCCTGGTGACATAAGGATGGACGACGGACAGACAGCGAAGACTTATTATTTATTGATAATAGGGTCCCGTTTTCATCCTTTGGGCAGGGAAACCGAAAAACTGAAAAATAATATACATAATAATAATATATTAGTTAATTAAATAAAAGAAAACATTTTTATGTTTGTAACTTTGCAAGAACAGTATGAGTTTCGACTGCATATTTGTTATAATGAAATGGTATTGATTAAATAAAAAATAGTAATAACAACGTTAACAATGAAACAATAATTAAATTCAATTAAAATATAAATGCAATCAGTACTGCGATAATACACTCCTTACTCGCTCGATATATACTCGTAATATGGGAGTTTTAAGTTATCACATGAAATAAGGTGTGCTCCTTTCCTGCGAGGAACGTTGACGCTTACATAAGTGCTGCTATGTATTCAAAGCTAAGCTAAAAATGACCACCTTCAAGTATTAAAGCTTAAAATTCAATTAAAATATATGAATAATGATTTCTTAAGTTTTCGCGAGTATCACTGATATTATAAGTTTAAACACTTACTAAACACTTTATGCATACCGTCTGTGTAAGTATGAACTCCTTCAAATATGCAGTTTTAAATTAAATTTGTTTCTCTTGTGCTCATTGCCAAGCCACTATAATAATTATAAAATAAAGAAATCTATTGATACATTTACTTAATGTTGATTTAAATTACACAATAAGTTGAAGGCTTGGCTTGAATGTGATCTGAAAACTTTTTAAGACAGAAGTATTACAGCTATGCAATATTTTGCTTGGCTCCTTTTACATTTCATGTTTTGGTGGGGTTTCGGGTCATGGGTGGACTGAGGTGACAGGTGTCCAATTTCTTGAAGTTCTTCAACTACCCGAAGACCACCCGTGACCACGGCCGCTGTAAAGCAGCCGAAACGTTGGGATTAATAAAAGTGCTCCGCGACAAAATCCGTATGTGTTTAAACTTATAATATCAAAATATATGAATATTAATAATCGACTCAGAACTAACGAAGCCTCAAAAAATTATATAAAGAAGATAGAGAATGAGAACCAAGCTAAGTACAGAAAAGTTAAAACGTGACCTGAAAAGAAAAGAAACAAAAACCTTAAAAAAATAAATGAAATCCCACCAAAACATGAAATGTAAAAGGAGCCAAGCAAAATATTGCATAGCTGTAATACTTCTGTCTTAAAAAGTTTTCAGATCACATTCAAGCCAAGCCTTCAACTTATTTTGTAATTTAAATCAACATTAAGTAAATGTATCAATAGATTTCTTTATTTTATAATTATTATAGTGGCTTGGCAATGAGCACAAGAGAAACAAATTTAATTTAAAACTGCATATTTGAAGGAGTTCATACTTACACAGACGGTATGCATAAAGTGTTTTAGTATGTAACGATGCATGTGGCCGATGGTACCCAATATATTATATTATTTCTCTAATGCTCATTGCCAAGCCACTATAATAATTATAAAATAAAGAAATCTATTGATAAATTTACTAAATGTTGATTTAAATTACAAAATAAGTTGAAGGCTTGGCTCGAATGTGATCTGAAAACTTTTTACGACAGAAGTATTACAGCTATGCAATATTTTGCTTGGCTCCTTTTATATTTCTTGTTTTGGTGGGATATATTTATTACCGCCTGTAACTTTGTTGGGAAGCAATGCGGACTGTATCGCTTAGTTTACCGCAACAAAAGCATAATATAATTCTTTTCCTGGACTCTGCATTTCTAATTTTATCAAGATGAACACACCTAGTAGCTACCCCTATTACTCATTCGTAATATTAGTATCGGTTATCAAATCCCAATAATAAGAGTCGATAAAGCTCAAAATTCTCGTCCAAGGTTCAGCTATTCTATACACGAAATGAAATTTCTGGTTAGCTGTTCGAAATACCTTGATTACCGCTTGAATCATACGATGATGCTCCAAAATGACGCCGATGGAGGCCAGCAAATACTCGCTTTGCCTTATCAGCAAACCGATTTAGATCGTGGCGCATACATAAACTTTATTTCCATGCGTTTCATTTCATGATCGACAGTCAACGCAGAAAAGCTATGAATCAGTATCATAGTTTAGAAATCATACTAATTGTAAAGGTAAGTTAATGAAGACTAGTGGCTAACATTTTACAACATAAGAGCATTTTACTCATTTTTTCCCTTCTAATTTGAACAAACTTTAATACTTCTATAATTCATTATCTAGCTAATATTTCTGCACTTTCTTTTGATTTTAAATCATTTTCCCGGTCGTAAAGTCTCAATGTATAAAAAAAAAAAACATTTTTCAAAATTTTACTTACCTACTCTATTCACCGTGAGTTGTTAAACTAATAATAATATGTATTCGGTGCCGTGAGTGAAATAATCTAGTTTATAATAATTCGTAGTTAAAGTAAAACTTACTATAGAATTCAATATTTTTATTTTCCTAGCCTATAATGTGGGTTTCCACATAATATTCGGTGGTATTCTCCGCCTTATGTTCTGGTAAAGTTAGATCAATATTGTGTACCGACAATACGATCGAAAATTATTCGTCTCAAATTAAAGTCTTGCGCATACGAACTACTTCCGATCGCGAGCCTGGCCGCACATTGTCCGAAATTTCTGATACGAAACATTTGAACGTCGGCCGGACCGCCACACCGCACCCTATCCAAAATTTCCTTCCGGCGAGTTCGAGCTCACTCGGCTCAGTACAAAATGTAAGAGAGAGCGCGATCCGATTTTCTGATCAGAAACATTTGAACTGCGATCGATCGACGTCATCTGACATAAAATTTCTGACGCCCGCCGGAACGCAATTAAAAATTTCTGCCATCCGATAGACGGCATCTGACAACTCATCCGGACCGGACGTCAGACACAAAATATATGAGCAGAGTGCGTTTCGGCGGGCGTCTGACATTATGTATCAGATGACGTCGATCGGATGAGTACTCTGGTGTTTCGTCCCAAGGTTTTTAGGCCCAGTGGGCCCAATGACCAGATTTGAATTTTTAAATTTTTTTTCATCTGGCGATTGGTCCCACTTTTAAGATCCATTGTTTTCTGGCAAGAAATTTTGAAGTAGGGTTGGCACAAAAATAATCAGTTATAACCATAATATTGTTTTGTACATTTAATCCTTCGATCGCGGATTCTTGGATATCTATTGTTATTCTATTGTTGTCGCGGTCGCCGGTGTCCTTAAGGGGGTTGATAGGTTAAAAGTCCAAAAGTCATAAAAATTATTAGGTACTTGGGACCAATCGCCAAATAAAATAAAAATTCATATCTGGTCATTGGGCCCACTGGGCCCAAAAACCTTTGGACGAAACACCAGAGTACTCTGGCAGTTCAAATGTTTCTGATCAGAAATTTCGGACAATGTGCGGCCGGGCTAAAGCTACACTGTGTTCATTGCGTTAATGATTTTTAAGCTGATCGCACATTTGTCAGCACAGCACGCGCCGTACGCGTCGAACGCACGGCATAGCTGTACTTGAAATGCGGCGCGTACGGCGCGGATTAATGTGCGATGTTTTATATTTCATAATAATATAATGAATTCTAAAATGCAGCGTTTTCGGCGCGAACGTACTGATAAATCTGCAATCACCTTTAAGGTTTATAACCTTTAAGGTTATAATAATATTATCTGCCATTAACTTAAGACATCAACCGCAACTAGTTATTGACTAGGTTCAGACGTCTTGCCACGTGTATTGTAGCTAGGATAAGAATTGTGGTTTGACAGCTACTAAACTCTAGCTACTTCATGACAGTTTGAGCAGTGAATAAAAATATTTTAGTAGTTAAAAGACCCCGCAGTAACATAATATCCCCGCTTTTTATGTGGAAGGAAAACTGTATACTTCCTACTCCTCCTATGTACTTCTGATTAAATTCGTTGCGGGTCCCAAGACAGCTTTAGCATGTCCCTTAGGCTCCCTGAGATCATATCAAAGGGATTTCGTGGTTGGATACCGCTGTCGATCCTGGCGACACAGGAGATACAGTGGTGGGAATATGTGGTGGGCCAAAGCCCGTTAAAAAAATATATATCCCCGCTATTAAGCTAAAACAACGTATCGCGTAAGAAATAATTAAAAAATCGTACATAACATTTTTTTGTGTCTCGTCTGCGCCGACCTGCAAAAGTTACAGATACGATTAATGAAAGTAAAACGTGACAAATGACTTAATTTATACATTAGCTGTAGCGAGCAGCTGTTGACAATTAACGGGCGCGTTTCATTACGTCGCGCGAATTAGCCTCCTAAATACATTCAATTTACATCGGATGCTGGTGAGGAAATAAGTTCTACGATCCTGGTGTAATGTGTGGTCTGCTCGAGATGCAGGTTTTACTTCTGAAGCTCAGGGTTCACTTTTGAGAATAAGGTTTCACTTTTGAGAGGTAGGTTTTACTTTTAAGAGACAGATTTCGAAGAAAAGATTTAGGTTTTACTTTTATAAAACGGGTGTTACGAGTACTTTGGAGACATCTACGTCCTACATGTTCATTTTACCTTTGATTTTTGAATGGATTTAATATATTCCTTTAAAGTCCTTTAGTTACCAATTCATTCTAAATTTTATTGTTTAAAGTGTCCTAATCCAATCCTTTTCTGTTATTTTAATAAGTACCTATCTCAGAAGTCAGATCAAACTTTACAGTCATAAAAAATACTAACTAGCATTTAATAAAATCGTAGAAAAGTCAATTCTGTACTTTGACTATTTTTGAAAAATAATACTTGGGACGTGATCTACGATCGACATGGAAGCCAAAAATATAGTTTTTAGAATTTTTGTCTGTTTGTCTGTATGTATGTCCGGGATAAACTCAGAAAATAGTGAACGGATTTACTTCAAATTTTGCACGAATATTACTTAGAGGTCGGGTCAACACATAGGCTGTAAATTAAAAGGATATCACCCAGGGTGGGGAGGGAGGGGTTCAAGTTTCAATATTTTTAGTTTTTTGCTCATATCGCTTAAACGGTTAGTTGTAGAGAAAAAATGTTCCATACAAAAAGAAAGCTCATAAAATTTCCTACAAATTCGTCCTTTACACTATGTATCTATCTCCACTCCTTGCCTTGCTATCAGCTTTTATGTATCGTATCTATACAGATTTCGAGTGTCGTTTTATTACTATGCGGTGAGCTTTGGCTCTCATGACACGTCTTATTTCTCATTTGTAAGAACAAATTAAGTAATCTACACTGTGCATTGGCTATTTTTGAAAAATAATACTTGGGACGTGACCTACTATGCTAACGCGGACGAAGTCGCGCGCAACAGCTAGTATCACATAATATTGTAAACTAGATGACAAAATTCGTTTAAAGCGTGGGAACCGTACATGTTTTTTCGAGATAAAAAGTATCCTATTGTCCTTTCCCGGACTTAAAGTACTACGTACCTATCAAAATTGATTCAGCGGCTTAGGCGTGAAGAGGTAACAGACAGACATACAGACAGACGGATGGACAGACACACTTTCTTTATAATAATAGTATGGATAATGACACTAAAATAGACTACACAACAAAAGCTAAGAAATGAAATTCGAAATTCTATTCAACAAAATTGAGAAAAAGGAGCGAATAAAAACAAAAATCCCGGCCCAGTTGGAAGCTTTCACGAAACAATTATTGTGGTACATTATTGATCTAGAACTCTACAAGTTAATAAAGGAGATTAGCATGTGGGCTGGTGGAAAAGTGTTTTCGTGCAGGTGACCTGCGACCCACGACTTGTGACCCCGCTACAGTTTTGGAGGGTCGCCAGGCATGCAAATTTTGTCTCCGCGTCTCAACATTAGTGTAGGGTAGCCATTAACAGTGAAATGCGGGGACAATATAAAACCTTTTTATACAGGGTGTAACAAAACTAAGTGACAATACTTTAGGGTGTGTATGTGTTCCGGGGCTCCGGGCAAGGATGGGAACCTGCCCGGCTAAGCTAGTCCCGGCGCCGAGGGGAACGCTTCAGTTTGCCGGAGCGTTCCCTTACTTTGGTGGAAGTCGGGTCCCTTTTGAGGTAGACCGGCTAGTCGTGGAGGGAATTCTGTGTTAGACAGATCCAGGACATCCCCCCGTATACGGCTGAAGGCAAACCGCAGGTGGTTTTAGTGGGGAGGAGTCCCACATACCCCCGGGGTGCTTCAGCTAACTGAGGCACATCCCCAACCAGGGGGACCCATGACGGGTTTCCCCTGCGCATCAAAAAAAAAAAGGGTGTGTATGTGGAAAAAGCGGCGCTGAAAGACCAATATTTTTTTTCACTTTGGGGAAACTCGTGACGCTGTGGCGCTTGCCGTATTATCACTTAGTTTTGTTACAGCCTGTATACAGTAAACATTAAGTGCTTATGTTAGAAATGCGAGAGCATGTCTACATGGCTTTTATCTTTTCGTGCTGAAACCGTTGAACTGATTTTGACGAAATTTTATAGTAATTTATGCGAGGCAGGGAAACGGACTAAGGAGTTTTTTTATTACTGAAAAGAGTACACGATGAATGAATTTGAAATAACATTATTTAAATCAAATACACGTTAGTTTTCCAATGTAGGCAAAGAGATCGTTTGTATAATGGGTTCTGTTCGCGCGACGTGCAAGACAGCAGGCACTGAGCTGCGGTGCGTTTTATGTTCCTTGTAAGGTTACGTTCAGACGTGCGCGTGTTAGGTTAGGTTAGGTGTGGGAAAACACGCGCGCAGCACGCGCTGAATCCACGCCGACACCGCGCGCATGCCGCACGCGTGTTTTCCCATACCAATATGTATTCTGTGCAAAGATGTCTTTTTAAACTATTCTGTGTAAAACGCGCAGAGCACGCACAGAACACGCGCACGTCTGAACGTAGCCTTACTTTACCTGGTGAGCCCCTACTCCCAAGTACCAAAGATGAAAGCATTTCTATGAGTAAAAAAGACTTACGAATGTATAATGCCACATCTCAACGTCTTAGTTGTTTTCAATAAAACATAGAACTCAAAATAAAAACTGACAATATTTACATTTTTAAAGTTTATTTTAAAAACAAAACACCTCTGCATTTTTTAACATAAATATTAGCTATTGTTGTATTCGCTTGGATTAGCATTCAGTATGGTCACCCTACACTAAGGAGTTAGAAGTTAAATATGGACACACTAACAGGTACTTTATCTAAATTGTTCAGGTCGATAGGAGTTAGAGGCGGCCTTTGTTGAAAACTATTTTGGGACATTAATCTCTATTATATTTTTATTCTTACAACCTATTGTGTGATTTGTTTTCAAAATAAAAGTGATTTTATATTAGGATCGAAAGAATGCTCACCACAGGAACGAATTATTCTAGTAAAACCTATGGTTTAAAAAATCCTATGGTTAAAAAAAAAACCTATGGAAATTAGGCAGCATTTATGTAAGATCGCTTTCTGCACGTGCTTCCATCGAAAAAATAAAGATAGCCTGCTAGTATATTTTTTGTAGAAACGCGTGTCTACCTATTTGAGCTTCCTCAAACTGCTTAGGCATAGGTAGCAGCCGACGCGACTGATAAGTGCTTTACGATATTTCCATCTAATACCTGGGCTGTTTGTAGTCGACAGTACAAAAATTAAAATCAAACATTAAGTCTTGAACAACAATAAAGAGAAAAGAATTAAGAGGAGATAATGGTTTTGGTGGCAATACGATCACTAAACAACCACCAGCTATTAGCTATAAAATAAACGTTAACTCGGATATAAAATCGGAGCCTTTACTGCCCGCAATAATAGAATATATTCTATTATGTACTTCTACGACGTATTCACGGACGTATTTTAGATCTAGAGGTATACCCCTAGATCTGAAATACGTCCGTACTAATATTATAAACTAGCTGTCCCGGTGAACTTTGTGTCACTTTAAAACCTTCCCTGGACTTCTACGAATATTTTAAGACTAAAATCAGCCTAATCCGTTTTCGAGTTTTAGCGCGACTAACACATTTGAAAATCCATTTTTATATATAAGACTAGCTGTCCCGGTGAACTTCGTGTCACTTTAAAACCTTCCCTGGACTTCTACGAATATTTTAAGACTAAAATCAGCCTAATCCGTTCAGCCGTTTTCGAGTTTTAGCGCGACTAACACATTTGAAAATCCATTCTTATATATATGAAGATAAACTTAATATTATAAATGTGAAAGTGTATCTGTCTGTCCGTCTGTTACCTCTTCATGCCCGAACCGCTGAACCGATTTGCTGTTTGATATGAAAATGCTTTGAGTCCCGGCAAAGGACATATTATGATACTTTTTATCTCGGAAAAATGCACGGTTCCCGCGCGATAAACGAATTTTGGCGCAATGGAGTTGCGGGCGTCATCTAGTAAAATATAATATTATAGGTACTAGCCATAGAGATATTAAAACAACTAGCTTATGCCCGCAACTCCGTTGCGCAAAAATTCATTTAGCGCGGTAACCGTACATTTTTTAGGGTTAAATATTGAAGTACGTATGAATTTTCCATATAGGAAATACTACTTTTAGCAACAGTAGGTAGTAATTTCTGAGGGCAAAGGCTCCGTCATCAAAACTGGTCGTCCTATTTGTTATAAACTGAAATAATTAGTAAAAATAGTGAAATACATAATATTATTGTTAAGTGAAATGAAGTTCACCGGATCATCTAGTTTTACATAAATCAAGTATCCGGCGTGAATTTTCCTCGCTTCTGCATTAGAATATAGGGCACGCGCACCAAGGCAACTTTAATCACACTATTGAGAGTCCAATTTCCCTTTTCTTCAATTATTTTCTTGATAACTTTCTATAGAGCAAAGAGGTAACTCGCAAAGTCAATCTTCACTTTATGAAGATGCAAAAATGTAAGGTAATTATTGAGATACTGCGGTTGGGGAGCACGCTATCGTTGCTACTTGCCACTTTCACGTTCCATCTGTATAGACGTGATAGATATGTTAACACGATGTGTAAGAGAATAAGCAGCGATGATATTGTTAATAAAAAAGTCAAAATTTTGTTATCAAGCAGATACCGTACATTTCACACCTACACATTTCACCGGAACTTAGGGGACAAAAAGTATCCTATTGTCCTTTTCCGGGACTCAAAGCATCTCCATACCTAGTGGAGAGGTAGTAGACAGAAAGACTGATAGAATTTCACATTTAAAATGCCAAATTCAAGTAACAGTGAGATTTTTGTTAATCTGTGGATAGCGGTGTTGGTATCACAACAATCAAATTAACCAGTCTGTCTACAAGTTTAATTGCGTTTCTTGATGCTATCCCAAATAAATAAAGGTACTCCCTCACCGGGAGCATTCGCTTGTAATGCAACGTTACAGAGTAGAGCATTATATCAGTGAGGGAGGAGAAGCGAGCATTACAATGCGCACCTTGTAATGATACAGTGTGTAATATCTTGAATACAACTTGTAACATTAATGCTACGTGACAGTGAAGTCAACTTGCTATGTAATGCTCAAAGTCGAATCTGTAATGTTACATTGTACGTGAATGTTCGACGGTATTGTATTGTAATGCTCAAAGTCGAGTCTAAAAATTACACGTGAATGCTCGCGGTGAGGAAGCACCATTAATTGGAAAAAAAAGTATGGAAATATTGCGACTTCTGTCATAATGCTGAGATTGAACCTTCAAAATTCACCTAAAACCAACCTCGAGGAGCTAGTTTCGTATTTCTACAATCTTTTGATAAATTCGGCAACTCTGAAACTCCATAAAATACCACATCATCAATCCCAGAAAGTAATTTTCAACTTCATAGCGAAGGAGCTATAAAAAATTTTGTACTCGAGCGATATTGAGTTTCAAACCAATTAGGATCTGAGGACGAATCCTTTGGGAGGTTTCAGTTATTGGTGTGTTAGTAGCGACGTTATTAAATAAAGTCAACTCTGTTCAGTCCAACCTTAAAGGTGCGCTTATACGGGCAACTTAAATTGCTCAATTCTCGTCAACTATGACGTCATGACTACATCAAGCAATTTGCGGCAACAAGCAGCAATATTGCGCAATACATAATATTGAGTGTTGTGGCCATCGAATATATTTTGAGCGATATGACATTGCGCTATATGAAATAAATTGCTCCATATTGTTCCACTTGCTCCAGACCGCTCCATTCGTGTCGCCGAGCAATTATTGCCGTAATTATTGCCCGTGTAAGCGCATCTTAACACAGAGTACCGGAGATAGCCAAACGATCTACAATTCTATGGCCAGATTAAGTTGGAGACTATCAAGATTTAGTTGTAATTGAAGCTATAATATTTAAACATGATAACGCACACATGCATAACAACTACGCTACTTGACTTTATCTTTCGAATGGCCATACATAAAATTAAGGAGAAAACGAGCAAACGGGTTACCTGATGGAAAGCTACTACTGTCGCGTTGCCGGTCTTCTAAGTGTCTAAAGTCTAAGCACACTAGCCTGAATTACGCCGACGTAAATTCCGCCGCGTTTACGCCGCGTATCAAACGCATTCAAAATACGGACGGAACGCGATAGACGACACACTATGCCGAAATTACGTCGCGAGCCGAATTTCCGTGGAGCCGAGTCGAGCGTAAAGTTCGGCAGCGATTCGGCGGTAATGTTTTGTATAGCAACACACTATACGCGACGGAATTATCAAAACCGAATATAGCAAATCCAACCTTAGCTCCAAAGCATTAACGCACACATTACATCTGAGAATTTTAAATATTCACTTACGCGCGCGTTCCGCAACGGAAATTACGCCGCGAAATTTCGGCTCTTCGCGTAATTTATAGTGTGTCGCATCAGACGTAAGCGGCTGAACGTAATTTCGGACACGTGAATTACGCCGGCGTAATTCAGCCCAGTGTGTTTAGACCCTAAGAGGGAATACAATCTCTTCTTGATGTTTTATAGGTCGTTTCATGAGAAAAACCAGTGGGCCGTAGCCCGGTTTGTACACTCATAATTTGCGCATCAAAGTAACACCTCCGTGTTCCAGTGGTTTAAAGCGTGGCTCTTGACTCGATTTCCGCGTAGGAAACATGTTGTTTCCAAGTTTGTTTAAGTAGATGGGCAAGTAAGATGATCCACGAGTCGGAAGGGCATGTAAAAAGTCGGTCCTGCACCAGATTTCTCGCCAGTCGTGTCGGCCTTCTGTCCCACTGGTTTTTGATAGTAAAGGAATATTAGAGAGTGCTCTTGTGTACTGCGCACACACATGGGCACTATAAAAATAACTCCTGCGTAACTGGCTAGGTTTCAATGAAACCGACCACCGTCACCGAAACCTGCGTGGGAGTTATTAGTTATTATTATATTAATGTAATATAATATAAAAACAATGAACACTAAACCGAAGCGATCCATCATTGCCGTGTCTTCATGAATAATATTATACGTAGGTATGTTGTTTAGAAAACTTACGCAAACAAAAGATTTATTCCCGGGGCTAGGAAAATGAAAATGATTGATTCAAAATGCGATACACGTACCATCGAGGAAATTGTTTTCTTAGCAGTTGACAGACCAACGTCATTGAGTCGGATCATGTCAATTTAACGTTAAGGGGCTCCCTCACCGCGAACATTCACGTGTAATGTAACATTCGACTTTGAGCATTCCATAGCTAGTTGATGTTACAAGTTGTATCAAGATATTACACAGTACTGTATCATTACAAGGTGCGCATTGTAATTCTCGGCTCTCCTCCCTCACTGATGCATTAGCTCGATATTGTAACGTTACATTACATACTAATGCTCCCGGTGAGGGAGCAGCTTTAATTGTGATCAGTCGGCTCCATAGATATCAGAAACAACAGGAGATAAGCCGCCGAGCGCAATTTGTTCGAGTCCTGATGTAAGTCACACTTACATTGACACTTAAATAATTACGCAAATTACACCCACACATTGACAAATCCCTGTCGCTCACACATTCAAGGCGGTGCTCTCATTGCTGCGCACACATTGCCATCTACTGTGTAAGTATGCGCCTCAGTCCAGACAACACAGTCAACAAATTTCACACCTACGCTAGTGATTGACTGCCGATAAAGTTATCGAGCAGTTACTTTGTAGCATATCGCGAACAATTTTAGCTTTAGGCCACAATACAATAATTTTGAACAAGTTCTGTTCAATGAGGACCCCTGTGGCTCAGTTGGTGGGCTGTTGGTAGCTCAAGCTGAGGGTCGCGGGTTCGAATCCCGCCGACGGAGCAAATAGTTTTCTTAGTTCCTGGGTCTTCGATGTGTATTAAATATGTGTATAATTTTATATAATAAATATCTTAAATATATATTTAGTATAAAAGTATTAAATATATTTCCGTTGTCTGGTACCCGTAACACAAGTACTTCAGGTACTTACCACGGGGCCAGACTGACGTGGTGTAAAGCGTCCATAGATATAAAAAGAACAAGTTTTTCATTTAGATTCATCTTCTCTGTAATTAAATCATCTTGCAAACTTAAAATCTACCCTACTTTTTAACATGTAAAGTTGCCTCATAGACACAGTGTAATGCAAAGTCATGAGATCAAAGTCAAAAGATTATTTCAATTTTTCTTGGATTCTTAACAATAACAATATACCTACTTACTAACCTTGATTTTGTTGTTCGTTCAGTTCGTTCGCCAGTTTCGCCTCAAATTTTTCTTTAAGAGTAGCCAGCGGCGGAGTAATAATCGTGAAATCCATTTGTCACACTATTTTATAATCAATAAAGCACTTTAAGAAAACTCAATCCGAAAAAATATCAACACAGTGTTCTTTGTGCAAGTTGTTTGAGGCCATATTGGTATTGGCGACTACTAGCGCCGCAGTGGAAAAAATGAACTAAATTAGACTTTCGGCCGAGTCATTCAATGAACACGCTAGTCATTCAATCGAATCGCAGATTAAACCAGATGACTGCGACATATCGACAACAAGAAACGACAGCATCACTATCTCACGACGCTTATTGGTCGGCTCGGTTTGATATTGGCGTAATGCGACTAAACTACGTAGGTCCTCCGTGGCCGCTCTGCCAAGGAATCAACTTTTCTGAAAGTACATTAAACTGTTTGATGTACATAGATATTACAAGAAAAAAAAAATAATAAAAAAATAACTAAATCTTGTTTATCGTTCTTGATAATATTAACTGGTGTGTTCAACTTTTATATAGCTTGGAGAAACTAATAATGGACTACTGACGCATAATAATAATTATTTACATTGTACATTATCTACAAAATGTCACCGATTAGAACTACCAATAACGACCAGTCTGATCACCTATCTACCAGTAGAGTGTCCCCTTGTGCGAATAACGTCGTTCCAAAACCGTCGTTCCAAAATATAATGCCATCAGAATAGTACTGCTTACCGTGATATCAACGAAATGACATAATATTTCACACGTCTTTACATATACAAAGCGCGCTAACACCTCATTTGCAGTAGTATTTCAAAGTGTCTGCCGAAGAACACAAAAAAATGTGGGCTCAGAAACCGTGTAAAGGGATCGTAATTTTCGCACGTCACAGAGACCCATAATGTCGTACATACGCGGATCGGGGCTCCGCTGTCACTATTCATCATTCAATACAGCCTCCGTCTATCGGGGGCTGTAAAACTCCAATTACTTATTGGCACGGAGGGCGACGCGAGGTGTCTTGCGGGAAATCTGATAAATGACACAGGAGCGAAAGTCGTACGAAATATTCTTAGCAGCTCGGGATGATGGTTCATTTTTTTTTTAAATTAGGAGGCCAACGAGCAAACAGGTCACCTGATGGAAAAAAAAACTACCGTCCCTCATAGAGACTCTCAACATTAGGAGTCTTGCAGGCCTTAGAAGAGAGAATACGCTCTCTTGAAGGTTGGCAGGTCGTATTGGCCGAGGTGAAGCCGCCACCTCCGGGCAGAAAACGTCAACTTTCTTCCGGCTGCGTTTACCGATGTTGCCGTTTTCCGCCTCCGTCGATGAGAAAAATAGTATACGCACCATGGGCCGTAAATAAGAAAGCCTCAGATCACATGTTTATTTTTTACCGGTGATCTGAGACATTTCTTTCTAGTTGTCAAATGTGTGTTTTGTATTGACGCTGCCGCTTCGCAGTCGCGTGGTCGCGTAGGTTTGTGCAAAGCATAAATATTAAGTTAGGAAAGCTATAACTGATTTAGAATTATTATGAATTAAATGTTATAAACTGCTCATTTTGATTACAAATTCTTAACGAGGGTTGTGTTTTTTCTTACACAGGCCTTGCTCTCTTGACGCAAAAAAATCGTAAGCTAGGAATAGTTATTCGCATAGAGCTGAAAATTGGTAGAGACGTTAATACACCATTATAAATAGCGGGTTTAAAGTTTGAGAAATTCATATATATATATATATATATATATATATATATATATATATATATATATATATATATATATGTATATATATACATATTCAGAATATATAATATAATTTTATATTCTGAATATGTTAATTTAGTATATTTAATAATTAATTAATAACATAATAAAACTATATATATATATATATATATATATATATATATATATATATATATATATATATATATATATATATATATATATATATATATATATATATATATATATATATATAGTTTTATTATGTTATTAATTAATTATTAAATATACTAAATTAACATATTCAGAATATAAAATTTACAATGACAATAATCCAATGCAATAATCTAAGTACATAATATATACTTACTTAAATAAAAAATAATTTAACAATGATAATAATTAGAATAAAAAAAAAAGGAAAAACTAAAGATCTTAATCAAAAAGGCCACCCCGCAGCGTACCATGCTCAAACGTCCCCATCACACTGGCCGCGTTACCGCGCTGAATGGCTAGGGAGACGTGTTGGGCCAGGTACGCCCCGGAGCGGGGATCGTTACCCGATTCCCACAACCGAGTCCGAGCTGGCGAACGAAAGCTTTCGCTTCGTTACACCAGGTACCTCCGGTTTCCACGGCAAAAGGAACGAAAAGGTATTTCTGCTCCAGATACATACTTAGTGTGTTTCTGCCTGGCTGCGTACTCGGCGGCAGACCCCGCGGTCCGAGCGGTGCCGGAAATGTGCGAAGCGGCGTATGTACTCACGCACGTGGCATCCCATAGGAGGCAACGACCTTTTTCCCATGGTATCAAAGTAAGGCCGTCCGGGCGTTTGCCGTCGCTCCTACTCAAACCGGGGGGCTCGAGAACACACGGTACGTCTGCTGACACCAAAGCTCGACGAAGAATGTCATTGAGGGCATGATGTCTAGCAAAACGTCCGGCTGCTTTAACGCAGCTGAGCCCGTGGTGACCATAGGCGTCAGCCTCAGTACCACAGGGGCAGCGGTGAGGCTCGCACACCTCGCAACCCAGTCTCAGTGCCACTGCTACTCGAAGGGTGTTATCATCAAGAAGAGTGCCGAGGTGTGGTGATGGTAACGCCTGGAGCCAAGCGCCTGATTCCGGGCAGCTAGCTGCCTTAATTCGGGCCAGCGCTATTTCCGAAAATGAATTGGTACTCATTTGCACTAAGGTGTATCTGGAGCAGAGTTCGTCCCAGGCACGCTGGGAGATGACATCAACGGGGGGGTTAACGCCGGGATAACTTTCGTGCCAGGCATTTTCTGCGTCGTTCATAAAGGGGATGGTGCATCTTGCACCTTGGACTTTTAAAATGCTAGTGACAAGATCAGCAACCCCATTCGACGACGCGAGGAATGCCGGCAAACCGACAGAACCCATACTTCTGATACCCAAACCACCGTATTTTACCGGTAATGTAGCTTGCTGCCATTGCAGATCATTGAGAGAAATATTAAGTATATCCTCCAGCGTGGATCGTATGATAGCGTCTATCTGGGAGACCTCCATATGGAATTGCCAGGTTGGAGCCGTTCTAATAATATATGTGAGTTTTGGTAGGGAAAAGCAACAGCGGTAAAGTATTAAGGCAACGTGGGAGGATAAGTTGCCGAGAAGCTCCTGGACTTGCGTTAGGGTTTTACTTTTATTTTCTAGGGCCGACGGAATGCCATTTGGGAATATCGGCGCGCCTAGTAGGGAGAATGTCGATTTGTTGAGGGTTTTTATTCCGGGGAGCAGGGAATCGAAAATGGTGGTTATGGGTAAGTCTGTCTCGCCGCAAGCGAATAATTCGCATTTGTTGGTGTTAATTTCAAGTCCCAAATCTTTAAGGCTACTAGTGAGAGTTCGGATATCTTCTGCGACTACCTCTGGACTTCCTCCAATTGTGCCATCGTCAAGATACCAGACATTCAGGGGAGACTTAATCGATGATATTTTTTTGTGAATGGCTAGGCTGAATATAAGGGGACCCAGGGGATTACCCTGTTGCGCTCCTACCTGTGATAAAATTTTATGACTGTCATATGTTAAGCAACTGGGCGAAGCGTAGCACTGGTGAAGAAATGGATATAGAGAAGGAATTAGTTCCTTAACCTCGTTTAAGATGGAATCCCTTTCAACAGAGTTGAAGGCATTTTTAATATCCACCTTGACGATGACACAGTCGCTGTTAGCGGGGTTCAAAGCAAAGGCTCGCGTCACGTGAATTGCAGCTTCGCAGCCGAGGGCAGTTCCAAAGCCAATTTGGATGGGCTGCAGATGTGACGCCATAGGTTCCCTGACGGCTCGGCATGCGCACTTTGCCACGAGGCGTCTAAAGGTCGAACCTACGGCTAAAGGCCGTATGCCTCCGTCTTTTTTTAAAAGAGCACAGAGTGTCGCTCCATATAGGTGTGGAGCCACATCAGGGTTTAATTCACCTTTTAGTAGGAAGTTGCAGAGATTTACAAGTGATTTTAACAGACGCGAGCCGTTGCTGCCAGCGGAGGGCGATAATAATTCTTTAAGGTGTTGGGGGCGGATGCCGTCGGGGCCGGAGGCAGATGAGTTACTAAAACTTTGTATAGCGGAAACGACGTCCGATGGGGACAGCACTAGAGGGGATATGGGCTCTACGGAGGACAGGGGGGGTATGGACAGTGAGCGGGAGGGTGTAGGGTGTTTTTGGATCAGAGACTCAACGGTGCTTGTGTCGGCGGGGCCGATTTTGCAGTCCGAGACGAGCAGACGTGCTGCACCTGCTAAATCACCTTCGTGTACTTTCATTTCAACCCTCTAGGATCTTGCAAGGCAAGGGGCAGGAGCTGTAGATGTTGTGTTTATATGATATATATATATATATATATATATATATATATATATATAGCTAAAGAATTTGTGGAACTACTGGTTCGGATTGAATAATTATTGAAGTGAAAACTTCTTTAGCGGCGTTAAGCACTTTTGTGGGATGGGTAAAAACTGTAAAACTCGCGTCAGATTCTCGTGCTGATCGAAAAACCGTAAGACGGTTGGAGAGTAGTGTTGTAACATCGAAATCGATTAATCGAACAATTGATTGTTTTTTTTCGATTGTCGATATTTTTTAATCGATTGTAAGGGTTTCGATTAATTAAAAAAAAACGATTTTTTAAAAATCGATTTTCATAAAAAATGGGTTAAAAAAATTGCAAGGGTTTCGATTAATTAAAGAAATCGATTTTTTAAAAACCGATTTTCATAAAAAATGGGTTTAAAAAAATAATGCAAAACGTTAATAATCAAGTTTTCACTTCTGCCGGCACTCCCGGAGTGCAACCCGTCTTTTTTTTTTTTTGTATTGGAGTCTTGGATAAGTAGTCTTAAGGTATGATTCGGATCAAGGCAGCATGCAGCGGGTCGCCGCGACCCGCGACCCAAACAGCCACTGCTCACTATGAAGTTGTATGGAGGACTAAACAATCACGGCGACCCGCGTCGCGAGACAGAGAGACCGGTCGCCGCGTAAAATAGCATACCGATGTCCGCGACCCGCGACCCGAGACTGTCGCCAAGCCACTGCTTTGTATGTGTTTATATGGATGACATTCCGATTACCGCGACGCGCGACACGAGACCGGTGGGCGTGGCGCGGCAAATTTCGATGAGCGCGACCCTGTCGCGTCGATAGCAGTACCGCGACAGCCGCAGGGCAGCTGTGGTAGATAGGTATTCTATCTAGAAACACGCCGATAGGTTATTAATCATATCGAAACCGAAAATAAAATTTTTCGTATAATATAAGCCATGGAGGTATCAAAGTATGTAGGTATTAACTATAATATTATTATAACAGCTACTTCTCTCATAGTAATCTATACTTCCATACTAATATTATAAAATGCGAAAATATCTGTCTGTCTGTCTGTCACGCTTTCACGCCAAAACAACTGAGCCGATTGTAATGAAATTTTGTACACTGATAGTCTAGAGCCTGAGAAAGGACATAATCTACTTTTTAACTGGAAAAGGGGGTTGGAAGGGGGGTAACGGGGGACAGGTCAAAGGTTATACAAAGCTTTGGGAATTGTGTTTATTAGATGGATTTTGAGGAAAATTTGCAGTAATGTAGGCTTCATTTTATCCCGATTCCCGGCATTGCCACGGAAACGGGAAACACCATGCGAAACTGAAGTCCACGGTAAAAAATACAAAATAATTTCGTCATCCTCTTCATCTGCCAACAGTTTTTGGATAATTTCTTCCCTTAATACTAAATTCCCTGCCATAATATTGTAAAATAATTCACAATTATTGTTTTGTTTACACTCGTAGTTATGGTGGAAAAATGGTCAAAGCTTCTGTCTGCGTACAATATCACAAAATTGTAGATCGCAACATAGTTTGAAATGCTACCTAGTTACGTAGTTAATAATGTTGCATTTTGTTCAAATGTACTTATTTACGCGGCGCACTTGCATGCCGCGGGTCTCTGCGGCAAGCGACGCTGGCCACGTGGTTATTATAATACTACTTAGTGACTTAGACAAAAATGATAGCTATAATCATGTCAATAAAGTATCATTTTAATTAAATTTTTGTCGGTTGCGGCTACGCGGTCGCGGACATTGGTAAGCTATTTGCTGCTCCGCAGCAAGCGACCGGTCGCTTACGCGTGACGCCGTACGCTTGCCTCGCAGATCAGAATGGTACCTTTAGGAAGGAAGGATAAAAAGCCTAAACGATTCGTCGCATTTCATCTTGGGACGTTACATTTTACCAACTAATGTAGTTGATTTTATTCTTTATGAGAATGAAGCTGGCAAAATCAGCAGTTGGTTTTTTTTTTTTATAAAAAAGTTGGCCTTTATTGCAACTATAACAGTTAACGAAAAGTAAAATAATTGACATGAAACTCATCAGTTCTGTCAAACACATGTGCGCTCAAATGAATTTAAACTCTCTCTCGTGAGAGAGGTTCAGAGAGTCACGTCACTTTGTTCACATGAAAAGAGCCCAGAGAAATGCTCTTTATCGATATTTATTACTTTTTATTTATTGGAACGAAGTTCCTTATCGCGCGTTGCGAAAGGGGGACTAGACTAGACGGAAAAAGTTGTAACGACAGGACACATTACGTTCGTCACGCTGATTTTGGTGAACTAATAAAACTCTTTTTATAATAATTATTACTACAGACTTTAATGTTTTGAAATAGTTTGCTAATTGTAATACTATAATACAAATGTATTACAGTATTTTCATTAGCAAACTATTTCTAAATGGTGCAAATAGTTTATCTTTTGAAATGTTATACGAAGCTGTGGGAGAAATCAATCCAATTATCGCTCTGACAATTAGTCGAGAATTCTCCAACCCAATTCCTAGTGCATATCAAGCGATTGGCTTGAACATTAAGTGCTTACACTTGAATTTCAACCTTATGATATAATATTTCTTATACGTAAAGAAAATATTCAATTATAAATATTAATAATCGAGGGAATCCAAACTTAATATTTTAAAATTCGAAAGTGTGTTTTTCTGTTACCTCTTCACGCACTTAAACCGATGAACCGATTTTCTTAAAGTTGTCTTTGGAAGTAATTCGAGTCCCGGGAAAGGATAAATGGTACTTTTTATCCCGGAGAAATGTACGGTTCCCGCGCAATAATTCCTATTCAACGGAGTTGCAGGCGTCATCTAGTTTCTCATACTTTAGTAACAGTAACATTAATTTATCCGCAACTGTAATAAATACAAAAAAAAAATACTGTTAAATTAAGAAGATAAAGGTAAAGCATGTGGCTTTACATTATGTAAAGTCAGGCCAGTGTGGAGGTCTCCAACAAAATACGGAAGTATGAATAAAGAACTATAGTTCTATATTCATACTTCTGTATTTAATTGGAGACCTCCAACGAAGATCTAGAGATCAAGGTGATACAGCCAGACAGACTAGAATAGAAATAGTCATATCAATTATTCAACCCTACTCAGGCTATCGACTCTAGATCACTAATATATAATTATATAAATTTTGTCTTACCTTTTAAATATTTTCTCAATTTAATAATTAATAACTCTTATTTAAACTGAATCACGACGAGGTTAACCTCAAAATCAGGAAGTCGTGGCTTCGCGGGTTCTAGTCGCGACGCAACACGCAATACAAAATTTTCAATAGTCATGGATGTGTATTAGATAATAATATTATAATGTTCATCCATACTCATATTATAAAGAAAGTGTGTCGTCTGTCTGTCTATCCGTCTATTACCTCTTCACGCTCAAACCGCTGAACCGATTTTGCTGGGTATGGAGATAATATTTTGAGTCCCGGGAAAGGACATCCCGCGTGATAAAAGAGTTTTGGCTCAACAGAGTTACGGGCGTAGAAGTCTTAAATATAATAATACATTCCTCGTTGTCTTAAAATATACCTCTAATATGAATCAATACCTTTATACTTTGTAAGGTAATAAAATAGATATTATAGCGAGATGCGCGAATCCGTCGCAAATTCGCCGCGTGTCCGCCGCGTGTTTGCCGCCTATGATCGAGATCTAGAGATCGCTATAAGGCCCTAAGGCCCCAGTTCAGACACAGCGGAAACCGTGCGATTTAGACCCGTGCGTTTGAACAGCTCGCAGCTTCTTACAAATGCATTTTATTACAACGTTCACACTCGGTTTCTGCACGAAACGCGCGGTTTTGCTTTGTCTGAACTACCAATTAATTGGAGTTCTAAGAAGTTCTACCATAACATTGTCCGTTTACTCCCAACATGTGTATACGGCGGTCGCTTGTATCTTTATTAGGGCTAGACGTGGACTGCTTAATAGTGAGGCTGTGTGTGATCACGTCGTCGCCTGACGTGGTGCCGTAGTAATAAAGTTGTTTGTTCCTCCATTACACAACGCCCGACCGAAGGCCCTATATGCACAGTATAAATTATTATACTGTGCATATAATATGTTCATATGTGACATTCTACTGTTTATTAAAATAGTAGAATGTCTTCATATATCTTAATCGGGCCGTAAGTGCGATTAACATAACTTTATGGTACGTTTTCATGCTTGCAAATAGGCGATCGCCCACAAACTCTAAATAAAAAAAATCCAAATAAAATTAGAAAAAAAAAAATGGTTTGCCGTGCGTCAGCGAGCAAGCAACGTGTTCAAGGTTCCTTTAATGAGTGCCCAAAAACCGACACGACTCGGATCGGCTACAAGCTGCCACAAACTTCCGCAAGCCAAGCCAAACAGTTATAAGGCGTGCGACTAGTGTAAACGCACCAGAGAGCATGATACACGTGCGTAACACTTGTCTATGCTTTGAAAGAATACAGTTGTGTTACACTTCTAAGTATATTTGTATTGCCTTTGCGACTCATGGAATCCACTGCATATTATTGATACAATCCTTTATTTAAATGCATATGTATGTAAATGCGACCTAGTAGCGCACTGCGCAGCCAAACATAATATTATTTTTCTTACATTAATAATTATTTTCCTAAACTTCTTAAATAATCTTTACCCACATAATAAAAAATTCCAAAGCTTGTCTGTCTGTTGAATCTTTAGACCCGAGCCACTGAACCAATTTACACAATACAATGCTGTTCGCATAACACACATGTTTCGAACTGTGCTCTAACAAAAGCTCTATGAACATAGACTCAACCATTTTTATTTGGAAAAATTCATACGCGTTGCCACAATTCGACTTTACCAATCGCTGTCAGAATTTCAATTTCTACTTTAGTTTTTTCACAAAAGTCACTAAAACTTTCATTAAAAATTCTCGATTATTTGAACACAATTAAACTGAAGCTTAACGCGAGTGGAACAAAATTAAAAATGCTCCGTGACAAGTGTGAAAAAAGCAGTGAAATTAAATTTTTGTTGTCATTGTTTCAATCACAGAGTTAATCGCTTTCTACAAGAAAATTAAGGAATGGGATGTAATTCTGAAGATTAATTATCGCTGATTGAATATAATATATGCCTTAGTAACCACATAATTATTAGTATATTATGAACACGAAAGTGTGTTTGTCTGTCTATCATCTTTT
The DNA here is from genome assembly GCA_963422495.1 of Polyommatus iphigenia. NCBI lineage: Eukaryota > Metazoa > Arthropoda > Insecta > Lepidoptera > Lycaenidae > Polyommatus > Polyommatus iphigenia. The sequence goes on from OY730183.1 coordinate 27,604,929, forward strand.
TACGTTGTAACGGTTGAACCGATTTAGATGGAATTTGGTATGAATAATAATAATAATATCTATGGACGCTTCACACCACGTCAGTTTGGCCCCGTTGTAATTACCCAAATATTATATGGGTATTTAATACTTTTATACTGTACATAATATATTTAAGATTTTTATTATACCTAATATGATACACATATTTTATACACATCCATGACCCAGGAACATTGAAAACTTTTTGTTCCGTCGGCGGGATTCGAACCCGCGACCCCGGCCCTAGCTAGAGCGCTGACAACACGCTCAACCACTGAGCCACAGTGGTCACAACAATAGTTTGAAATACGGAAAAGCACGTAGGATAGTTTTTGTTGCGGAAAATATACTTTAATTATTTTATTACTTGATATTATTCTTATTACTTTTGCTACTTGAACGAGCCACTTTGATATTGCTTATGAAAAAAGTAGTCAAAAGTTCAAACCTACAGTCTAAAGACCACTATTACGTCTTGGTGTAAGGCTGTGTTTCCACCTGCAAGCAAACTCGCGGAAGTATTGCGTGAGTTTCTTGCAATATTGTTTACATTTCATACGAATTCCTGCAATTTTTTGCTAACAGTAAATGTTATGCGAGAAGCTCGCGGATAATACTATACGAAACTAGACCTTATATCTGCGGTGACGGGCAGCGAGATCTGTCGCGAGTCCTCGCAGACGGGTTTAGACATGCTGCCGCAACTACTCGCAGGAAGCGCTTGACAAATTGTCAACAAATTGTTAAGCGCTTTCTGCGAGTAGTTGCTACGGAGTTTACACTTGCAAACTGCTGTCAGACAGACTGAGAGACACTTCTCGCGACAGTTGTCTTGCAGGTGGAAACAAGGCCTTAAACACAATGGCGCATTACTGCCTGGCAATCCACTGGCCATCGTCCGCCATCATACACCATCACCCCGTCTACACAATGGCGATGGCTTGTAGTGGGCCAGCATGGACCATTATGAAGAGACACTTTAAGTGACTATTCAGACCGCAACGCGACGCGTATAATAATAATAATAATAGCTCCCACACCGGTTTCGGTGACGGTGGCCGGTTTCATTGAAACCAGGCCAGCTACGCAGGAGTAATTTTATAGTGCCCAAGTGTGTGCGCAGTACACAAGACCACTCTCTATTCCTTTACTCTCATAACCCAGTGGGACGCACGACTGGCGAAAGATCAGGCGCAGGACCGACTTTTTACATGCCCATCCGACGCATCTTACTTGTCAGACAATCAGGTGATCAGCCTGCATTGTCCTAACCAAACTTGGAAATAACATGTTTCCAACGCGGGAATCGAACCCACGACCAACGACGAGTCAAGAACCGCGCTCTATACCACTAGACCACGGAGGCGACGCGTAGACAGGCGTAGATGTATTTCTGAAATTTGAATGAATTTGACAAACTTCAATTGCGTGAGACGTCATGCAAAACTGTCAATTCAATACAAATTTAGAAATGCATTTACGATTTCTACGCGTCGCATTGCGATCTGACTTGACCTTACGGTTACGTTTTAAAATTTTCTAGTCGTCCAATCTTCTAGACGGTAACTTTAAAATCAGTTACTCTCAAACTTCTACGAGAGTATTCGCGGCAAATCGAACTGTTAGTAATATCAGGGTTCGGTGGAGTGTGAAATTGCATATACCCAACCCCGACCGAGCCGCGAACGGACAGATGAATCTAATGGCGAACTGCTTTGAAGACTAATGAATCCATAAACGTCCTCACAAATTGGTACCTGAGTGAGTGAGGCAACGATTACTGGTGCTTGAATTTTTGAAAGAAAATGTATGATTTTCATACAATACTTTTTGATATAAATTGTAAATTTTTAAAAGTTTCCATTGTTTACCAAGTTTTTTTATTTGTCTATAAAAAGCGACCATTGTTTATGCGACGCGGGTCACGGAATAGCGATGGACGTTGCCATGGTGACATACTTATTTAGTCACTAATTCAAAAAAATAATACGGGCGATATACTTTATATAATAATATGGCAAAGAAACGTTTGCCGGGACAGCTAGTAATATTATAAATTCCAGAATACCTACTTGCTTAAATTCAAGGAATCTAAACAGCAAAAGTTACTTTCAGACAATAAAGGAAAAAAAAAGACAGGTTGCACTCCGGGAGTGCCGGCAGAAGTGAAAACTTGATTAACTTGATTGATAAAAAATGGGTTAAAAAAATGCACAACGTTGCATTTTTTTAAACCATTTTTTATGAAAATCGATTATTAAAAATTAGTTTTTTTTTATTTAATCGACACCCTTACAATCGATTAAATTTTTTATCCATTATTTATGAAAATCGATTAAAAAAAAAAACAATCCATTGTTCGATTAATCAATTTCGATGTTACAACACTACTCTCCAACCGTCTTACGGTTTTTTCCAAGGTTTTTCGATCAGCACGAGAATCTGACGTGAGTTTCACAGTTTTTACCCATCCCACAAAAGTGCTCAACGCCGCTAAAGAAGTTTTCACTCCAAAAAAAAACAATTTCCACGAGATGAAATTAGCTGTAAAGCGTACCTAATTATTATAATAGCAACATCAGTGATAGTTAGATTTACGTTTAACTGAGTGAAAACACCATCATAATAGGCTACTTGACCTATAATCAATTTCATTGAACAAATGCATATTTCTAGTAGAACTTGGCCTAGGAAACCATATTTCACCCTTATCATCAAATAAAAGCTTATGATTGATAAATAAAGTCGATTTGAAAATATGATTTTATGAAAATAGGATTTGTACTGACGAAAACGCTTTTGCGGTACTTCCGATTTGGATGTGACGTCATCCTCATAGTAATTTAATATCTTTTATTTATCGCGCTCGTTATATGTAAGTTTATCTGTACATAAATAATAAGAATAAGCCTAGAAAGATTTGTAAAATATATTTTATTGAATAATTCGCTAAAAACATCAGTTTTATATATTATCTCCACTTATTGTAGACGGGAAATGAAATGGCCAAAACTTTTCTCCAAAAGTTTTCAACATTACAAATGATTTCTTATTTAATTCTTTTATAATTTTTGGGCACTTTTAGACTCGTACATTTAGCACATAAAAAAATGTTCATTAAAGAGAGTTTAAAATACAAAGCGTATGACGTCATACTATGGCGGACAGTGTTTTCGGCGCCATTTAAGAGGCGTATTTTTCAATAAACATTTTTATGGGTTTCTACTGTGTAAAATATTAAAATATGAGTTTTTTTGTGAAAATGAATGATTAAGAAGCGATTAGCATAAAGAAAAAAAGTAGGTCAAGTAGTCTATTGTGAATTTAATTTTAATCTTTGTCCAGATTTTTAGAACCAGAAACATTTTTATTCTCGAATTAAAATTCTTAATCGTATATTATAATAAGGCAATTAAATTACGACTCTTGTTTATTATTGGAAACATAAATTAATTTAATAAGGTCACAGATAACGTCGAAATTCGTACATTGATATAGCACCGTGACCTGTATCTTTTAATGTCTCTTGATTACTACGAATAATAAAAACTACTTTATTATCAATGGATTATCATATTGTATTTTTGGATTTCTATGCATATAAGTTTAGTGGCAAACACACGTACAGTGTGTTTACTACTAAACTTATAACGCCTAGTCCATTTCAGGCGGTGGCAGCGCCTCGGATGGTTTAGATTCACAAATCAACTTCAGGCATCACCTGGCAGAAAAACTCTCTGTCTAGTTGTTTTTTTGTTTTGCTCCATTTTTTTTATTCTGATCTAAATGTTGTCTAAACCAATTATTGTAATAATTAATCCATGTTATTGACACAATATCATTCCAGTAGAATTAATAATTAGGGAGCTGGTGAGCATTTAGGTATATGATTTGCACAAGTTTCACATCGAGGTAGATTGCAGTTTACGTCATTACGAATTGATTTGGTCCAGTCAATTAAGGTCCTACGTCGCTGCGTTTTCGCGTCACAGCCGATTGAAGTTGCTTAAAAAAAAGGGGATATTAAATCATTTGCACATGTATGCCTCTGGGGTTCATGGTCACAAACAGCTTGGAAACGAAGAAAATCGAAGAGGCAGACATTCAGGGCTCTGCATTATTATGGGGCAGAGTTGTAAAAATGTTAAAAAAAAAGCTCTACTAAGTAATTTGCACACGGTTCTCATTGCGCCTATTCGATTCATTATGACTCCGTGGATATGAAAAAACATTTGGCAGACATTTTGCTTACTGATTTTTAGGTGTATAACTGTTTGAAATTCACGGAATCAAGGGGAAGCGGGTATTGCATGGGATTATTGTCATTCTTTATAGTCTATTGTTATTATTTAGTTTGATATTATTCGCTGAAGTCGCGGTAACGATTCAACTTCTTCTGAAGCTGAAATCTATGGAATCACATTTTTGGTCGATCACAATTCAAATGGTCTGCCTTTGAAATATCAGAGGCCTGAACGTCTGCCTCATCGAGTTTCTTGGTTTTCATGATAAATTCAAACATCAATCCAAGAGGCAGACTGTGCGCATAATATAGCACTTTTTTATTTTTTACATTTTTGAAACGCTGTCAATAGCGAACGCAGAGGCAATATGCTGGCAGACTATTTTTCCGTGGTCCTTCTCATTGTTATTAATCGAACAATTTCAATCTGCCAAGTGTGCACTTCATATAGAGTTTTTTAAATCACAAAAAAACTTAAAAAATTGAAAACTACAAAACTCAGAGCCCTGGATGTCTGCCTCTACGAATTTTTGTGTTTACAGGATGACTATCGGCCCCAGAGGCAGATATGTGCATATAATTTCACACACCAATTTTTTTAAACATTTTTGAAACGTTGTAAATTGACAACGCAGCGCCACCATCGTGGCAGACGAGGTTCTTGATGTTTCTTAGGGTATAATTATCACTATTAATAACGTCTGCCATGTGTGCTGATCATATAGAAATTTTGCTCGCCAGCTCCCTAAGTGGATATAAATTTTAAACGAAGTAAACAAGAATTAGTCTATACTAATATTATAAAGAGGTAAACTTTGTTTGTTTGTTTGTTTAATTGTAATGAATAGGCTCAAAAACTACTGGACCGATTTTAAAAATTCATTCACCATTCGAAAGCTACGTTATTAACGAGTAACATAGGCTACTTTTTATTTTGGAAAATATAGGGTTCCGTAAGATATTTGGGTTTTTCTGACACAAGGTGAAAAAAATCAACCAGAAAAGTTACTTATTTTGCGTACGCTGCCTAAACTATAAAAGATAGAACCATACAATGTTCAAAGTAAATGTAGATCTTATAAATATCTACAAAAATGCCCGCGACACACTATACCTATCTATGGCAAGTGAGGCACAACAACCATTTTTTTATTTAAAAATCTTGATTTTTTTGGACTAAATTTAAACGCATTTATTTTACTCATGCTGATAATCCTTATCAAAATAAATTATTTCATCACTAAGTACAGTTTGTGTAGATAATATTTGGTGTTTAAATGATTAAAATTGGACGTTTAGTTTAGAAGTTATGGCGAAATTAAAAATTGCGTTACGCCCGTTTCGAAGTGGGCGCTACCAAGGCGGGGGTGCGCAGTAGCGAAGATTATGACCGGCCTTGGAGCTGGTGAATTAGCTCATATACCCGTTGCATATACCAAGAATACCAATGATCCCTACATAACAGCTGATTTGCCTATACCCTGCAAAAGGCTCCAATTCCCTGTGAGACGTAGCTTTTGCGGCGGTACCGACTAATGCAGGCCACGGGTAGTAATAATGAATACAAGTCAAAACTGCTGAATCGATTTTAATCATTTTTTCTGTAGATATATATTTTATACCCGTGCGAAGCCGGGGCGGGTCGCTAGTATTATAATATTTTGCAAAAAATACGTAATTTATAATCCATACTAATATTATAATTGCGAAAGTGAGTCTGTCTGTCTGTCCGTTTGTCTGTCTGTCTGTCTGTCTGTCTGTCTGTCTGTCTGTCTGTTACCTCTTCACGCCCAAACCACTGAACCGATTTTGCTGAAATTTGGTATGGATATACTTTAAGTCCCGGGAAAGGACATAGGATACTTTTTATCCTGGAAAAATGTATGGTTCCCGCGCGATAAACGAATTTTGGCGCAACGGAATTGCGGGCTTCATCTAGTATAGATATATTTTAACCGTGATTGATACTTTTATAACGATTCTTGGAATGAGTTTCATCAGTAATTCATTCCAGGAAAATGCAATAAGTAAACAACATAGAAAATTCACGCTATTTCGTAACAGATTAGGGTCTTGAAAAGGAAACATTTCGATTTACCAAAGTTTTTCGACATACTGACGCTTGTGGTCTTTTGAACCTTAAAGCGATAGTAATAAGTTCGTAATGTCTCTGTTCCGTCCTGCGGCTTGAGTGGTTTGGATCGGTTTGACAATGTTTCAGCGCAGCGGAGCATGTCCTATTTGTAAACATGGTTTTGTGGTGAATCGATTCGGAAACCTGACGGCTTTAACATCAAAGGTTCGCAATAAGTTTGAGATATGTTTGTAATGGAAACTACAAAAAGTGCTGTTTAATTATTATACTGCCATAAAATAGTTTTCATTTCCTCTTCTCTCTGTCCTCTTCTTTCCTCGTCTACTCCATCCGTGCCAAAATAATTTTGATAATAGTTCTGAAGTGTGAAGTTCATATTATTATAAACAAACCTAAACTGCGAAAGAAACGATGTTGCATTTTGCACATTTTCATATCCCGATGGTGAGAATAGAAAATCATTTTCGTCTATGTACTAAATTACGGAACGAAGAAAATACATAATATGTTTGATTTATTTATTGTAACAAAAATCGTAACTTTGTCGTTACATATAAAAGTCTTCGTCTCATTTCTAATACAAAACTAAATAAAGTCTGTTTTAGAACTATGTGAATAATGCTTTTTGTGCCGTTTTTCTTGCTGAAAACCATTCTGTGATCCTTTCTATCTTCGCTCGTTTTGCGGAGTCCTTTGACTTTGTCACAATCAGATATTTCGCTTTTGTATTGTCACTAGTCACTACTACTTTTTTAAAATTGGCATCTTAAATTCCATACTATGCACTTAGATTTATCAAATACACATTAAATAATATATTGTTTATTAAGATTATTATATATTTTATTAAAAATAAAAAATATTTTACTATCCAAATGTAAACGGCAGATTTGGGAGCTATCTCAGTTCAATCTTAATGTAGACTCTACATATTCAACAACTTGCTCTCTTTTAATAAGTTACTCTATGTTTTACAGTAAAATATTAGGGAGAGCTAGTTCTTAAATAAGCCTGATAAAGTTTATAACAGTGAAGTCACATAGAACTCTAGATGTTACAGTTAATGAAAGTTTGTTTGCAGTGACTCAAAGTATTATAGATCTAGGAGAAAGCTAAGCGATTTCGTGCGCTGCGCTCAACCTTAACCCTTCACGTTAGAGGTGAAAAATTTCCTCGTCCGTGCTACGTGGGCTAAAATCACCTTAAACAAATTTTAAGAGGTTTAGCGTAGACTGTTGTTATAAGAAGTCCGCATATAAAAACAGTCTACGCAAAACCTAAACCAAGATCGTATTTTGATACACTTCTATTCCCAGATACTGGAAGTTTCAAGCTGATTTATCGATTTTTGCTTCTGAGTACGCCTTTTTCTCGAAGCGGGATTAATTTAACCCCACATTGTACGGAGGGTTAAGCTTAGTTAAAAGCCAATTGCAACTTTTCTCAACTACTTTTATTGAGTTCCTGTTGCCGGCTCCGATAGGATCAGAAGCTCAGTCACTCAGGATTGCGACTTGTTTTTTCTTCAGTGCTAATAATACTTATTGGGTACGTAAGAGTCAGCTCACACCGGGACGTATCACCTACGACGGGCTTTGAATTGCGCAAAATTAAACATTGTTCAATTTATGAAACGTGCATTTTTAAATAAGTAGCTTAGAGCTTGGCTCGGACACCAAAGGTTTCCGCAACACAACAAAAATGTTGTGTCCATTGCTAGCTTGCTTGTAGCTTTTCGAGTAGTCAAGAAAGCGTTCTTTTATTCCCATTTGCAATGCTGCGAGATGGGTCTTGATATCGAGCTGACACTCAAAACAGATTTTTTGTTACTACCTGCACCATAATATTATACTACGGTAAAATATAACGTTAAATATAGAATTCTGCTCAAATGAATATTATAAAAAGTTGATACATTTCTTTGGACAGAATTACTTGTCAATGAAGAAATTATGATACTGCACACCCACGTGTCCACTCGTCAATACGTCTCATTATTGCGAGATTTGGTTCTATCAATGTAATCCCGGTTACGTGGTAATGTCACTAGGTGTGGGTGTTTTCCTTATTACTAAATATTTACGGTAAGTAAGTAAAATAAGAAACCAGTAAAACATAGAACTCGTCGCTTAAATTCGTTGCTATGAAAAAAATACATATCAATTTTTTATTAGTTATTGAATATTTTGTAATATTTTCTTTTTTATTTTATTAAATTTGGAAAACTTACGGCTACATACAAATATAAACAGAAGAACACACACATGAAGGCCAATTAAAAGTTTTCACATATAGACAGAAAATCGAACAAGAAACAAAAAGTCGGTCGTTTATTATACACAAACAGTAACAAACATAACAATATATATATATATATATATATATATATATATATATATATATATATATATATATATATATAAACATTATATACATATATATATATATATATATATATATATATATATATATATATATATATATATATATATATATATATATATATATATATATATATATATATATATATATATATATATATATATATATATATATATATATATATATATATATATATATATATATATATATATATATATATATATATATATATATAAATCATTCACAAAATAATGTTTTACAATTACATTTTTTTAAAGTAGTAACTTTGGTATTAAATAAGTGTATGTTTGGATATTCGTATGCATTAAAGCTTCTGCTGGCTCGTATCCGATAGTAATTGTTTTGCCTATAAGTGCTGTTTACACATGGGATGTGTAATAGCTTCGGCCTGCGTATCAGATATGAAAGAATGCTCAATGAAATGATGGAAAATAAAAATTTGAAAGTAAAATCACTTGTTGTTGCTTAGTAAATGACCGAGCGCCTGTAATTACAAAAGTTACAACGATAGCAGTTCGCAAAGTATTGAAAAATGAACGCAGATCTTCGATCTTTGTGAAGTAATTCCAACTCCCGGCGTTTGCCGCTGGGAAGAGATTAAAAATAAAAGTGCAACCTTAAAGTATAGTTAAGATAAGCCAACTTAGTTGCGGGTTCAAAGTTATCTTTTTAAATAACATAAGTTGTGGGAAGCCGTGATAGTAACTTTGTATATAATATACTTTTATATTGGTTTTATTAATATTAACTTTGTGTTATCGGGATTCTTTTTGAGGAAGTTTCAGTTCGTCCTCGTGCTTTTTTTTTCTTCTTCTATCGTTCAGATGTTTTTAACTTGCAATAATTGTATTAAGAATATTTTGTTAAAAGTAATTTATTATCTATATAACACAAGAATGATTCATAAACCATCATGAATCATTATAATATACAAAAAGCTACAAGTTCTGCTTATCGAATAATCTGCAAGTCAAAATATTTCTGCTTATTCTAGGAACGCCTCAAAGAGCCCTGCTACTTTATTAATCCAAGTAAAATTGAAAAGTTCATAAAAATGCGGATCAGATACTTAAACTTCGCAGCAGTTAATTATATTCACCGAAATGATATCTGTGAAAAAAGGAAGTTTTTTGTAAACAGCGGCCCAACTTTAAATTGGTTTTTTTCGCCGCCCAGGAGAAACGCTAAGAATTCCTCCTTTGAAGCCATCGAAGGACTTATTATGCGAAATTATTATGTATAAGCGAGATTTATTAGCTCCGGGACACCTGGGCTCGAGTTGATCACGGACGAAGGGAATTACAGTTTCGGCCGAGAATTTATTGACAAAAAATTTAATAACTTTGACATTAATTTTTCTCTTTTCGTCCCGATAAGTTCCGAGTTTGTTGAGTTAAAGCATTTTCGGTGCCGACTTATTAGCGGCCGGTAAACCGGTAAACCGGTAAACCGGTAATCATAATATTATATAATATGGAGTCTAACATTTCAGTTTTACAGTGTTGTTAACAAATCACAATGTTTAGTAGTACAGCGTTGGTCTAACTGCAGCGTGGGCAATAAAATATGATACATTACATACAGGGTGTAACAAAACTAAGTGATAATACTTTAGGGTGTGTCATGTGTCCCTTATCAAAGCGCATGGAGTGCGCTGGCCAAGTTCCAGCAGGCCCTGCGCTTGCCGTGCACTATTTACACGAACCGTTTCGACGCACTTTTGACCCCCCTGTAGTTCAGTGCCTATTGCGAGTGCAAAGATAAAATTATACATACGTAATTATATACTAGTAATAAGGCAGTATACACAATTTCATGGATATAGGTTCGGCAGATCCTGAAAAAAAATGCTGCTAGAATAGCTAATTTTGGCACTCACTCACTCACTGACCGGTAATCAAAACCTCTAGGCCACTTCCAATTGTTCTAGCGTTATGAAATTTGGCACACAGGTCGTGTGTTATACGTAGATTACCAAAAAAATCAGAAATTTAAGAAATTCAAGAAATCAGTCAAGCGCGAATCGGTACATATACGAAATTAAGAGACCATTTTCAATTGTCCTAGCGTTATGAAATTTGGCACACAGGTCGTGTGTTATAATTATGAAGATTGCCAAAAATTGAGAAATTTTGAGATATCGGTCAAGCGTGCTGTTCATTTCTGAAGTTTAGACTACTTTAAAGGCCACTTCCAATTGTACTAGCGTTATGAAATTTGGCTAACAGGTCGTGTGTTATATGCAGATTAACGAAAAATTAAGAAATTGAAGAAATCGGTCAAGCGTGAGTCGGCTCATCTACGAACTTTAGATAAAAATTCTAGTGAGACAATGAGAAACGATGAGGAGGGTGGGAGGACGAGGCACGGGGGGGGGGGGGGGTGTATAAAGTATTGTCATGTATATGTCGTAGGATTATTTGATAAATCGAATTATCGCGAAAATCCTAAGGACATCGCGAAAACACGGATAATTAGACAATGGTGATTACATTTTTCAAACTTACTGACAAAAGGTAGTGTTTTCGCGAAAACACGAGTTGCCTTAGTAACATTGCACATTCTTAACGCTGATTGGCTTGATTTTTACTTACTGGCCAACTCTTATTCTGATTAGTTACTATCTTTCCCTATGTATCTTTGAGGTATTACACCATATACTTTAATCTAATTATCCGTGTTTTCGCGAAATCCCTAGAATTTTCGCGATAATTCGATTTATCAAATCATCCTACGACATATACAATAATTAAACACTGTATAGCTTATTAAATAAATAAATATATGATTTCTTGAAAAAAAAGTATTGAAATCCCACCAAAAACATACCTATTAAAATGGCGCTAAGTTCCTATCAGCAAATTTTTGGCCTAAAAAAGAGAGATCAACAGCCTGATCCGTAATACTTTTAAATTTGAACTTGGCAGGTTAATTGAATCATATAAATATTATCTAATTATACCATAATTAATCAAGTATATATAAGTATATCACAAAAACCTGCCAAGTTCAAATTTAGAAGTATTATGGATCAGGCTGTTGATGAAGATGATTACGATCGATGAAGTGCATCTAAACTTGGCATTGGATTGGATTTCAACTCTTTTTTACGGCCAAAAATTTGCTGATAGGAACTTGGCCCCATTTTAATAGGTATGTTTTTGGTGGGATATAGAGTTTACTGTGAAAGTAGTAGCGCTGAAAGAGACATTTTTGTTATTTGTATGGGCTAGCGCCCGCCCCTACGTCCTGAATTTTTCCATAAAAAGGTGAAAAAAGTTACTCTTTCAGCGCTGCTATTTTCACAGTAAACTCTACATAAGGGACACTTACACACCCTAAAGTATTATCACTAAGGGCCTGTTTCACCACTTTCTGATAAGTGGCGAATAGGTTATCCACCACTTAACTTGACAGATGAAGTATGGAGAATTTGTAAAAAAAGCTATGAATAGCCTATTCGGTACTTTATCAGAAAGTGGTTAAGGTTTTGTTACACCTTGTATATTACAAACTCAAAAATATTACGGAGAGCTAGCAAGTGAGTAGTGTGATACTGATTTGAAAAGTCCCTGGCTGTAAAATCTTAGTTCACACCAAGTCAAGATAATACGCGACTTGGCGAGGCATTGAAATTTAAATTGACACAAAATAATATGAAATATATGAGATGTCGATTGCCGCTCAACACTATAATAAACTAACAATGCTGAAGAGTTTGTTTGAACGCGCTAATCTCAGGTTCGATTTAAAAAAAATATTTCAATGTTAGATAGCTAATTTATCTAGAAAGGGAGAAGAACAAAACACAAAAATGAATCCCGACTCCCGAATACACAATTTAAAAGTTTCTGCGTTTCATTAAATTTGCGAGGTTTTACTATATTATCGCCGTGAGTAACTTCGACCGTTATGAGGTTTCGATGTAATCTGTATTCTACTTTGACGATGTACGGTCACAATAGTACAAAATCATCTGTATAGCGGTTGTAGTTGTACTTTTACTGAATAGCATAGTTTCAGATAAAAGCGGCCGTGACATACGGACGGACGGATATTATACAAACTTGACAAATATATAAGAGTTGTTTGCCATTTGACTACCGAACCATAAAAAACTTTTTGCTTTATAATGGCACGGACACTTCAGTGCATCGTCGGAAACCACACTTGACCGATTTTATTTACAAATCTACAAAACATCTAGACATATTTTCATGTCTAGATGTTTTGTAGATTTTCGTAAATTGTACCCACAAAATATAGCACTTTGACCTAGTTGAGGTCTCTTCGCCTGAAATTTTAACAGATTGTGTATTTCTGTTGCCGCTATAACAACAAATACTAAAAACAAAATAAAATTAATATTTAAGCCCATACAAAAAACGTATTTTTTTGGCCTTTTTGCTTGTAATCAATAATGGTAGCAGGTAGGCTCTTGAAATACTCTCAAAATTCTTAATTATATATTTGGTCTTTAATAATTAATAAAAAAATTAAAATAAAATAATTTATATTTTAGGGCTCCCATACAAAAAACACAATTTTTGCCAACTTTCACTCAATAACGGTACGGAACCCTTCGTGCGCGAGTCCGACTCGCACTTGGCCGATTTTTTATTATTTTTGTGCTTTATAAATTATGTATATTTTTTTATAATTTCGCTCATTATATTTTTGTAGCTAATTTTTAACGCGTCAATGTGTCTTTTGATGGGCGCAATCGCAATAACTAATAAATTATTAGGGTGCTTTTTACTTTTTATGACCCACTAAGCCGATTATCGCGATTAGGGTCCAGAAGAAAGTGGTCAGAATGACTTAATTACTCGCACCGGCTACTTCCATACAAAACAGGCCCTGAAGCTTAAAACAATTTAAACTATCAATATCTTTTTGGCATATAATTTAGACAGTACAGTGCTCAGAAATTCCATTTTGAAACTTTCGACAACTATGCTAATGGCCGGACAGACGAGCTGATAGCGATAAAGGTTTCGCCAACAGATTTGGATATTCAAAATAATGTTAAAGACGTAGTTCAATACCAGGATGGGTAAAAATCTACGAATAATAAAAATTTCACCAATAATGCATATACATAATATACAGTATAGGTACATATCGCGTTTAACACTGCAGTACACGCGTGGACTACCATGGTAGACCAGGGTCACTTTTTCAGCGATATTTTTTCAGTTACGCTCGCTAGAAACTTGCCATTCCAGGTAATCCTCGTTTGATAAATTTGACAAAACCTCATTACCTCCTGTAACCTGATAATCGATTGAAATTATAGATATTTAGCGTCAAAAACGCTGGACTACCATAGTAGTCCGCGCGAGTATTGATTGGTGTACTAAATTTAACCATGTCTGTTTTTTTTAATTATTGATTTTTAACGTTTTTATTGTTTATGATTATATATTTTACGCATTTATACTAAAATACATTTATGATAATTTGATTACAAACACTAAAATTTAATTTTTTAATAAGATATAGTGAGCTGTACAAATTGACGGCGTAACCATATTATGACTAACCAGAAACATAGGAAATCTCACCAAATTGCAAAAATATAATTAAAAAATTAATAAAAAATTATATATTTAACTAGTGTTAAGTATTTAATTAATCAATCGATTAACTATTTTGTAGTTTTCACAATGAAAACTTAGCGCCATCAGTGCCGGTTGTCTAATTACTTCGTCAGGCTTTTGATGTGAATTTTGAAATGGAAAATTGTGATCTAAGTTGGCTGCTGTAACCAAATAAGCGATCAAGAGTAATACAAGTGACAAATATTGACCAGTTTTGTAAACCCCAGTCTAGGAGTCACACTTGTATGAAAATGAGTTAATCCGGTGACTTCTGAAGTTTAGGGTCGTTTATTCTTAGAAAAAAATGATCAAGATGTAAACATAATTGAGTTTATAAATAGAAGAAATAACTTATAAGTATTTTATGTAGTAAAGTTCAGGATTCTTTAAGAATCCAACACGACTTAGCCCCACTGATAAGACGTATGGGGCAATGTCAACGCTGCATATTAGCCCAAATTTGATCGCCAAGAAAGTGGTGATAAATTTATCATTTCTGGTTTTATTCTGACCTGTAAGTAGGATCGAATCTCGAATAACATAAAACAAACAAAAGTCTAACTTATTTTAGTTTCATGTAAGGAATACGCATGTTTGATTCCATCAGTACGATTTTTGTCACATTTTCATAGAAATTCACAAATTTGTTGATTTTTCAGTAATTTCATAATTAATAAAAAAGTTTTTGATTATAAAAGTAAGTTAATTAATTATATTTTTGATTTTATTTGTCATTTTAATTAAATAATAATTATTATGAAAACAATTAAGATTTTTAGATGACCTACCATGGTAGGCTACGCGAGTACTCGTGTAAAAAAAAGGGGCGCGTGTACTGCAGTGTTAATTTTCTAAAAAGTCAAATTTTCCATTAAAAAACTTAATGGAAAATTTTACTTTTAGTGGAAATCCGTTTTGGCTTAGAAAATTGTCAAATGATGTTAAAAGGGCAACTAACCTAAAAAATCAAACATCGTCCTTCTCTCTTCACACTCACGCCCGTCTTTCATAATATGCCAGGTGAAAAAACCAGGCGGATTCATCGCCAAATTAGTTTTTTCTCAATTAAACTCGATAAATATACAACTTTTTTAAAATCCACTAGGTCGGTTTCTCAATGATAGAATTTTATACAATGTGTTTATATTAACTTAGTACAATGCACGGTTATGGCAACAAATTAAAGATTCGTGAAAATTAGATTAGATCCTTGCGATTTTTTTCTATAGAAATTTTTTTAAGATTTCGTGTTTTTGCTCAGATCGAATTCTTGGAAATATAATGTAGTACTACATTATACTTATCTTATTTTAGAAAATGAAACAATTCGGAGCTTATAATTTAAAAATACAGTTAGTCGCCCCCTTGAAGCAAATCCTACATTCGCAAAGTACTAGTATTTGCCCTCAACTATTTTGTGTTGTTATTTCTACATATCCGTTAAGCCCGCAGTAATATTTTGAGTCCTTTACATAGTCGTACCATATTAAAAAAATAAATGAAACAAAAGGAAACGAAAAAATGTGAAGAGTTATTTGACAGACAGACAGACACTTTCGCATTTACAATATAAGTAAGGATTCCCGATATCATAGTAGAGTTGCTCAAGCTCTAACGGTCATAAAGGAACTAAATTCTCGCTTTTATTTCGGTGCATTCATATTACGTATTAGTGTGTTTAATTAAACTATGTGTGAACTACACGTGAAATTATTTCCTGTACATACCCCTTTGATAGCCACATTCCGGCTTATGACGAAGGAATCGGGTGCCTATAATGAAATTAAATTCTCGACCGCGTTAAACAGGCCAGGGGGTGAGCCAAGATCTTTACTTTATCGCTTCTTTATATAATCACCGATCAAAATATAATATGGAATTGACATGAGACGAGTCGAACGTCAACGTCATATTAACGAACGCTTGTCAATTCCCTTGCACGTAAACGTGCTCACACATGCGAGTGAGACATCGCGGGGACATTCGAGGAATGAGAATTAGGCCCTGCTGCATAAATACATATGACCCGAATTCGCCACTCGTGAAAGTTTTCATGAACCGTGTGTTGTTCCAAGTATTTTACAAGTGTTGTTCTAAAGTTGGGCGTATTGAAATTCTAAGGGGCACTATCATATTTCGAGCTTTAATTGAAAATTCGATTCATCCGACGAATGCTTAACGAATATGAAAGGTTTATTCGAGTTTGTACTATTTAAACATATTTTATGCTTTTAACTGTAAGTAATAGTGTATTTCCGGCAAAAAGGTTTCCATTATTCTTTAATCTTTATACATAAATTTGATATTGTCAGGGCGAGCGAAGCGAGCCCTTGTACCTTAGCGGCACGGAATCTTGGCCAAACTCATAATATGCAATAACACTTTTTTAAGCGGTTCTAACGTGGATCTTATCGTGTAGGTGGGTAGAAAAAATGGTCACGTTAATCTCAAGAGGGTAATTCACTAATTTGAAGTGCATATTGGTCTGTGTTTTAAAGTTTAGTTAAATCGTGTCATTTATCCGGCGAAGTCGCAGTTTTGAATTGTGCTCTGAACATTTTGAATTTTAATTTGACAAAGATTTTTGTTGTTATTGTGGTTAATAAACACCTAAGAACCCCTTAGGATTCATAAAAATGCCTTTATCACCAAGTCAGGTAGCGCAGGCAGTAGCTTTAGTGGAACAGGGGATGACTCATCGTGAAGTGGCTACTATCCTAAACGTGCCGCGTTCCTCGATGCAATATGCACTAAAACGATATCAAGAGACTGGCCGCTACACCCGAAGACCAGGTAGTGGTGGTGTACGATGCACATCAGCTCGTGATGACCGCTTTATTGTGTTAGAGATTTCAAGAAATCGCTTCCTGACCGCAGTCGAGATCCGTCAGCGCCTTCAAATCTCCAGAGGTGTGAATGTTAGCGAGCGTACGGTGAGAAGACGTATGGAGGAAGTTAATTTGAGGGCAAGAAGACCAGCCCGTGGTCCACAGCTTCACCCTCAGCACAGAGTAGCTCGACTTCACTTTGCCCGCGAACACGCTAACTGGACTTATGAGCAATGGGCAAAGGTTTTGTTTACTGACGAGTGCAGGATCGCTTTAAATGCACCTGATGGTCGACAACGTGTCTGGAGAAGGAAAGGCGAACGTTATTTGGCGATAACAACCACTCCGACGGTCAGTTTTGGCGGAGGCTTTATAATGGTATGGGGTGGCGTGAGTTCTGATGCTCGTACGGAATTGGTCATCGTTAATAACGCCTTAAATGCGACTCGGTACGTCGCGGAAATTCTCGAAGAACATGTTGTGCCCTTTGGAGGGTTCATTGGTTATGAACAATTCATTTTAATGCATGATAATGCCCGTCCACATGTCGCACGCATAGTAAATGAGTACCTTCAAGAGGCTGGTATTCAAAAATTGCAGTGGCCAGCTCGCAGCCCGGACTTAAATCCGATAGAACACATATGGGATAAGCTGAAACGAGCAATAAAATCATCATCGAACCCACCACAAACCATTAACCAGCTTCGAGATGCTGCACTGAGAGCGTGGCGCGACTTATCACAAGTCGATATCAAGAACGTCATCCAAAGCATGCCAGACCGAATGCAGGCGGTTATAAGGGCTAGAGGAGGTAACACGCGCTATTAAAAAGGACAGAAAGCGACAAAAAATCGAACAATTTTAAATTCGTAGTGTTTTAAACTTAAGTGTTAAATTTTGTGTAAACGTGTTTTTTTGCATAAACTTCATTATCAATTTAAAAAACCTTTAACTGTGAGAAAAAGTGATCAGGAACGTTAACTGGATAGACTCAGATCTTAATTAATCAAAATTTGTAGAGCTAAGTGCAAAAAAAAGACAGTTATCACATCTTTTGTACTTGGCCAAGTTTCCGTGCCGGTGAGTTTATATGCCATATCCTAAGCACGTCTTTTGTGGTATACTATCACGCCTATTGATTTGTGCTTTAGTGTTAGTAATTTTTATTTATATTATGTAGATGTGTTTGTGAACAAAAACTGCCTTAAAGATTATTACCACCCAGAAAAACGACGCGAGCTTTTAGCTACCTAGTGTTATGTTCATTTAATTAATGAAAAAGCTATTGTGTCTCGTTTTGCCACGATCGATGGGTTAAATATTATGTTGTTCTATATATTTCGGAGGCGGCGTATTCTGTTTTGTATGGCTTTTGTGAGTTGCCTATTAGCGCCTCGTTACCTCAAGTGTTTCTGTGCAAATTACCGACTAGCCAAGTAAATGAATGCTCAAAAGCTGGGTGTGGATGGAAAAGTCGAAAGCAGAAATTTTGGATTAGGAACATTGTTTGGACTAAATAACTTATGAATTAATAATATTGACTCTAAAAGGTACGTCAAAGACCCCGTATTACAAAATTAAACAGAGTACGCCTCAGTTAATTTCTTTATTATCAGAAATATTAAATAATTTAATATCAGAAATCAAAGCGCACGGAAGTGCGCAGGCCTAGTTCCAGCAGGCCGCGCGCATGCCGTGCACTATTTACACGAACCGTTTCGACGCACTTTTGACCCCCCAGTGTCTATTGCAGGTGCAAACATAAAATTATAGCTACGTAATTATATACTAGTACTTACACAGTATACCAAATTTCATAGATATAGCTTCAGTAGATCCTGAAATATCTCCCTGTAAAAATAGCTAATTTTGGCACTCACTCACTCACTCACTCACTGGCCGGTAATCAAAACCTCTAGGCCACTTCCAATTGTCCTAGCGTTATGAAATTTGGCACACAGGTCGTGTGTTATATGAAGATTAACAAAAAAAAAGAAATTTTAGAAATCGGTCAAGCGTGAGTCGGCACATCTACGAACTATAAAAGGCTACTTCCAAATGTCCTAGCGTTATGAAATTTGGCACACAGGTCGTGTGTTATATGTAGATTAATAAAAAATTAAGACATTTAAGAAATCGGTCAAGCGTGAGTCGGCTCATCTACGGACTTTAGATAAAAATTCTAGTGGCACAATGAGAAACGATGAGGAGGGTGGGAGGACGAGGCGGGGGGGGGTGCATAAAATATTGTCATGTATACAATTAAACACTGTATAGCTTATAAAATAAATAAATGTATGATTTCTTGGCCTAAAAAAGAGAGATCAACAGCCTGATCCATAATACTTTTAAATTTGAACTTGGCAGGTTTTTGTGCTATACGTAACACTTGATTGATTATATAATTAGATAATATTTATAGAATTTAATTAACCTGCCAAGTTTAAATTAGAAGTATTATGGATCAAGCTGTAGATGAAGATGATTATGATCGGTGAAGTGCATCTGAACTTGGCATTGGATTAGATTTCAACTCTTTTTTTAGGCCAAAAATCAGCCTATAGGAACTAGGCCCTATTTTAACAGGTATGTTTTTGGTGGGTGAAAAATTACACGAATGAATAAATTTCCGCAAAATTGTAAAATCTTTTCATATTAATTACATAGCGGACGATTAATTTTCTTCAGCTCTGGTATTGAAAACAAGCTTCAAAACAAGTATCTCTCACTTCAGTTGCTTTAAGTATATTGTCTTCTTTAAATAGAATAAATTCTGATTATGTAACCAACATTGTAAGTTCTAACATAATAAATTTATTTTGTCCAATCAGCGCCACTTACCTCATATTTTAGGTTTCAAATTGTTAAATTTTTGATCATGAAAAAGAAATATGTGATTTAACTATTTATGATATCGTCATGTTTTAAACATTTTAAATAACAATTTATTAATCTTGTTCGAGACTGTATTCGCCCATAGGTTTTCGCCGCTGGCTCAGATCGGACTCGAAGACCGAGGCCACACCGGTAATCTTGCAGAGCGGGGGCGTAAATAAAACACACGAGAGTCGAGGAGAACATCGCTCCCGAAACGTTCCTCGCTTACCTGGCTCGGGCGAATGCCATATAGTAAGCCGCTCCGATTCGCATATTTTCCGTCTCACTTTGCTATCGGAGACGGCTATTTTTCCCCTATTTTCCCCATTTTCCGTGAGCCAGGTAATTAAAACGCGTTTCGGGAGATTATTTATTCATCGTTCCACAATATGTACCTTAATCTAAGTATCACCACTTATATTTTAACGTAATTATAGCTAAGTAAACATAAAAGTTAATAGAATTTACACATTTTTACACACAATTTTCTTAATATTTTCCAAACTACATATGTTACACAACTATTTTTTCCTGTATTTATTAGATAACTTATTAACTTATTAAATTAACTATATTTTATCTCTTAGGGAGCCACAGATTTAACGTAATTCACTTTTTAAAGTCTATTTGTAAAAACACTGATTTGCACTGAGTCTATTTCTCACATTTCACTTTAATTAGTTTATATGTACTAACTATACGTTTCTCGGGAGCGAGGCCGCTGTCCTCAACAAATCTAGTTATACTTTTTTTATGTGACAACATAAATAGAGCTTCGACATTAGACGACGACGACGGTTCCTTACCCAAAGGGTACCATCGGGACCCTATTACTAAGACTTCGTTGTCTGTCCGTCTGTCCGTCTGTCTGTCTGTCTGTCTGTATGTCTATCTGTCTGTTTGTTTCCAGGCTGTAAATCAAAAACTGTTATAGCTAGACCTCTGAAATTTTCACAGATTGTGTATATACACAACAGATATCTGTTGCCGCTATAAAAACAAATAATTTCATAAACTATAAAAACTAAAAAGAAAATAATATTAATATTTAAGAGGGGTTGCCATACAACAGACGTGATTTTTTTGGCCTTTTTTGCTCGTAATCAATAATGGTAACTTGAAAATTTCACAAAATCCTTACTTGTATTTGTACTTTAATAATTTATAATAAAATTAACATAAAGTAAATATTTAAGGGGGGCTCCCATACAAAAACACAATTTTTGTCTACTTTCGCTCTATACCGGTACGGAACGCACTTGGCCGATTATTTTAATTTACAATAATTTTAGATCAATTTTTTCGTCTATGGTATATTCGCCCAAAGCTTTCGTACCAAGGATATTATGATTCTTCTATTTTTTTTCTTTTTAGGCTTCCGTAGCCAAATGACAAAAAACGGAACCCTTATAGATTCTTCATGTCTGTCTGTCTTTCTGTCTGTCCGTATGTCACAGCCACTTTTCTCTGAAACTATAAGAGCACTACTAGTATTTTAGAAACATGGGTAAGTTGTAAATTAGCAAACCGCTTTATTTTTTTTATATGTAAAACACGTTAGATCGGTCGAAAGTCAAAAATCGATCGTTCGTTCAGACTGGAACGAAACACATCATACAAAAATGTTTTAAGGATAAAAAGAAAATAAAAAAATATTCGTTATTTAGTCTTGTTGACAGGAACTAGAAATACGATAGTATAATATTATAGAAAGTTGATAATTTCAACGTCTAATACTAATTTTTAGTTGTATTAGTTCACACCATTTGCCGAGACATGACACAGTGTGGTATTTATAGATAGTGGTACAAAATCTAACTTTATTCAACACAAAAAATATTTAATACTAAATTAGAATGAATTTTGAAACAAACATCTTAATATAATCAAAATTCATTGGCGAGTTGGTAAGGTTTCTCGTTTGCAGTTTTTTTATAATTTTGAAGGATAAAGAAACTTAATAAAAAACTACCAAGGACTTTTTAATTATTAGGGCCATAAAAATTACGAGTTTTGTTATATAAAGTTTTTTATTTTGTTTGTTTGCACTGCTGGTGCTACCTTGAAATATTTTGACTATGTTATCTTAATTCCTGGCCTCACAAAAAATATTTATTTAATTTTAGGGGTCATTTATCTGAAGGTGACATAGTCCTGGTGTATACAGACCCGTATGTTCACGACTGAGCGCGTACCCTGACAATCAAATCTAATTTCTGCTCTAGTGCTGGAATTGATTTGATGTAATAATTATCTGCAATTAACACTGATTAATACCTTACACCGTGAATTAAGGAGATATCATGTGACATACAATTACATCAGTATAATAATAATTATTAATCGAGCGTATTATTTGAACTTAATACTAAACACACAGACAAACAGCCACGTTGGCCACGTCGAACTTATCTAGGGGCACGACCATGTCCCTGCCAAGTCTAGAGCAAAGGCTCGGCCTACTTTTCTCGAAGCGGTTCGCAGCTATTTCACACCCCCTTTATAAACAAAGCTAGGGATTATAATTTTCGATGACTAGGAGCACTTGTATTAAAACTTCCAAATTACATCATAGTTTTATAAATAGTAACCAGCTATAACGGATGATCAAAGCTATAACATTCACTGATGTCACTCACTGATTGGCAGGTTATGAAAATTCTAAGGTACTTCTAGCAGATTTAAAACTTCAAATTTGGGCCACAATGAAAGGAAAAATCGGCCAAATGAATATAGAGCGAAAGTAGGCAAAAATTTGTTTTTTGGATAGGAATATAATATATTTTTTAATTTCAATGTTAAATATTTATTTAAATTTTATTTTAACGTGACGTTCCGCGCGGCTTCGCCCGCGTAATTTAGGAATTTCACGGAACCTTACATTTTTCCGAAAAAAAATTACCTAAGTCCCTTCACGTGGTCTATTCTTCATGTGTGCCAAATAACATAAAAATTGCTCCAATAGTAGTAATTTCCCCCGTTTTTTCCACATTTTCCTCTATTTATTCGCTCCTATTAGTCTTAGCGTAATAAAATATAGCCTATAGCCTTCCTCGATAAAAATGGGCTATCTAAGACTGAACGAATTTTTCAAATCGGACCAGTAGTTCCAGAGATTAGCGCGTTCATATAAGCCCTTTCAAATAATTTCCGCCGTTTATTCCACACTTTCCTCTATTTCTTCGCTCTTATTAGTATTAGCGTGATTAAATATAGCTTATAGCCTTTCTCGATAAATGGACTATCTAACACTCAAAGAATTTTTCAAATTGGACCAGTAGTTCCTGAGATTTGCGCGTTCAAATAAGCCCTTTCAAAATTTTTTAAATGATAGTGACGACTTTCCATAACTCATGATCATGTCCTAAGTAACAAACGGATGAAAATTACAAGCTGGGCTACTCCAACTGTTATTTGTAAATTGCCCTTCATTTTCATTTGTAACAGCGTCCTATTACCTAGTCCTTTATTAATCTAGCACATATCGGCTTCTAATCTACACGACGTTCGGCATAGGATAGGAGCTGCGAAATTAAATTCAATTTACCCGGCGTGATTAGTTTGGCAACCATATTGCCCTTTTGACAGTCCCTAGCAGATACTACAATACCGATATTCTACCTCCTGCAGACATTGTATTATGGTTAATATTAACTAAAGCAGATTGTCGTCTGATAAAATATATAGTAAATCGCAGTCTAACCGCCTAGCCACGGGAAATTCGCCTATGCGAAATTTCGCGCGGTGCGACCGACGACGCGTCTTGCGACTGAAACAAACGTATAGCAATGTACGTATCATGCCACGCGCAACGGCGACCGGCGACGCGACCGGCGAAATGTACCGAGCGGTTCGCCATA
Organism: Polyommatus iphigenia; assembly: GCA_963422495.1. Classification (NCBI taxonomy): domain Eukaryota; kingdom Metazoa; phylum Arthropoda; class Insecta; order Lepidoptera; family Lycaenidae; genus Polyommatus; species Polyommatus iphigenia. The sequence goes on from OY730183.1 coordinate 27,628,859, forward strand.
CCAAAAGTATGAATCAATACGGCGCAAGCCACGGGAACGGGCGGCAGTCGCGGCGAAAATTGCAGTGATCAAACGAGTTTAGTCGTTTTCGCCGCGAAAAATGAACACAGAGACTTTTATTGCTGAAGTACTAGCTAGACCAGCTATTTGGAGCTAGCCAGCTATTTCATAAGAATATAATCGAAGGTTTCAATACTCATTCTGGTATACTCAAAAAAAAAATTCTGGATAATATATTCTGTATTTCTCGTACTTCTTGTGGAATTCTCCATCTATACCCCGATTCTTATTCAAATCATGTACTACACAATCTCTTCCCAAATATTAGGTCTTGAACCAAAAAAACGATTACTGTCTACGCCAGTAGTCCCCAACCTTTTTTTCATGCGGGCCACAAACATGTTTTGGTCTTGGTTTCGCGGGCCGCAACAAAAATTTTTTAGGGTTAAAAAAATAACATTCTTCAAAATTAACGATTTTGAAGTGAAAAAAAAATTAACGACTATCACGTAGACTACGTTATTTTGCCGGTGGGCGTGAATTTCAAATTTTTTTAACATCACGCGGGCCACAAATAAAGTCCCGGCGGGCCGCATGCGGCCCGCGGGCCGTGGGTTGGGGATATTTTTTTTTTAATGTCATAAGGGGGCAAACGAGCAAACGGGTCACCTGATGGAAAACAACTTCCGTCGCCCATGGACACTCGCAGCATCAGAAGAGCTGCAGGTGCGTTGCCGGCCTTTTAAAAGGGAATAGGGTAATAGGGGAGGGTAGGGATGGGAAGGGAAGGGAATAGGGGAGGGTAGGGAAGGGAATAGGTTGGGCCTCCGGTAAACTCACTCACTCGACGAAACACAGTGCAAGCGCTGTTTCACGCCGGTTTTCTGTGAGAACGTGGTATTTCTCCGGTCGAGCCGGCCCATTCGTGCCGAAGCATGGCTCTCCCACGTATATAATATACGGATAGCGGGTCTAAGCAATATTGAGATAATTTCGATAGACATTTTGCTGTCGGACTTCCCTGGTCGCGGCGGCGAACGTGACTGCCCGTGGCCTGCAAACGGCGCCGCGCGAATGGTCGTCGCGCCCACCGCGTCGCCGTTCGCACTGCCGAACTCCGTGGCCAGGCCGTAAAACATATTTTGTTAGTCATAACATCCATATTAACCCATTAATCTCATCAATTATTATGCGGCAGCCGGGTGCCGCTTGGGGACAAGCGGCACCCGGCTGCCGCATAATAATTGATAACCTATTGTGTCTGCGATTCCCACGATCGTGGTATTAAATTATAGACGCGAAAGTGTCCGTCTAAAGTCTAAACCGCTATGGCCCGGGAGCCAGGTAAATTTTTGGTCAATTGTCTTCCCGGGTGAAACTTTGTAAAATGCATAAAAGACTAATACTATGAATACTAACGACAGTCAGCTGCGACTCCGTGGGTGGGGTGGGCACTGGGAAGTGGCAGCCTCCCACCCATAAAGAAAAAAAATTTCAGTCATTTCCTCTCATTTGAAAATTTATCAGAGTATAGTTTATGCAGAGTAGACAGATTTATGTAGTATTTTGAAAGAAAAACATAGTCAGCTGACCATAACACGGTGGCTGATACGTCAGCTGGCTCCTTGAACATGAAAAAAAAAAATTATAATGTCTTGCTTGCTGTATCTCAGTGGAAAGTTTGTCAGCTGGTACCTTGAAAGGTGTAACGCAACAGCATATTTTATACCTACTAAAACTTATCAGCTGACGACTTTTCCACTGACTTACAGCTAGCTGATTTTTTGATTGTTTATTAGAGTATTTTAACAATACTCTGATTAATTTTCAAATGAGAGGAAATGACTGAAAAAAAAAATATTTTTCTTCATCTTTGGGAGGCTGCCACTGCCCATCCCACTCACGGAGTCGCAGCTGATGGTCGCGAGTATTCATTGTATAAGTCCCTTATTCATTTTACGAAGTTTCGTTTGGGAGGTACTTGGTCATGAAAATCTGTTACTGGCTCCAGGACCACTAAGGCAATAATAATATTGTTTAGAACGAAGATAATTTCGATCCATCTCAGGAAAGCATGCTTTTAGTAGAATATGACGTGTTCTCTGAACTATTTAATTTTGAGATCAATTTGTTTCCATATTCTTGCAAATAAAAATTATGATTTTGATTCTGAAAATTTCTTATGCCACAAAAATGCTCGGTACCAGCTTGTTAAATAATTTATCAGGATAAAACATGCAAATTTTTCAATTACTTCTTGCTGCCAGTCTGAGACTTGTTTAAAATATTATACACAAATATGAAAAACATATTATTCGATGTACTCTACAGTTGATCATTTGTCTCTCTACAGGGTGTAACAAAACTTATAATCCCCTTTATAGAGCTCGCTGTGAATGTAGCAGCGCTGAAAGAGTAAATTTTTTTTCAATTTTGTTCGGGAAAATTCGTTCGTTCAGGCGTGCGTGTGTTTTCCCAAACGTTACAGCAGAACACGCGCAGAATACACTCACGTCTGAACGCGCCCTTACGCGGCACTGGGGGCTCGCGTGCTTACAAATCGCAAAAAAATTGCTGTCAGCGCTGCTACTTTCACAGCTAACTCTATAAAGGGACACAAACATGATACATACCCCAAATTATTATCACTTACATTTGTTACTTGTGTATAGATTTTTTCTTAGGAATTATACTTGTCTACGAGCTCGCAAATTAAAATTGTTAAAAGAAAAAAAATAGTAATTGCTCCTGTGATGTAAAATGTTAGTTACCCCCTTCGTCCACTTATGTCTTCAAATAATATTAAGTGCTTCTTGTGCAAAGAAAATCCTGACATTTGTTATGAAACACGTGAGATAATCATAACACCATTTTGTGTGCACACAAATTATTAAAAACTCATGCGCAATCTAAAGTACTTATATCCACTTGTACATTTAAAGACCGTTTATTATGCAGATTTAAGTTGTTTGAGCAAAAATAAATCGATGCTTTATTACAAAGGATTCAAAGTAGTTTCAGTGTACTCGTTTCTGAAAATTGTATGTATTTGAAGTAGACTCTCATTAAGTATAACGAGTATTTTATTCTTGATTTAAAAAGATTTAATATTATAATATTAAGCACTCCACTTAAAATAAACTTCGCAATCTTAGAATGGAAAGTAACATAATAATTCAAGACGTGAGTGGAAGAATAAGGTAAGTAACATGAAAAAACTTCCCGTTTTTCTTGCTTAAATGAAGGCATTGGGCCGGAAAAATTATTTGAAATAGAAAAACTATGAAGTATATGTGTAGCTAGATATATTAGCTAGGAGATGAAGTAGATAAATTACAAGTTTTATTAAAATAATTATGGAAAATATGAGTATTGTCCGCGGGTATGTAACGAAATGTTACTTGTTCGACTCTTCCACCCACGTCTTCATTATTATTTCAGAACTTGGGAGTATCAAACAGTATTTTAGGCGTTTTACAAACAAATAATAATAAAAATTACTTATTCCATTAGTGTCTTTTATATATTACCTCTGTAGGCTTTAACCGCTGAATCAGATAAAATTTGATATTGATAACATATTTTAAAACCTGAATTTACATGGCATTAATACGCATACCATACTAGATTAGATTAAAGCCCTTTAACACACATATAATAATATGCTATGTACATTTAATCTTATTAAAATTTATCGTGCAAACAGTAGGCTTGATGACAAATTTTTTTCTTATTGGTAATGAAAGACCCTTAAAAATAGAAACATCGCTGAAAGAATGACTCTCATAGGTTAAAAATTCACCAAGATATGAACAATTCAAACATCTCATAAAACAGACCTGCCCGAAACGCTCCATACAAAGTGCTACGAAAGACTGACGTCAGTCTTTCGTAGTTTGTACGGATCGGGAGAGAACTTTGTTCGATAGGTATATTAAATATTGCGTTTATGAAAGTGGTTTGATAACAAAAGTTGCTTTTAATTGCATAAGTTATCGAATGGTACACAAATATTAAAAAATTTAATTGAAAAAAAAATCGACTTGATTATCCAACTTTGAAGGCGCCTAACAAAAAAAAAAAATACAAATGCTATCGAGCTGAAATTTTGGTAACGCTTATTTTTTACCGTGCTTTCTTTATTTTATTAACAAAATTCGCTAATCTTTGACCTTGTCATCATCCCTTAGTGCCAAAATAGTTGCCAGCAAGTCCAGAACATCTTATTTCGTATCACAAATTGTCGCGATACTTTTTTCCAAACTCCGAAAACGATCCGAAGGAAGGAACTACGGAAGGAATATACAATTTATCTGAAATGGCAGCTTCTCGCTCCGTCGAAAGATCTTCCATTGAGGCTCTCAAGCGTGATCCCACAACGTATGGCAAAACAATGTTGCCGGGTCAGCTAGTATATAATTTCAACACTACAACAACAATGTACAGAGATCTGCGTCTGGAGTCTGGACCTTGTTGTGAAGGGGAGCTTGTTAGCGTGCACTCGTCCTACAGCTCAGGCCTACAGACACAACTCATTGTCTCATGTACGGTCACTATCAAATTGAAATTCCAGGACGGACGGACGGACAGCGAAGTCTTAATAATAGGTGGTTTTTAGGTGAGTTAAGAACGACCAGCAACTATGGAGCTTCGGTCGCGGTTACTTTAGGAGGTATCCAGTTCTGAAGGTCTACCTTACCTTCGATAAAGAGTGATGCTCAATTTTGTATCTTATTTTATTCGGTGTAACTGTAGGAATCTCGTATTCAACTGTCAGGTTTTTTTTATAGTTTCTTCGCTCTGCCAGACAACCTCAAAAGCTTTGTCCACACTGGGTCTTTTTTTGTTCATCAAGGGCATGCGTTAAAGCGCAGTCAACAGCGAACGTGAGGCATGCCCGTGACGCGCGTTAAAATCATAGCGCTCGCTATGACACTTTTCTTTCAACGCGGGTGGATTTTGACGCATTCAATTATTGAATATGCCTAACGAAAGTTGAATAAAAGAAGATGACGAAAATTGAAGATGAAATTGCATAATGTGGACATATAGCTATTGTCTAATACTTTAAGAAAATTTGAGGGAACTTCAGGTAGATCTTCAGAACTGGATACTTCCTTAAGTAACCGCGAGCGAAACTTTATAGGAGTCATTAACTGGTAAATATTTTATAAGATAATTAGAAACTTCATATTAAATTAATAAAAAATCTATATAAAATTAATTATACTAAAAATAACTTAGTTTTAAATAACTTATGTCAATAACATTCAAACAGAACTCAAAAATTAAAAGGTATAATTGATTATTGTATGTTTTATTAATTAAAAATCCTCGGGTATGAAAAAGTCTGGTCACCCCACCCTTTCTTTCACCCCTCTGCGAGCGTCGTTAGAAAAGCCAATTAGCAAGACGTCTTTCGGTGTCGGTGGTTTCGTGTTTTATAAAAAAGTGTCTTCTAAAATTTTGAGCCATATTATCAGAAATTTGGGTAAATTTACTATAGGCAAAGATAAAAAAAACGCCAATGAACAACACTTGGAAAAGAGATTGCCAATAAAAAACCCAGTTGCAGGCATAACGAGATGTATCTAAAAAATCAGTAATATTATGTAATATAAAAATAACCATACGGGATCGTGATTCTTACTGGCAGTCAATCGAAGTTGCCTGTTTTATTATATTAGTCAGGCGCCGATTTAAAAAAATCAACTCTTTTATTAAATTTATTTCGTTTATTTACAAAAAAATGATGTTAAAAGTATTCTTGAAATATAACTGCAGGCCAAACATCACAATATATTTAATATTTTTTTATAAACTGACGATAATTTATATTAACAATAAAAATATGAAATCGTCAAAGTATATCGTTTCAGCGACTAGACGCGCAAAATCCGCATAAGCCTACCAAAACATAAGGGTTACATCATCAAGTGACAATCTTGGGAAATCCTGAAGATTTTGCGCGTGCATCCATACCAGAATGTACTTACTATCTACTGTCTTCGATGAAAAGTTTGCTGTGTTGAGTGGGCTTGAGAATGGGCTAGAGCAGTGGTTAGTCCCCAGATAATTATTTTTAGGGTTCCGTACCTAAAGGGTAAAAACGGGACCCTATTACTGAGACTTCCATGTCTGTCCGTCTGTCTGTCCGTCTGTCTGTCCATCTGTCTGTCTCCAGGCTGTAACTCAAGAACGGTAATAGCTAGAGAGTTGAAATTTTCACAGATTGTGTATTTCTGTTGCCGCTATAACAACAAATACTAAAAACAAAATAAAATTAATATTTGAGGGGGGCTCCCATACAACAAACATGATTTTTTTGGCCTTTTTGGCTCTATATCAATAATGGCAACAGATAGGTACTTGATTTTTTCTCAAGATCCTTAGTTTTACGTGCATTTTAATATTTAATATTAAATATTAAAATAAAATAAAACATTAAGGGGGGCTCCCATACAAAAAACACAATTTTTGACCTGATTTTGCTCTATAATGGTACGGAACCCGTAGTGCGCGAGTCCGACTCGCATTTAGCCGAATATTCAAATGTATGGTCCAGATTGTAACATCTGATTTCAAAAAGCTACTGTTCAAGTTACGTATATACCATATCTGTGAAAAATTATTATGGAAAAAATTAAATTAAGAAATTTAAAAAAAAACCCCGCCAAAAACTTTAAAAAGTCATGAAATAATTATATTTACTGACTTTAAGTTTAAATAATTCCTAAGTTTTAAGTGATATTTTAGTCCATAATTGTTGTCAGGGTGTGTCGGGGGACCGCCAACAGCGACTTCTGCATTTTGTATCGCCAAGTCACTGATTGTCTCGATTCGGTTCGCTGTGAACTGACCCTTGAACTATAATGTTATGTGAAATCAAACATCTACATTAGCGGTCCCTCGACACTCCTTGATTCATCATCGCTGAGCAAAAACTGTTTAAGTTACAGCCACGAAATTTGGTGAGTAGGGTTGTTTTATTAAGTAGACACCCACTAAGGAAGGAATTTTGAAAATTTTACCCCGAAGGGGGTGAAATAGGGGTTGAAAGTTTGAATGAAAGTCCGTCATTTCTTGAGTTAGAAACATGAAACTTTATTTTTGGGTTACTGATTAAAAATGAATAGATACGTATTTAAGCGTTTTTGGAAATTCTACCCCCAAGGGGGTGAAATTGGGGTTGAAAGTTTGAATGAAAGTCCGTTATTTCTTAAGTTAGAAACTGGAAATTTTATGTTTGGGCTACTGATTAAAAATGATTGGATACGTGTTTAAGCGTTTTTGGAAATTCTACCCCCAAGGGGGTGAAATAGGGGTTGAAAGTTTAAATGAAAGTCCGTCATTTCTTAAGTTAAACATGAAAGTTTATTTTTGGACTGCTGATTAAAAATGAATAGATACGTATTTAAGCGTTTCTGGTAATTCTACCCCCAAGGAGGTGAAATTGGGGTAGAAAGTTTCAATGAAAGTCCGTCATTTCTTGAGTAAGAAACATGAAAGTTTATTGACGTTTGCATTTGACGTTTGCTTAAATAGGGTCCCGTTTTTACCCTTTGTATAAGGAACCACAAAAAGGGGTTCAAACTATCCATCTTTGTTATTATACTATGTTAACGCGGACGAAGTCGCGGGCAACAGCTAGTAATATTATAAAACCATGTTACATATTAATCTATAATATAAGAATAATAATCAGTGTGATGTAGTTATGTACGTTTTAATGTTGAGTCTGTATGTTAGAATTAATCCACTTTAGTTGTATTTCTTATAAGTTCTGTACTCGTATTGACAGAGTTCCACTTATTTTATTAGAGGTTGGGAATGTGTTATTCATTTTAGAATTAATATTTTTTATTAAGTTTATTAAGCACAACGAAATTATCGCCAACAAACTGTTGTGCAGTTTGGCGATTTTTTAAGTATAAGTTACCAATATAAAACAACGTATGTCAGGCCAACTAGTTTTATCGAAAAAAATCAACGAACCTTATTGGCATACCTAAACGTACTAGAGCATATTTTCATTGTATTTTGGTTTACACCTATGAAATATACGCGAATCGATTGAGAAGATGTTTACAAACAATAAATACTTTTTGACAAAATGTAGTAAATGATACTCCCTGAGTTATTTCAGTTTGAAAATGTAAAATAAATAACATTTTAGATATACAAACTGAAAAATTGCAAAAAGTACCTATATTATTTACAACATTTTGTCAAAGAGTATAAATATTTTGTCGTTTGTAATAATTGCACATCACAATTTTTCTAAGTTCTTCATCTCAAAGACGAGTTAAAGGTTGCCTGGAAGATATTGCTTAATATACTCGTAGTAATAAGGCCGCCTTTGTGTGCAGTTCAATTAATTATATTGTACCATTTGTATTTGTAATGTTATCAATACGAGTATAAAGTATATTTGTTTGTTTGTTTGTATTTTCTCTGTCGATTGACGTATGTTTCATAGGTGTACACGAAAATAACTTTAGGAATGCCACGCCCAATACAAAAATGTTCGAACTCTTTTGTATGTCTTTATTTGATATAATATTATTTAAGTTTGTCGCATACGTATTTACTTAATAGTCAAAGCCGTTGTACTCGATCCAACTAGCGCTGTATGTAATTTGCATCAAGCACATAACAATATAATTAAACTGGTTGCAGGAAATAATGCTCGTTGTTTGTAGATCCGTGTGTTTCTCTACAACTCCTATCATCGTCATCAGAATTTAGGAACACCAAAAAAGGGTTTTGAATTTTTTGCATGGAATTATTTAATTTACAATATTATGTATTGACGTTTTTCTGTTTGGTTAGATCACTTTCGGTTGCTTTTTTCTTTGAAAGACAATGAGTTTATTATCAGTTGTCAGTTGGAGTATGGACCAAGCATCTAGTGGCACCTGAATATTTTAAATTATATTTCCTATACTTCGCGGACGCGAAGAAGCTTTCACTTAATCCTTCGATCGCGGATTCTTGGAAATGCTATTGTATTCTATTGTTGTCGCGATCACCGGTGCTCTTATGGGGCTTGAAGGATTAAAATGACACCAGTTTTAGTTAAAAGCTATCAATTTCAACCAGAACATTGTGACATATCATTATATTATGTCGCAGTCATCTAGTTCAATCTGCAAATGCTATTGTTCATTGAATAAAAACATTTAAGGATAACAGTACTCGTCAAGTCGTTTGCCGTCATGTTCAACGTCTTGACCATTCTTGACTAAACATCATTTAGTGAAGTTATTGAATGGGACATAGCCGATTTTGTTATGTCTGGTGTTTTTGGTTACCATTTTTAAAGTAGCCGCTGGCGGCGTAATTCTACGTGAGGCTATGCTGTCATAATATTATTTTATTATAAATAACGCATTTTAAAGTAAATTTAATCGAAAAAATATCAACATAGTGCTATCAGCTGTGCGAGCTATTAGACATCTTAATATTTATTTTTGCGACTACTAGCGCTGCAGTGGGAAAATGAACTACATTCAATAACCTGACTTCTTCCATATGCGTTGTGTTCTGTGTTGTGCTATTAAAAGGGCTACGTTACAATCCGCTAACCAGTTAAACGTTTTATGACGATTGTTCGATAGAAGATCAGCCTAGTCATTCAATCAAATGCTTTTATTCAGTGAACCCGCTAGTCATTCAATAAAATAATATAATATTGAACCAGATGACAGCGACAGATAATATATCTTTACTACATCCATTTTTATGACGAATATAGATAATAGTATTAATATTACGATTGTTAGCTTGTACATAAAATATGAACCGCCCATTGTGAGTCGCAAGCGAGTATCTACTATCTCGCACGAGCGTAATTTCACTACGATATGCATGAATAATGAAAGAAGCTCAAAGGATGTCAGAGACATGTTCAGCACTTACGTCGCGTCTAATCAAAGAGCAGCACACTAATGGCATTTCGAGCATCTGATTTACACAAAATGGCCCCCGCGTAATAGTATTACGTCAAGCGCTATCTCAAGCCTTAGCATCCGTTGTGAATGGCTTATACAATATACAGTATTTTACAAAGTAGCCACTCTTCAAATACTGTAGTACTTAGCACTATTATGAGTAATATAATTATTATTATAATAAGTACATTCACACGCACAGACATGGATTAAGATAGATACCGCATGTCTTTTTCTTATGAAATAAGGGGGCAAACGAGCAAACGGGTCACCTGATGGAAAGCAACTTCCGTCGCCCATGGACACTCGCAGCCTCAGAAGAGCTGCAGGTGCGTTGCCGGCCTTTTAAGAGGGAATAGGGTAATAGGAGAGGGTAGGGATGGGAAGGGAAGGGAATAGGGGAGTGTAGGGAAGGGAATAGGGTCGGGATTGGGCCTCCGGTAAACTCACTCACTCGGCGAAACACAGCGCAAGCGCTGTTTCACGCCGGTTTTCTGTGAGAACGTGGTATTTCTCCGGTCGAGCCGGCCCATACGTGCCGAAGCATGGCTCTCCCACGTATCACTTCATTTGTATGAAAACGAGCGTATCACTTTTTTCCTATCTTTTGTGACGTTTTTATTTGAATTTCTACAGCTCAATACGGTACTTTTAGGCATTTAGGCTTTTTTAAAATTCTGATTGTAATAGCAGGCTAAAGAACAGACTTTCGAAAGACGAGCGTTGCTCGTCGTTTGGGAACGCGATATGGCACGCGAAGTACATATTATTATACACATGCGGTATCTATTTACGCTTATAAAAACGACGTAGCTTTGCTTCGTTGCGTTGCCGTGGCCCGTGAGCGCAGCGTCAACGTTTCGCCTTCTTATATCTTACCGTGAAAACGGTGTTTCACCATATTATTTTAGGTATTAAAAACAGTGGCGTGATTAATTAAAGGAAGTTTATAACATCGTCGTGTCAACAACATGCAGATGCAAAATACTTCCATTGTAGTAAAGAGTGCGATGCAGAAAGTTGCAGCAATGTGGCCACGCTAGCTTATATTTTAAATTTGTAGTACCTTCAAGACTCATTTACTAGGCATAATATGCTTATGGTTATTGTAATATAATATTATAATAACCATAAGCATATAAAAATAATATTATTATGAATGAAATATTTATACAAGTAATAAAATTGTAATCATCTTTTTTTTTTTATTTGACACTCCAATTAGCCCACAGCGCAAAAGCCTCACGCTTAAATTATAATCAATTTTATTGAAGTTGATTAAACCTTTTTAAATATTATTTTTTAGATTATCTAAAATATTTATGGAAATTGTGTTCTTTTAACATAAAATGCGATTAAAAATGGGACAAAAACAGCGAGACCTGGCGCAAAAATCTCCGAAAATATTCGAATTTATCCGAATACGTCCAGAGCTCAGATAGATCAGATACCATATCAAGTCTTTGAATATAAAAAGTAACATGGGGTTGTTTCTTTGTAAGAAAGCGTCGAATAAATCTTCCGACTTCGCCAGGAACGAGGGTAGAACATATAAGATTTATTTTTAAGCATTCATACTGAAGACGTTTAAATAAGAATAAGTTTAAATAAAAGATTTTGCTCCCACGAGTACGCATACTTTAGCGGTAGTGTTGACGACATTTTACTTGCTCTGCTCAGTCTCGCTACAATATAAATTATAACAGTAGCGCAACTCAGACGTGTTTTAAAAAAATCGGCCAAGTGCGAGTTGGACTCGCGCACGAAGGGTTACGTACCACTTTAGAGCATAAATAAGCTAAAAATTTCTCCAATGCATCATTGCTGGTTTTACCATATCGACACCATAGCAAAATATACGTCTTTGTCATTTTTTTAGATGGAGCCGCATTAGGATGGAAACTTTTTCAGTAATTCATTGCTGAAAAAGTTTTGTATTATTCCTTTATTTTTATCATATTGTATACAAAATTAAAAACTTCTTTTAAGGACACCAACATAAGGAAAAGTATACTAAAAACAAAGACGAATAAAAAATAATAAGTAATAAGAAAAATATTGCGCAGTCGGTTAATAATAAAGTGTTGTTTGGAAGTTGGTACTGTTATGCCCAACTGTCACCTAATAACGAACTTAATACAATATCGTGCTCTACGTCACGTATTTAATATATTAGCAACACACGGAATAAATAAGAACAAAGTTGTAATTCGCTTTGTGAGAGTAGGCTTACTACATTACTCGTATAGTAGCTGTTTGTTTTATCTATTTAACTTTTTGTAATTTTTATTTCACTGGTTTTATTAGAATCTTGATTTCGTAATATATCGTCCCCTCGTGGCAAAATTAAATAACTGACAAAACCAAAGTTCCGAGATACTCAATATTTTCTGTTTTTTTTTTTCACGAAAAATGGCGATGAGGTGGAGACAATTTCCGGTGGGTCTTTTGATATGTTACACTGCAAATTTTTTCCCCCGGCGAATTGGGGATATCGGCCGGGGTATGTGGAACTCCTTGCGTAGTCTACCCACTAAAACCCCATGAAGCTCCACTCATCGCAGAGTTGCGGTTACGATAGAACCTACCAAAACTAGTAGACTTACATTGATTAATTAATCATTTTGCTACTGCAAAATTAAGTACATTGATCATTTGGCCTCTGCAAAATAAAGTAAAAGTTAAATAAAGTAACGTCACAACGTTACTTAATTTAAATTTTAAAATAATAATTTTAAAAAATTCTTCTGTAAAAACCGTTTTGGACCTAGTTGCAGTTATTATTCATCCTTGTACTCGTAATGTCACTTATTTAGTCTTGCCACAGCCAAGAAATAACAATTACGAATATTTCCATTTTTATAACCAAAGTAGCAATGTTTCGCGATAAGTTGTGGCAGAATGTAATAAAGCTACTTTTTACTTTGTTTCGTATTGATGAAGGACTATAAAGCTGTAGTTAATACGGTTTAGTCTAAAAACCTAAACTTTATTCAGAGTTTCAATAGTCTAGACTCTAGATATTATGAGCTAAACTTTAGACGATAATATCTGAAACTACCCGTTTTTAAACTTCTGGTTTACTTCATTTTACTTACACGCTTCAGTTGTAATTTTAATGTTTAAACTTGAAGCATCCGTAAACCAGTTATTTAAATTTAGGTGAGTGTTTCCTCAAGCAACAACCTTCGGTCGGCTTCATTAAAACTTTATGATAATTTCGTACGAAAAGTTCTAAACATTAGGCGTTCAAAAGGCTTTGAACGTTAAAAGGTCGATTTGACAGATAACAACCTAAATGCGAGTTAATAGTTATGGAATACGTGTAGCCCTTTCAGGTTTAATTTACCTTCTGTGAGAGTGATCCAATATGTCAATAGATTCGAGGCCTCGACCAAGGTAAAATAATTTTGAACGGTGGAACGGAAAGTTACGGGTACGAGTGGCTGATGGGATTCACGGAAAAGGTAACTCAAAACAGGCGACTAAATAATTCATTTGGACTATACTTTATAATAATAATATAATATCTATGGACGCTTCACACCACGTCAGTCTGGCCCCATGCAAAGTACAAGGACTTGTGCAGTTACAGGTACCAGACAACGGAAATATATTTAATACTTATCTTCTATACATGTATTTAAGATTTTTATTATATCATACACATAATATTTAATACACATCCAGACCCATGAACATTGAAACTTTTTGTTCCGTCGGCGGGATTCGAACCCGCGACCCCCGGCTTGAGCTACCAACGCGCTCACCACTGAGCCACAGAGGTAAATTTTGTACTGAATGTTTATCGTATAAACAAATTTACGGGATTTATAGCTTTGTCCACAAACAAAATATTAGCTTTGTCGTCCAGAAGACGACACTGCGCCTGAGGGTCGAGCGTCTGCAGTCTCGCCACAAGGTTAACTTTAGCTCATTGTGGTGAGAGTACCGACGAATCTTCTGTCGACTTTCGAGGCGCCGGAGTTCTGGCCGATGGATGTGGTCTACCGAAGGTTCCGGGGGAGACTCCGGAACTAAGCGAGTCACGTCACCGGCAAAACGTGACAGTGTTAGTTTTTAAGTATATAATATAAAAAATATGTATGTTAGTTTTAAGATATTTATTATATAATTAATATTTATTTATTTATTTATGTGACATGGAAAACTTACAGCTAAGTAACATCAGTGGAAATTTTATATGTGGGTCAGAAAGCCAATTACAAGTTTTCACCTCTAAGTGACAGAGCAATTGAATACAAGATATTGTGAACGGTCTTAATAATTAGATACAGATATTATGTTTTTAAGTAGGATAACAAAGATACTTAAACAAAAAGTTTAAACTTTAAATTATAAAGGTAGGTCTGACTAAATACCAGAAAGAAGAATATGCTAATTATATCGTACAATTTACCATAGTATTGTGGTTTGAATATATTATACAAAATTAGGAAATCAAGTTATCAAAAAATTTGCAGCTCAAGCTCCTTCTAATCGACGTTGTCTTAGTAGTGAATACATCAAGATCATAATCTCGGCATAGCTTGTTGAAGTTGCGACTCGCTCTCACAACATACGAGTTTTGTCTATAGTTGGTGGAGGCTTTTGGTACCGCTATTGGTGGGTTGAATCTTGTGAATTTAGTAGGAACATTTATCGAGAATTTAGAAAGTAGTTGTGGGCAGTCTAATTCATTTGACATCGTCTTTAATAGTAAAGAACAATCAGCTATCATGCGTCGTGTTTTTAATGGTAGGATATGAAATTTCTTACAAAGGCTTAGGTAATTGTCCGAGTGGTATGCAATTTTTTGATGATAGCACAAAAATTTGATAAAACGTTTTTGAGTCGCCTCTATACGGTCTACATATTTATGATAGTAAGGGCTCCACACCTGCGAGGCATACTCGAGATGACTTCTGACATATGTGCAATACAAAATTTTCAAAGTTTTCGCTTCAGTAAAACAGTTCGACATACGCATCACAAACCCCAAGGCCTTGGAAGCTTTATTAATAATCGCCTCGATCTGAGTATCAAAAATTAGTCTGCAATCATAATGTCCACCTAAATCACGAACACAGCTTGACCTAGATAAGGTTTGGCCTCCTAATGAATAATTCTCGTTTATGGCAAAGCGTTTCCGAGTATACGTTATTATTGAACATTTGGTAGGATTAAGATCTAGTTTGTTCATTTTGCAATAGTTTTCAAGGTTGGAAAGGTCTATTTGAAAGTTGCGAGCATCTTCGGATGACTTTATAATAGCGTAAATTTTCATATCGTCCGCAAAACACAAAAGATTTGCGAACTTTAAGCAGGAAGCAATGTCGTTTACGTAGATAATAAATAATAAAGGCCCGAGTAGCGAGCCTTGAGGCACACCGCTCGGTACACGAACCCAGCTAGATATATAATTATTGAGCACTGTAGCCTGAGCTCGATTCTCGATGTAAGAGGAGAACCATCTAAGAAGATCTCCATGTATACCTATATTTTTTAGCTTGAAAATTAGTATTTCATGGTCGATGCGGTCGAACGCTTTGCTATAATCAGTGTATACACAGTCAACTTGACTACCCTTGTCCATTGCGTTTGTAATGAAATCGTTAAATAGTATAAGATTTGTGATGGTCGATCGACCTCTTATGAAACCATGTTGAAAAGGACTAAAATAATTTTTGAGAGCATCACAAACTTGGTTAAAGATTATTCTTTCGAAAACTTTGGCAATGATACACAGTTTAGAGATCGGTCGATAATTGGTTAAGTTAGTTTTTGAGCCCTTTTTATGAATAGGAGTGATAAAAGCTTGTTTCCAAATTTTAGGAACAGTACAAGAGTGTAAGGATTTCTTAAATAAAATTGAGATTGGTCTGGATATAGAGGACGCACATCGCACTAAAAATTTTGCTGGTATGTTATCAGGGCCCGCTGCCTTAGTAGTGTCAAGTTTACGAAGCAAGCTAGAAATCTCTTCATCGTTAATTTTAACACTAGAGATGGAGATGTTGTTATTATTGGCACCTCTTGGGGGGGCTGAAGTCGGAAGTGATTGACTGAGAAATGTGGAATGAAAATAAGAGGAGAACGCTTCGCAGATGCCTTCCCCAGTTGAATAGATCTGGTCATTATATTTAAGCGAGCTGGGGATTGCATTACTGTTGTTTCTAGTCTTGACGAAGGTCCAGAAGTGTTTGGGATTATTTAAAATAGATTTCTCTGTTAGTTTTAGATAATTTAGGTAACAATCTTTTTCGGTAATTTTAACTTTATCGCGAAGAGACTTGTAAGATAATTTGTCACATAAGTTATTAAATTTTTTTTATTTTTAGATAGGTTTTATGTTTGTCTTTTATTAATTTTATAAGCGGTGATGTATACCAAGGCGGATAGGTTTTATTCCGTTTATGTTTTTGCGGTATGTAACAATTGTGTAGTTTAATAATTGTTTTGTTAAAGTAATCCACTAACTCATCCATACCAAGGTAGGCGAGTTTGCTTTCCCAATCAATTTTTAAGATTTCATTATTGATGGAGTCAAAATCCCCCTTATCGTGTAAGTATAGGGTTCTGGGAGCCTGGTGTAATAGGGAAGTCACAACAGATTCAAAATCTATCAAAAGCCCGGGGTGATAGGGATCAATAGGTACTAAGGGATCGAGACATTCGGAGACTTTAAATACCTCGTTTGAAATGACCAAGTCTAGTATTTTGCCGTATTTGTTGGTAACCATATTATATTGGTTTAAGTCAAGAGTGCAGAGTTCATCAGCAAGGACATGTTCATCGCCGGAAGTGAGATTGCTTGGAATCAAGCATGGATTGGAAGATTGAGAGGGTAACCAGTCAATTCCACTCAGGTTGAAATCGCCTACGATCAGAAATGTGCTTGTTGGGTGATTGAGGACCGACTGATTGAGTTTAGTAAGAAAATTATTTAATTGTATCGAAAATGACAAGCCCTGATTTTGCTTACATAGGTAGATTACACATATATATAGATTGGTTATTTCACGCGAGTTCGATTTTTTGTAACGTAAGTTTACCCAAAGGTCCTCAGCGGTAGAGTGAAACAGTGGTTGAGAAGTAAACGAAAATTCCTTTTTTGCTGCTATCAATACTCCTCCACCTCTTGTCTGACCAGTCGCGACATAGTCGCGGTCTCGCCGCCAGACGATGTAGCGACTGTCAAACAATTCAGAGCTAAGGACGCCATCCGTAAGCCACGTTTCCGTTAGCAAGATAACATCATAATTATTTAGTAGCATATGACGGTAGAAAATATCCGACTTGGACCTCAATCCCCGTACATTTTGATAAAAAATACGTAAGTTATATTTTTTGTCAGTCATTTTGTAAAGCAGAAATTATTAAAAATTGATTGGTTAGCAAAAACTTACGAGTTATTGTGATTAAGTTACTAATACAAGTGAGCAAACGCATCATTTTATAATAACAAAACATGAGTGAATGAAAAGATAAATAAACATAAATACGATAACTCGAAACAAAGGGGTGCCATAAATTACTTTTTGTATTGAACGAGTCCGAGTAAGGTGTAATTAGTCTTATCGGTCCACCAGGTACATGAGCGCAAACAAGTTTGAAGTTAGGTACGATAGAGGACAATGCAACGCATGCAGGTGCGAGCGAGACGCATAAAGTATTCGCAGCTTCGCCGTGATTGTAGCATCGATACAAACAATAGCAACCGCCCAAGGCAGGGGTATTCAACCATACGGGTTGTGATATAATATAATTATAAGTTAATCTAGGTGAACTAAATTTACGTAGGTCTGTAATAGTGACAAATAGTCTAACTTTAGTTAATTTAGTTTGAAAGCTGATTAAATTATCTTGTTTAAATCTAGTTCCTTTCTTATAATTAAAACTTTCGCAGTATTGTCTTTAAGGACATGGATTTTGCCATGTTTAATCCATACATACAGATATTTTTTGTCCTTGGCGATGGCTTTTGTCTTGCTTAAAAGCTTCTTATGTTCCGGACTTAGATGATCGTTGATATACACCCTCTGGGATGAGCCATGAAAACCGATGTCAGCTGTGTTCAGATTCTTAACCAGGCGGGCTGCAGAGATGAAATCTTCTTTGGCGAATCTATTCAGAAAGCTTATGACAAGTAACTTTTCCTTTGAATTGTACATAGGCACTCGCGAAATATAGTTGATTTGGGATTTTGTGTAGTTATAATTGACTCTGCGACATATAGCTTCCAGGATAGAAAACGGGTTTTCATCTTTTTTAAATGGCACGCCCTTAATCTCAACGTTACTAAGGCGGCATCGTTGATCGTAGGTAGAAGAAAGCTCGTCGTTATATATATATACCTTATATAGCGTTATATATATATATATATATATATATATATATATATATATATATATATATATATGTTAGATTTAAGGTATCTGTTATATGGGCCTTTGATGCCCGAAATAAATGATTTGATTTGAATAATTATTATAATTAGACTAAACCAGGGGTTCCCAATCTTTTTCAGCCTGCGGCGCACTTATAAATCAATATTTTGTCACGGCGCCCTACTCTACCTATATAGGTACATAAATCAGTGTTGCCAACTATGGAGATTTCCCACAAAATTTAGTGGGAAAAAATAAATTTAGTGGGGTTTTTAGGGGGTAAAATATCTTGGGGATATTTTTGGGGATGAAATTTTTGAAGAATGGATATTTTTTTTAATAACAACCTTAGAGTTTGGTATCGATTTTAATACATTTTATAAAGAAAATTACTGCAACAACTACTAGATGGAACTGCCACACAAAGCACATGTCTCTATAGTTGAATTTAATAACATTTTAAAAATAAAAAATGTACAACTTATGTATTAATTTTATTTAAAAAAGCATAAATTATAATTAAAATTAACATTTTAATAATAAATGCTTACTGATTCTTAATTTTCTGGAATGTTGAATTATTTTTTTATTCCAACAATATAAAAATATATTGTAAATTTTGGTGACTTTTGTCGGTTAAATTTTAAACAAATAATTGACTGTCGCCATCACGATCGCCATGGCTGACCAGCTGAAGGTGTATTTCAGCGTTTTTTGGTGAGTTTTGGTTGAAATTTAGTGGGTTTCGAAGTTGCTTTAGGGGGAAAATGTTATGAAGAGTTGGCAACACTGACATAAATAGACGCCTTTAATAAATTATAGTTAGTTAAGTTAAGCAGGTAAATAATAATAAGCAAATATTTAATCATCTGCCTGCTTTGTATACCTAATTCATATTATAATTTTATTTTATAATATATTTTGTGGTTATGAATAACTAGCTGTTGCCCGCGACTTCGTCTGCGTTAACATAGTATAATAATAAAGATGGATAACTTTTTCCCCTTTTTGTTGTTCCTTATACAAAGGGTAAAAACGGGACCCTATTTAAGCAAACGTCAAACGCAAATGTCAATAAACTTTCATGTTTCTAACTCAAGAAATGACGGACTTTCATTGGAACTTTCTACCCCAATTTCACCCCCTTGGGGGTAGAATTACCAGAAACGCTTAAATACGTATCCATTCATTTTTAATCAGTAGCACAAAAATAAAGTTTCATGTTTCTAACTCAAGAAATGACGGACTTTCATTCAAACTTTCAACCCCAATTTCACCCCCTTGGGGGTAGAATTTCCAAAAACGCTTAAATATTTATCCATCCATTTTAATCAGCAGTCCAAAAATAAACTTTCATGTTTCTAACTTAAGAAATGACGGACTTTCAATTAAACTTTCAACCCCTATTTCACCCCCTTGGGGGTAGAATTTCCAAAAACGCTTAAACACGTATCCAATCATTTTTAAACAGTAGCCCAAACATAAAATTTCAAGTTTCTAACCTAAGAAATAATGGACTTTCATTCAAACTTTCAACCCCAATTTCACCCCTTTGGGGGTAGAATTTCCAAAAACGCTTAAATACAGTTTTTGCTCAGCGATGATGAATCAGTCAGTCAGTCAGTCAGTCAGTCAGGACATGTAATTTTATAAGTATAAATAGATGATGGAGGATCGACTCACGGCGCCCCTCTTGTCTTTCCACGGCGCACCAGGGCGCCGCGGCGCACAGTTTGGGAACCCCTGGACTAAACTACAAACGAAAAGAACGAAAAATATCCGAATCCATTTTTGAGGACAAAATTCTAGGAATTCTTGTGAGCTCATATTATGTGGTTACAGGTTACAAAGTTGTTTTCTTTTACGTATGTATTTACTATTATAATATTATTATACTAGCTGACCCCGCGAATTTCGTTTCGCTGACAATGCAATTATGATATAATTTTCATTAAAATTATACCTAATTTTTTTTATAAGATAGTAGGACGTAAGTCTGCTAAAGATTAGTGCAGCAGCGCGCGCGCTGTGTGAACACCTTATAGTTGGGGAGGAGAAGAGGGGATTTCGGGAGTAGCTCGAGCGTGTCAGATTAAGCTTGCATAGGCTTCCGACATGTGTCTAGTTATCATGGTATAGAAATCAGATTTCTCACGTGGTGGGTAAAAAAAAGACGGGTTGCACTCCGGGAGTGCCGGCAGAAGTGAAAACTTGATTATTAACGTTTTGCATTTTTTTAACCCATTTTTTATAAAAATCGATTATTAAAAAATCGATTTTTTTAATTAATCGAAACCCTTACAATCGATTTTAGCCCATTTTTTATGAAAATCGATTTTTTTCAATTAATCGAAACCCTTACAATTCGAGTTCGAGTTCGAGTTTTCGAGTTTTCGAGTTTTCGAGTTCGAGTTCGACACAAAACACTACTCTCCAACCGTCTTACGGTTTTTCTATGGTTTTTCGATCAACACGAAAATCTGACGCGAGTTTCACAGTTTTTACCCATCCCACAAAAGTGCTCAACGCCGCTAAAGAAGTTTTCACTTCAAAAATTTTTTTTGAATGTTGAAATGTCGTCGGATCTGTCAGAGATGTTAAGTATACCCCAAAGAAGCTTCCATATAAAGCACTGACTATTCAAAGGTTAGATAAGCCTGTAGGGACATTTTAAAATATATTATTTATAATTTACCTAAATATGCAAGTTTTTGAATATATTTTCTTTCTCAAAACTTTGAAATGGCTGCGGTTTCTAAACGCACCGCTAAAATAAAAAAAACGCTCTAAATATTTTTTTCAGCTTTACCTAATGTACAAAACCTACTAGGTCTCCATGACGCTCGAAACCTAGTAGGTCGACGCACACGTTGCGGCGTGTTGCGTCGCAACGCTGACGCAACACGCCGTGTGGACTGGCTCTTACACCGACCAATGACGATGTGACAGACGGATTCAGATTTCAGACACGCTGGCGATAATAGTGAGAGATTTATTAGATTTGTTAGTGACATCCTCAGATAGTTGAACATTTTTTCAGGATATTTGCCTAAATCATAGAATTTAAGAAAAACACCACTTTGGCTTCGGTTTGATAAAAACAAACATAAAGCTCGATTTACACGGGTGACTAACGGGTCGATTTTAGTCACCCGGCAAGTCACCAGTCGAATCACCTGTCCAAGTCGAATCGCCACCCCATTTACACGGGTGACTAACGGGTCGATTTTAGTCACCCGGCAAGTCACCAGTCGAGAAACATTCGCAGCAAGCGATCGCTTGCGACTGAGCGTTTGCACGGTCGATTTTAGTCACCAGCCGCATGCGGCCGCTGGCCGCACGATTTTGGGGCTTGCTACTTTAGCCGCATGCGTCGTAGTCGACTTGCCATTTACACGGTCGATTTTCGCCGTGCGGCGAAAATCGTGCGGCTTTAGTCACCCGTGTAAATCGGCCATAAGTTGATTTTTGTTTTGCCACATCAAAGGTATCGCTAGAGATTTCATATTTCACTATGACCACAGAATATATTATGACGCGGACGTAGAAAAGAACATTCAATATTTTTTTTCATTTGTCGTCAAATGAGGTCTTTATCGTACAGGTTTCGAGAGAAAAATGTTTTTTTTTTTTGCTTTTTAGATCATTGATTTCTCTTTCTTTCGGAGTGGAGGTTAAAGATAAAAGTGATTAGGGTTGAATTAGTTCACGAATAAATTCATTCGGTACAAATTTAAGAGTCCGTATATGAAATTTGCCGATTTCGCTGATTTAACAGACGTAATTTAACAGTTAAAATACAGTATTTCTATAAGTTTTAATGCACAACATGTAAGATCATTTCAATTATAATATAATGTTGGAGCTAGATTTTTTTAAAGTATTTTTAAATAATCATAATAAATATAAGTAAAAGATTTAGAATATCACCTGTTTATGGATTGTATTGACGTCTTATCGGTATGAAAAAAATACAATGACTGTTGAGAAAGTCGTCTATACAATGTTGGAATTCCTTTTTACCACTTTAATATGAAATAGTTGAGTAAAAAAATATGTAACTCTGCAATATTTTAGAGAAAATGGGCAAAGAATTGCTGTTAATTTCGGCCACTTGGAGCTGTAATTCATAAAAAGAAAACAACAGAAATAATCTATAGATAAAATTCTATCCAATTCGAGAAAAAAGAAAAAAAAAACAAATTGTGCCAAAAAACACGATTCAAAACAACCTAAATCTCACATTATATTACTCGCCGCAAGGCTCGAGTCGGCTTTCCGCGCTTAAATATATTTTTAAATCTAATAATTAATATATATTTTTTAAATCTAATAAGGGGAAAAAACTTTACCTACTACAATTTTCTCATTCTCTATGAATTAGAGTGGAATTTGTGAATTCATTCGAGTTTCGACGTACGGGAATGATTGTTCATTGTTCAACTTCAAGCAAATCAACTCAAAGACTTAGGACTGTGGTTGCATTATATTTGGCAACTTTTTAGAATCTCTAGGGTGGGGCAGCTGCCCCTCTCGCCCCCCCTTGGCGACGCCCTTGACTGTACCCATGGCTTTCCAGCTCTGTCATTGGAACAAATTGTGTCGCAGAACATACATGGCACGTCCGCGTTTGCAGGAACCATATTTGTATACGAGTCGTCATAATCGGTATTTACGGCGTCTTCGTCACTTTCAGAGCTACTGCTGGATATTGTAGTGTCTCTCTGGCGTCAAACGGCATTCCTACCAAAGCCTTCTCCATAGTGGTTATGTCTTCCACGTCATGAAACTCTCTTACATGTAATGTGACCCCCGGGGCCACATTACGACCAATGTGAGGGGGCCAAATTACAAGTATTGCTAACATTTAAACAAACGTTCCAAAAATATTTATTAAATGTCTAATTTTATATTTACCTTTTAAATTCCGTAGGAGAAGAGTTTTATGTATCCGTTGTTCGAACCCAAAAGCCAAATCTTTCTATTTTTTAACAACTATCGAAACAAAATCACACACACTTAAAAGTTTCGCCGGTCGCAAGTTTGAACTCGATCAAATGACAATCGAACGTGACAGCTTCTGTTGGATTTGTACGGCACTAAATTAGTTGCACCAAAATTATATTAGATAGCGTTGTTAAAACATTAAAATATTGAAGGGGGCCAATATACATGCAGGGGCCACATTACCAACTTTTCCCAATATATGATACACAATATATTTAATACACATCCATGACCCAGGAACTTAGAAAACTTTTTGTTCCGTCGGCGGGATTCGAACCCGCGACCCCCGGCTTGAGTTAGGTACCAACAGCCCACCAACTGAGCCACAGATGTCGTCGAAAACACGAATTTATCCGTCCTATATCCCCTCTAATATCGCGTGGTATTCCACTAACCAATAGCCGCGTACTGACCAAGCGAGCCGCCTCGCCGCGGCAGCCTCGCGCGCATTTGCTCGGTCGGTCAGTACGTGTTAGTGCGCGGCAAACGTCCGAGGCGCCTTTGAGCATCGACAAAAAACCGACAACTTTTGGCTCGGCCGCGGCACGCTCGGGCGAGGCAGCGACTAGCGAGGCGGCTCGCTTGGTCAGTACGCGGCTAATGCTGAATTACATGTGAACAGTGAAACAATGAAAAAATAGTTGGACGAATTTGTAGGAATTACAAATGCGAAGCTCTCTGCCCAAATTGCATGGGAATGTCAGGAATTGTCAGTGTGCCCGCATTAATAGCAAATATAGACGCTTTTGAACCGAGTTAATTAGTTGAAGATTCCGTTTTTGTGCCCCTTTATGACAATACGAGACGTTTGACAATGAATCCTACGCAAATACGTGGAAGAACTAAATTGGCTTGTTAGAATAAATGACAATTTTACCGTATAAATATATATGAAATTTTCTTTGCCTATGCGGTTGTTTTGATTTGGCAGAATGGGATTTGAAACATTAAATATGTAGTATTGTAGTGGTTAGTGTCTCCATCATTAGGAGTACATAATCATCTAGACTTGTGTTTTATGAACCTGTAAATATGATATTGTTTACATTTTTTTTAATGACTTATTCAAAACATCAACATCACCTTCTTAATAGAAATAATAATCAATATTATAATATTATATTCACAAATCGTACTTTTTACTTTGAAATTAATAATAATGTTTCAAAGATTTTTAATAATAATAATGTTTCAGTAAAAATCTGGTTTTTCGGCAAAGGAACTTCTTCCCGGTATTATATTCCCTTCCCGGTAACGGATAGAAATAGATAATAATATTATAATAACTCCCACACCGGTTTCAGTGACGGTGGACAGTTTCATTGAAACCGGGCCAGGTACGCAGGAGTATTTTTATAGTGCCCAAGTGTATGCGAAGTACACAAGAGCACTCCCTATTCCTTTTACTCTCACAAACCCAGTGGGACGGAGGACCGTCACGACTGGCGAGAGATCAGGCGCAGGACTGACTTTTTACATGCTCATCCGACGCATGGAACATCTTACTTGTCAGACAATCAGGTAATCTGCCTGAATTGTCCTAAACAAACTTGGAAATAACATGTTTCCAACGCGGGAATCGAACCCATGACCGCCGGAGTCAAGAGCTAAGCTCTAAACTCCTGTCAAAAAAAATTTATAAAGTGGGCAATTTGAAATAGTTTATAGTTTAAAGGTTCGGACTGTACTTAACCCGATAATAGTAAAGTTAACCTGTGCAATATTAACACGGCTAACCCTCCCGCTGCGGGTCGCTCAGGCCAAATTAGATTGCCGGGTTATATACAGCCTTATTGGTGGGGGCGGTGTTGAATAATGCCTCTTCAGTTTCTATTACATTGTACCTATGTGTTATAATTTTGTATTGAAATTTCAACGTTCCATATTATATTATGATTGAAGTAAAGTATATTATATTATATTATATGGGGGTGAAGTTTCATCATCACAGTCCCGCCCCGAAGCCTTCAGGGAGAGGGTACTGCGGATTCGCTTTCGCCCGTTAGCACATTGCTTCCCAAAACTTTTGAAACTATTGTACTTGTGTAGATAGCTGTTTGCTTTTGCATTATGGTTAGATCTAATTTAGCGTTCAGTATGTCACAGTATCTACGAATGTTTTTGGTGACCATTCCTGTTGCTCCTATTACTATTGGTATGATGATGGCTTTGGTTTTCCAGAGTCTGGTTATTTCTTTTTTCAGTCAGTAGGTATCGTGACATCTATCAGGTAAGTGATGATGAGTAAGGTCTATTGTGGTTAACTTGTACGTCTGTCTGCACTGGCATCTCCCACATGAGCTTGGCTGTATCGTTCTCTTTAACTTGGGGTTGTGTGAGCTTATCTTTTCTCCATAGCTGATTGTATTGAAATTGTGTTTTTTGCTTAGGGCCCAGTAAATATATTGAACGATTTTGTTATGTCTTTGTGTGTACTGTGTTCCTGCTAATTTTTCGCAACCTGAAACTATGTGTTGGAATTTTTCATCTTTGGTAAATCATATTCGGCATTTTCCATCTGCATCTTTCTTTAGTATGTCTCGCTCGAACTGTTTAGTAATTATAGATTGGTCCTGGATTGCAAAAATAGCTGCTTCTAGCGTAGGAGATATCATTTGTTTTTTGATCCAATTAAACGAGAGTTTTTTGTCGATGTTCTCTTTTTTAACCGACTTCCAAAAAACGAGGAGGTTATAATATGTTCGGCTGTGGATTTTTTTTGTATGTTCAACGATTACTCCGCCGTTTGTGAACCGATTTTCGAAATTTTTGTTTTGTTGTATTAGGTTTCACTCCAATTTGGTACCATGTACCAAAAGTGGTGACCTGATGATGGAATCCATGAGTAATCGAGGAACTCCTCGAAATTTATATGGAAACATATAGTGATTTTGGTTTTATATGAAGTGTACTAAGAATATGCTACCAAAAAGTCAAATATTGGGTCAAGGTATACCATGGTTTCAAAGATGCTGAGAGAACTCCTGACTTCTTATAGATACACGTTTGGGGGCTTCGGCGTTGTTTGCTGTTCTTATAGAACAGAAAGCATATGCTACTATGCAATTCATATTCATCATCATCATCATCGTCATCATCATCATTACCACGTCGTGTTAAGGTCACCAATGTCTCATGGCACAGAATAGATAATAGTACAAGGCATAGGTATGGATACAATAATAATAATTATGTACTGTATAACAACACCAATAGGCTGTTTATACACGGCGGTCGGCGCCGCAGAGGGGATGGCGTCGCCGCCGCGCGCCGCGCGGCGCGTGCACGTTGTTATCGCAGTCGCCGGTGACCGCTTGGGGCTTGAAGCATTGAAATTGTTAAATTACCTAGCACATGTTCACTTCACTGGTAATACATATATTTTGTGAGTGTGAGTTGTGACTCTTAACAAATTGTAATAAGATACGTAAAATATACGCGATGGTTTACTTACTAGGTAACTAAAAAGAGTGAAATTATTATTTTTAACAAAAAATTAAAACCGACTTCCAAGGTAAAAACAATAATAACATTAATATGAACTAAAAAGTATTAAATAATTTTTCCTATCTAATAGTGCCTTTTTCCGAATTCGGCTAAACCTCAACTATTTCTGTACTCAATCTTCATTATTTTGAAGTCGGTACCAGATAGCCGAATCTTCAGTTCTCTGACAGAATATTTGAAACTTTTGGAACTGGCACCGACTTCAAAATAATGAAGATTGAGTACAGAAATAGTTGAGGATTAGCCGAATTCAGAAAAAGGCTCTATTAGATAGGAAAAATTATTTAATACTTTTTAGTTCATATTAATGTTATTATTATTTTTACCTTGGAAGTCGGTTTTAATTTTTTGTTAAAAATAATAATCTAGGACTTGTTTATGGAATTGTGCGCGCAAGGGTTTCAACTTCCAGGTGTGTATATTCTTTTTTATTATAGCTTTTTTTATATCCGTATCATTTATATTACGTCTTCCATTTAATCCTATTTCTTTTGCATATTTCTGCATTTACATTTATTGAGTATTTTTTAAATATTTTTGTAACTTTCTACTTCTGCTTTTTGCTGGTGTGCCTTATTTAGTGCTAATAATTTTCTTGTTTTAGTATCTATTGCTTTTATATCTCTATCTTTGTAGTTAACTATGCCGAATGAATTGAGTAGTACTGGAGTTGCATACGCATATATTGCTTTCATTGTATTTCTTGCGCTAAGGTGTGTGTTCAGTATTTTCTTAGTTCTTTGAAAGTATTCTTTTGTTATTTGATGCCGTAGTTGCTGATGATTCAGTTTAATTTAATATAATCAAAATATTTTTAACAACTTAATTAAATTCAGTATACATAGTTTTAATATTTTATTCTGGCCAGTGATTTTATATTTTCCACTGACAACGTGAAACCGCCCCATGATCGCCCCACTTGTAGTTGTGGGGTTGACGGATAAAATTGGGTATATAAACCCTAAGAACGCATTATAGGGCCTATTTGAACGAGGGAAAGACTACTAGAGGAATCTATGCCCAAAAGTGGACCGAATATACAATTGTCTAATATTAAGAAATAAAGCATTGTAATCATAATATGTTGTGGAGTTTTTGTCACATAATAATAATTATTTGATAGATACTCATTTATGTTCTGCTGCTGTTTATGCTCGTCCCAGTAGGACGAGATTTCTTAATACTCCAAAGTTCAGTAATTTTTAAAACTTTAAAGTTAAAATGAGACCGTATTGGAGATCATTGTTCGTCATTTATCAGTAAGTCTGTCACAACTCACAACTCGCTATTGGCAGTACTTGGCACATGAATTAATAAAACCATTTCTTGTGCCAGGTTTCCTACTTTTTACAAGTTAAGTTAACAAAAAAAACAAAATAGTGCTTTCATAGAATAAAACTTAACATATCTACAAAAAGTTAAAAGAATCCAAAGTTGAAAGTAACGTGTTGCCAATTTAGTGATAAACGAAAAAGTTAATGCTGGAACATGCTCGCAAAGAAACTCCAACACGTACAAATAACATTAGCTTAAGCTTTAGCTAGCGATAAGTTTTAATCTTGAAAACAAAATATTTAGTTAAAAGATTCTGCTTTGTTTTAAAAATATTTGTTATGTTTTAATGTACGAAGATATGCGTAAGGATTTCAAAACTTGGTGAATAATACGTAATTAAACCAGGATTACCTTTGTATTATTATAGTGTAATTGTGTGTGGTATTATTAACCAACTTTAAAAAATGGAAGTCATCATTTCTACATGTATTTATGTAATATTTCCAGAACTGCCCAGTTTTCGTACTTATATTATATGTTAGTCTATAACAGTGATCTATAATATCAGCATCTGAAAATATAAATAGTGCCAAATTTTTGGATCGTATGTATGTATATTTGTAATATGGATGTATGTTTTTATGTTTGTGTTCGCATATCTCTGGGAACTACAAGTCCGATTTAGGTAATTTTTTTTGTTTTAGTTTTTTGTATTTTTCAACTAAGGGAATACTTCTTTCATTAATTAAAATAGGTCCAGTGGTTTTTGACATAACATTATAATCTTAATTCTCAATTATTACGTAAAATTTTGTAGTCGGTTTTATCTTTAGATAATAGTATTTTAAAAAGATAAAATTGACTTCAATTTTTACGTAACTGCGAATTAAAATTCCCTTATCTAAAGAACTGCTCAACCAATTTTAATGAAAGTTGCAGTATTCCCTAAGTTGAACAATACCTAGTACAAAAAAAATCTAAAATCGGACTAGTAGTTCCGGAGATACGCGAACACAAACATAAAAACATACATACATACACATAACAAGGGACATACACACAGTAAATTATAATCACCTAGTTTCTGTTACACCAGAGTAGATAGAATTATAATATGTCTATTATGGCTACAACTGGTCACAGAATATACATGTATATTAGTTGTACCAACAGAATTCCCACTGGCGAAACCCGTTTAAAGAATTAACGACTCATGCTACGATACTATTTGAACTTTATAAAGTTCAAATTCCGACCGCGCAGTGCTAGGTGCCTACAATTATATTTGCCTTCATCTCCCCTCTCTTTCTATCGCATAACTCGTACCTTTTCTGAAGAAATCACGGTTGTCTCTTTTAAAAAATAATATTATAATCTTTATATTTAATTAACTACATTTTATTTAACTCGAAATAATCTAAGATATTGTTATGTCTTAGTACTATGTAGATTTAATTATCATAAATTCGCGTGTAACTAGTTACGCGTACTTAGATTCGATAGGTACCGTATCTTAATTATTGAAACCGGTCTTATATTACCTACTTAACCCGGTGAGAATGTGGCAGGGTATTTTACACCCTGCCCATCACTTAAGTGCACGTAGTTTTTTTATTTCGCGCTTAGTAACAACGGGACTTTCAGTAGCTGGAGACAAGAGAGTGCGGAGGGTATTAGTGGCGATACCCTAGTGTTGCGCGTACCTGCGCGGGAGTTATAGGCTTCCTAACCTACTTCGGGTAGATTTTACCCTGCCACATAGCTGGTTTATGTATTTTTAATTTTATTTTTTGTAATTTATTTGGCTTTTCACTTTGTTTTTTTGTAGTTTTCCTTGAAAATAAGTGACGAACGTATTGAATTTATGATAAAAGAAGTTTTAAACGATTTTTTCAACGAGTCTGACTCTAAAGTTGGGTCTGAACCCTCAACTTCAGCATCAATAAATATTCCTGGAAGAACTGTTAGACGTCGTGACTGTCCCTATTAGAAAGATTAGAAGAATAAATATGGTTGTAAGCACTGGAAAAAGCCATATTGTAAGGAACAAGCAATATTTTTTGGCTATATAGTAGCACAATGTTCAAGACTAAAAAAAAATTAATTATGTCTGATAATTAATATATAGTTGATTTAATTTTTTTTATAAGAATACCTCATTACTTATACGTCATAAGTGATATCATCTAAAAAATACGAAGTTACTTTATGTTTTCTTTTAGTTTTCTAAGTCAATACTTTCTGTTGATTGTTAAATCTATATTTTTTGTTTTCGGTAAAATTAATAAGTATACATATAATTTATATACAATATTTTTTTAATAAATATCATAAAGGCTTTACTAAAAGTGAATAAAATAGTAAATATTATATACTTAATACAGCTATATTTTACATCACAGTATGAATTATTACATAAGGGTATAATTTACCCTGCCACATTCTTCGCGTAACACTTTTTCACCACATTCTCGCCGGGTTAAAGTGTTAGTATAACTTAGTTATTTTTGTAAACAAATGAGGTTTCGAATAGTAAAGAAAGTTAAATTTGGTTTACAATCCGTGTTAAGACAGTTAAACACTGCGCAATATTTCTTTGCCCTTTTCTTTTTATTGTCCATTGTGAGATTAATATCAATTCTGTGATAGCGATCGAATAAGAACTCACGCAATACGCAGGTATGCAACGAACAACTCGTGCGCGTGCGTCACCGCTCGCTTGTGAGTCCCTACTGATTTGCCACCCGCGGGTGGTACTTACAGTTCGATGCCTATTCACGCGAGTGGGATAGGCCTAACCTGGTATCTTTTGACATAATATGACCCGTTTCAGTATCACATCTGTTTCAACATAATATTTACAAACAAATCCCGACTGGAAGCAAATCCGCGAAGCCGTATCCGGATTCAATTCTAAGCCAATGTATGTTTTGAAGCTATAAAATATTATAACGGCTCTTTTCTATTACACTACTCAACAAATTTCCAACTTTTTTTTTTATCTGAGTTCCTCCTATGTAATTATAATTCCTTATTATTTGCCTAACATAAATGTGTAAATAAAATTTTTGGATCACATCTCATTTCCGAGATAAATGCAATTATTCAAACATAATATGATTTTCTAGAAAAATCAAGCTCATACGTTAGGTTTTTTTTATGTTTTAATAAAAAAGGGGGAGATTTCTTGGTGCAGCTGGCTTTGCGCTTGTATTAAGATCCTGGAGATTCACTAATAAGGCTCCAACAGTAATCTGCTAGCATAACAGGCCCCATCTTGGAAAAAAAATCAGCCGTATCTTCATGAAAGCGGTCCCCATGTTCATGGCTAACTGATCCCATATTTTCGGGCAAAAAGTCCAAGTGCGAATTAAGTAAATTACATATAACATTCCTTTTTAATTTTAAAGTCCAACATCAGTTTCATTTTTGACGAAAGTCAGCGGATTTGTTGTGACCGAGAAAATTCTTTGTCACGTCAATAAAAGCTTAACTGCTTGTTTTTCAGTATAATTAAGAGTAAGTTAATGTAAGAGATGAATCTTCTATCGGCTTTCTTATACACTACCTACGAATAAGATTTGATTTTGACTTCGATTTTCGCCTAACTGAGCTTTGAAACTTGCTAGAGAAATTGTAATGCAGGACTATTTTTTTGTTCAAGTGTTTTACAAAAATATTTATAAAGCCTCATTTTATGTGTTACGGCAGCAAAATAATTAAGTCGAGCTCAACCAATGAACCGAATTTAACAATCTTATGTCCCGGTACGAGTGACTTTCGTGATGGCCAGATTTTGGCGTAAGTTCGCCAAAAATGTAACAAATAAGTTAGGACTGCTAATATTTACGCATATCAAATAAAATTTCATCAATTAAACTAACGTATAAAGTAAGTTTTGTTTATAAAATAATCCTATTTTCGAAATACCAGCTACATAAATATCAAACTTACGTCCACATTACAGAAAGTTTAAATTCATATTTCTCAGTTTCTAGATGTGATATCGAAATAAAATGCCTACATATATTAATTAGTAGTCAACCTCGATAAGAAAAGATATGTACCAAATCAGATTTTTTTTTTAGTGTTGAGTAGTGTTATACGTCAATACCTGCAGGATTAGCATAACAACAGTAGTTCAAATGACATTCGATTAAAATCGACATACTGACAGATTTTAGTGACAAGATGGCGGATTTCCTTTGTCTAACTGTCACTTTGTCTATTCTTTCGTAGAAAGAAACCGTTTCTATGGTGACCATGCTAAGCCTACTGAACGTTAATCTGATAAAAATGATAAGAAATTCAATTTTTTTATAAAAATATTTTTGGTTGGTTCATGGTTGCTTCATAATTCTTCTTTGTACTCATTGAAAATTCTAATTGTTTAGAAACTACACATTTTTTCCCGGTGAGTTTCCGAATTCCGATACCTTAAATACAATTAATCAATCAATCAATTATTCTTTATTGTTTACACAGTACAGAGAGAATACAAACAAATATTTAAACAAGATATTACATAGGTGTCACAATGGCGGCACCTATGTGCACACTGATACACAATGACGTAGTGATTTAATCGTGACTTAAGTAACATACAGAAACACCTGACTCCTGAGACACATTTCGCATATATTTTGCCTTTTCTAAACGTTATATAAATTAGGTTAAGAACTGATATTTTTTGCATTCAGGTTAGCATTTTCCAAACATAGGTCGCAGCATGCGTCTTTAGTATGTACGTGAGATTTGTAGCACCCATTTTTTTTCGGGCTTTAAGTAGGAAGCTTAAATATATTTCAAAGACTAGAAAAAGTCTTTAATTTGTCGATGCATTTAATGTTTTAGCTCTCACTTAAATAAATTCTCAACAAATATAGAAAAATATTTTCGGCCTATTTTACACATTTTTGGAGATATTTAAACGTTTTTTTAATACTTAAAAGTTATCATTTCTCTAAAAATTAAATACGCACAACAAGTAAGTTTAACACACTTTTCGTTACAACCCTTAAATCTACCCAAATCCTTTTATCTTGGTTACGACGAGCGTTAATCTCTAAAAACTTTGCAAAAACCTTATAGTTGTATTTAGCTTAGCAAAGCAAACTTTCTTTTTTAAAAATGGTGTATTTGGTTAATTTTCAACGTAAGCAATCGGTTAAGAGTCATTAAATAACAGGAACAAGAAAAAAATTTTTTTCGGGACCGGTTTTATATGTAGAAATATTAATTTTTAATTAAGGAACTAAAATATTAAAAGCACAAAAAAAATTTTGGTAAACTTTGCAAGTTATAGTGTAAAAAAGAAAATGACACCTCAAAAACAAAAATCCATTCACTATTACAATTTTCGGAGGTTAAAACCTCTGGCGACTGCAGTAGTTGTGCATTATTTTTTTTAACCCATTTTTTATGAAAATCGATTTTTCAAAAATCGATTTTTTTAATTAATCAAAACCCTTACAATCGATTAAATTTTTAACCCATTTGTTATGAAAATCGATTTTTAAAAAATCGGTTTTTTTAATTAATCGAAACCCTTACAATCGATTAAAAATATCGACAATCAAAAAAAAACAATCGATTGTTCGATTGATCGATTTCGATGTTACAACACTACTCTCCAACCGTCTTACGAACTTCCAAGGTTTTTCGATCAGCACGAGAATCTGACGCGAGTTTCACAGTTTTTACCCATCCCACAAAAGTGCTCAACGCCGCTAAATAAGTTTTCACTTTAATAATTATAGTCGATGCGTCAGATAGGTTAATAAATCGTCGGTCGTGAGTCGTGACTCCTGCGCACAGCTCCTGCGCCTGATCTATCGTCAGACACCTGACGATAGATCAGGCGCAGGCGCATCCGTCCCACGTGGCATGGTAAATATGTAATACTACAGGAAGATATATATTTTAAACATTGAAGATTATACACGTACTATATTGTAATTTATAATTCACACCTGAGTATAATACGGTCTGCTTCAATGAACCTGCTCCGTCGCAGAAACCAGTGTGGGAGGCATTATCATAATATTAAAACCGCCGAGACAATACTCATCGTACAAACGCAGTAACAGCGAACAGTTTTCTGTATTCAAATCCAATTACCTCACCGTAATGTTCTCAACAAGCTTATTAACTAGCTTACACAATTGGATCGTACTCTGATTTTAAACGCTGTTTAAATACTTTATGTTAGCTTATGTAGTAGGGTCCCGTAACAATTAGGATACCTCACTTGACAGTGGTACGTAAGTGTTTTGCGTGTGATTTTATTCGTTCGTAATTGGTTGGGTGGACATAATTATTTTGATCGCAAAAGTCCAAGCAAATATGTATTAATATGTATTCCATCTTCAATAATTGTATTAAGATAAATAGATTATAGCAGGCGTCGCGATTGTTCGTCTCTTAGTGTTTACCTTATTTCAAATTTATCGCCACAATAGATGACGCCCGCAAAATTCATTTATGGCGCGGGAACCGTAAATTATTCCAGGAAAAAGTATCCTACCAAAAACATTTCATGTAAAATGTTGCCGAGACGACCACATAAGGTTTGCCCTGTGAAAAAGATAGCAGATCTCATGTAGAGCCAAGCTTCTGAATCAACACGGCCTAAAGGGAAGTTAAGTTTTTTTTTTTGTATCGGGGATTTTTAATTTTTTTGAGTTAACACCCCTTAAATTGTGTGAAACTAGAGTACATCGACAGGAAACGTGTTTCTTACATTCGAGTCGTTTAAGTTTATTGCATACAAGACAGACCAGATGGCGAGGTCTGTAATTGCGTTGTTTCTGTCCCCGCGAAGGTGGCAGATGTTCGCAAGCACCACGCTCAGTATTGGACATTAAAAGGCTCAAAAGTTAGGAATGTCTTGTTGTGTCCGCTTAACCACAATCGCTTTAAACTGTCCACTAAAATGAGTTTATGTAATCTAGACAATAGGTTTGATTATATTATAGGTTTTCTTTTATTTTATCAGACTAGCCATCTCTAATTTCGTGGATTGAATTATCTAGTAGTAATTTTAAATAACGACAATCTTCATAATTTTGAAGTCGGTGCCAGTTCCAAATTAAGTTTCAAATATTCTGGCAGACTGAAGATTCAGCTATATCTGGTACCGACTTCAAAATGATGAAGGTTGAGTACAGAAATAGTTGAGGTTTAGCCGAATTCGGAAAAAGGCCATATTAGATAGGAAACATTATTTAATACTTTTTAGTTCTTATTATAAGGATGTTATTATTGTTTTTACCTTGGAAGCTGGTTTTAATTTTTTGTTAAAAATAATAATAGGACCGTCATATCGAAATATTATATCCTTTCTATCTCTGTTAGCTACCACTTTCGAGTGTTTTTCGCAGAGGAATTTCTTGTTCGTCTTATCAAAATGAAGCTACTCACTCACTAGCTAAATTAGCTTGATAGTAATAAAAAAATTGTTCTATGGAACCTCTACTACTAGTCATACGGCATACCATAAAGTACGGTTTTTACAGCGGCACAGTAGCTGTAGCTGTAGTTGAAGTAGCTCACAAGTATGAAGAGATACGTTTTTTTTACCCACACACAGCCTGCCAGGCACGTCAAACTTATGCTTTGTTGCGTCAAGTTGTCAAATTATTATGTGTGTTTTGAAGCTTGGTCGCTTAGGTTTGAACGAAGCTTTATAATCACCCGTCGCGTCGGGGGTTAAAAATGCTAGTGTAGACCTAGCCTTAGGAGTGGTAAGGCGTGGTCGCCATTCATCAAGTGATAGTGGGACTCTTTGCACAGTACAAGTAGGTAGTTTGATTGATGAAAAGGGCGGAGAAGGGACAGCCGTCGCTAAATACCTCCCACTCATTACCTTGTTAATTTTGTTAGACGTGGGCTTACATTTCTGTGGTCATCATAGGATTAGATGAGTTTAGTCTCCCCTGTGGTTTAAGGGCCGCAACTCACCGGAATGGCAGCGGCGAGGCGAGCTTTCAGTGTCATATTGTGATTTAAACTTTATCTTCATTATTATAATACATAGTATCGCTTGAGAAGTCTACGGCCGCCCGTGGCCGCTCGTGGCCGCTCGTGGACGCTGGCGGCCGCCGGCAGCGGCAGCGGCAGCGGCGAGGCGGCACTGAAAGTGCTCGCCTCGCCGCTGCCATTCCGGTGTGCCGCGGCCCTAAAACTTTTCTGCTGAATGTCGTGGATTTTATGTCTGAGTTTGAAACTTGGAACAACGGAAAATGTTGCTTCCAACTCAGACCATCATTACCTTGTTTGGAAAAGATCGCCAATTGCGTCGGTCGTCTGTCCCTCTGGGTTATGAGTGTGTAGAAGAGAGAGAAATCGTGTGCTGCACACTTTGGGCACCATAAAGTTATAAATTACTGTTTAAAGTAACTAGTTCAGTGGCCTGATTTCAATAAAATCCGATACCGGCCGAAGTTTGAATAGAGGGAAGTGGAGTTAAATTAACGTTAATAAATATCTAATTACAGGTTGTAACAAAAGAAAGTGATACTTAATGCCAAAATTAAATGTTAAATAAATTCTTTTCCACGCAGCAACTTTCACAATGAACTATACAGTATACCCCTGTATACTGTATAGTTCATTGTATACTCATACACAATTACACACCATAAGGTAATATTATTTTGTTTTGTTACATCTATACTAATATTATAGCGGAAGAGTTTGTTTGTTTTGTTTATTTATTTGTTTGTTTGAACGCGCTAATCTCAGGAACTACTGGTCCGATTTGAAAAATTCTTACAGTGTTAGATAGCATAGCCCATTAATCGAGGACCTGGCTTTATCATGCTAAGACTATTATAGGAGCGAAGAAATTGAGGAAAATGTGTAAAAAACGGAGGAAATTATTTGAAATTACTTATTACCTTAAGAACTACTGGAGCAATTTTTATGTTATTTGGCACACATGAAGAATAGATCACGTGAAGGGACATAGGCTATTTTTTGCTGAAAATTGTACGGTCTCCGTTAAATTACTGAATTACGCGGGTGAAGCCGCGCGGAACATCTAGTTCTTTATATTAGATAACGATAACTTTGTAACATCTTCAATAAATGAATGATGATGGTCGTCAATTGTTTTTGCTCACCTCAGTACTAAGTATTACCGTTGTGGTTAATTTTAAATTACACGTCCTAGTAAATTATCGGCCCATTAATTAGCGATCTGAAATAAAACGTCATAATATGAATTACTCTTATTATGTTTTCATTTAATATATTTTATTGGACACGTTTTATATTTAAGTGATATATGAGGTCATAAATTATGGTCGATTTAATTAATTCGTTCTGTTTATTATGTCGTAACTTAATTTATTCCGTAGTTGAGTGCGTTTTGCACTTAGAGTGCCTTCACATTAGGGGCGTCCATTAATTGCGTGAGGTGTTCTAGGGGGAGAGGGGGTCCAGCTAAATATTTCCAAATCTCACTTAGGGGTCGTAGCAAATACATATCATGTAATTTTTTCCAACAAAAAACTTAAATAATTGTGTAAAAAATTATTTGTCCATGAAAGTCTTGCAAAATCATCTTAAATTAAAGTAATAGAAAAAATTATTATGAACTTTTTTTATTTAAATTATCATGGAAAACTTGCGTGACATTAGGGGAGGGGGGGGGAGTTCATACGAAATCACACCAAAGGGGTCAAATATCCTCAAAAATACCTCATGAAATTATTAGATGCCCCCTTAGGTCGCCAAAAGTGCGGCGCCAGCGCAAACTTCTATACTGTAAAGGGAAGTGCGACAGCCGCGCGACAGCCGGAGACTCTTTTTGTATAGCAGCTGCGCTGCTGCCGCACTGCTGGCGACGAAATGTGAAGGTACCCTTAGTCCCTTAGATGGCGAATAAAAAATGTACTATCGAGGAAATTGGTTCCTGGGCAGTTGACAGACCACCGTCATTTGGTCGGATTATGTCAATTTAATGTTAATTATTGTGATCTGTCAGCTGTGTTTGACGTAACGCGACCAAACTACGTAGGTCCCCCATCTGCCTAGGAATCAACTTCTCTGATAGTACCTTATACCTAGGTTTTCGACCAAAGTACTAATTTTGTAAAGGCTCCGTTGTCCACTTCAGCTGTTACGGCGGCGCTCAGATACATTAAATGTATCATAAGTAACTAATTTTGTTACTTATGAAAGTGCTTTTGACGTACAGTAGATACGCCATAATAATAATATAAGATTTTGTATTCAATAATCTTAATCTTCCTACCTACAATACTGTGATGTTACTTCGCAAAACTAACAATAGTATAGAATTCTAAGCAGAAATTTCCAGCAACTCAGTAGCCGCACAGTTCAACTATTGAACGAGTCAGAACTCATAATGAATTTCGCCCATGACTATTAACAATGTCGGATGTGCAAAATCGACATTTTTATTTTATTTCATAAAACATGTCCTTATAACCAAGGCTATCATTAGCCGAAAAGATAAAATCTATGTCATGCATAGTTTCTGAAATAGCTACATTAAAAATGTCGTATATTACTAAGATAGTCCGCTAGCAATGTCGGATAGTCACTACCTACGTTGTTAACGGGACGCGGGGGCGAGTGAGAGCGCTCGATGTGCTACTTCCGACTATGTTAACGGAGAAAATGGACCTCGCGCTGTCACTTGTTTTTTTGCAACCTTAGTTAATTTTTTTTTAATTTTCGACGCCATTTTTAATGTCTACAAGATCAGCACGGCTAATCAATAGCTTAGCACAAACCTACGCGACTGCGAAGCGGCAGCGTCATTACAAAACACACATTTGACAAGTTGTCAAATGTGTGTTTTGTATTGACGCTGCCACTTCGCAGTCGCGTGGTCGCGTAGGTTTGTGCTAAGCATTAGTCACCCGTGTAAATCGGCCATAAGATTTCTCAACAAAGTATATCCTGGTTCCGAAGGTACCGATAGAACTCATCTGGAGACCTTATCTGGATTTCAGCGTTATTGAAAGAACTGCAAGCAATATGTAACTACGTAAATTACATTAATCATCATCATCACCACCAGCATTAAACCATGTATCATCACGCTATGACTCTATTATTTGTACTTCTCATATTTTGAAACTTCTTTTGACATTCTATAGGTTATAATTTGAATTTGGTATTATGGTAAACGAAGTTGAAATATCATGGTGGGATCCATGAGGTATCCAAGAAAGGCCATGTTTATTGAGAAACATGTAGTGACAATTACGTAGTTTTAAGAAGCTTAAATACCTCCTGCAACTTTTTGACGACTTCTGTGGCTCAGTGGTGAGCGCGTTGGTAGCTCAAGCCGGGGGTCGCGGGTTCGAATCCCGCCGACGGAACAAAAAGGTTTCAATGTTCCCGGGTCTGGATGTGTATTAACCCGGCGTGAGTGAGGTCGGGTATGTTATGACATACCCGGCGGTTTATAAAACACTTAATATTTCTCAAATGTGCGATTTCTGGAACTTGGTTGGCTCAGTAGCTGGAGGGGGTGGTACGAGGAGTGATTTTAAGTGACAATAACAATATTGCGCCGTTGGCGATGTAAGCTACAAGTGCACAAACGCATTGCGGGTATGTAATACCCGACCTCATAGTCGGTGTCACTATTTTGTGTTTCGGTTATTTTTTGATTTTATACATTTAATAACAAAGTTTCTTTATTTTTGGTTTGTAAATTCTACAATATCATTTCGTCTGTCAATTGGGCTTGTCCTTTGTCATGTTAATTGCTTTTACATTCAGTTAAAGTATTATTCCACTAGATGACGCCTGGAAGTCCGTTGCGCCAAAATTCGTTTATAGCGCGGGGAACCGTACTTATTTCTAGGATGAAAACTATCGTATGTCCCTTCCTGGGGTACAAAGTATCTCCGTATCAAATTTCAGCAGGTTTTGCTGAAATTAAGTTCAGTAGTTTGGGCGTGAAGAGGTAACAAACAGACGAACAAACTGACAGATACTTTCGTATTTACAATATTAGTATGAGTAAGAGAGAGATTTATTGTTTAATTTTAATTACAAAATTGATTTCAATTTATCAAATTTTTATATTTTCCATGGGCGACGGTAATTGCTTTCCATCAGGTGACTCGTTTGCTCGTTTGCCCCTTATATTTAAATAAAAGAGCGTAAAAACGACTTCGTTGTCTCTCCGCATGTCCGTCTGTCCGTCTATATTCTGACCGTCTGTCTCCAGGCTGTATCTCAAGAACGGCTACGGCTAGACTTCTAAAATTTTCATAGATTGTGTGTACTTATTATTACCGCTATAAAAAACAAATACTTACTAAAAAGAAATAAAAAATATTGAAGGCAAAATAATCATAAGTTCATAACAAATGTGATTTTTTTTGGCTTTTTTTGCTCTATATCGATAGTGGCAACAGGTAGGCACTTGAAATTTTCACAAAATCTTCAATTATATTATATTTACTTTAATAATAATTAATAATAATATTTAAATAAAATAAAAAATTAAAGTTGCTCCCATATATTTATTTCTTAGTCTGACTCTAACATTCACCTTTTTTTTGTAAATAGAAAGGGAGAAAGTGTAAAAAATACAAATGTAAACACTAAGCGAATATTGTTACTGGAAAAATTATTAATAATTTTCCCAATTATATGCTTATGATAGCGAAACTTCATAGAACAGTGATGATATTTTAATCGCCAGTTCTTCACACCTCTTTGACTTAGTTCGGTGAGGTCAAAAACCGTCTACCCTACAACGATGAGAGTTATATTGTAATAATACCGTAAGTCGTTCTATCGTCGACTGGACGAGGGCGACAAAAACCCACTCCGTTGTTTTTGCAATGGCCGCCCGTTTCCCATTAACATTTCCTCTCGAGTGGTTCCTCGGTCATTCAGTGAAAATGTTTTTTCAACACTCAATTCAATATTCTGACCCATAAGCTCCATAAATGTGGGTCCGCTTGGTTTTTTTCGCCATGTATTTTTATGGTAAGTCTAATTGAATTTTTAGAGTAAGCCGGATTACGTTTGTAATAAGCGATGTTACGTTTCAGATGCGAGGGCAAACATACCATTATTGTCTTTGGAAAATATTCACGATTCAACTCTAGTCTACTTCGTAGTATCAGGGAGTCGAGCGAGTGATTAACAGACTTTGTAGAGTTTTAATTATAATATTATACTTTCTGAAATGTTGTTACGTAACTATTTAATGCCTAAGACATTCAGTACTCCACTTGGTTCTTTATTCGGAGGTCATGGGCTCGTTTCCAGCATTAAAACAACAAAAAATAAAAACTCACCACCACTGGCGTTGGGCATCTGTCTCACTGGGTCAAAGTTGTGTCTTGTGCACTCTTTTGAGAATTATAAAGTTACTCTTCCATTGCTAACCTAATAATTTTCAATGAACCGAGTTACATACAAAGACTGCTAAATGGTTTACGTTTTGATCTACGATTACTTATAATAATTATTATAAGTCCTGCATCATGGCTTTAAGCTACAATAATAATACATGTAATTATTACTATCTTAAATATTTTCGCTAAGAACTCGCTAAGAAATATAATCAGCATTAAGGGCTAAGTCAAACGAGCGTAATTTGTGAGTTGTGAGTCAAAAAAAAAAAAAAAAAAATTTCGGTTCGGCAGAATTCTGCTGCATTCAGTTTCATATAAAAGTCCTGTTTGATTCACATGAGCGTAATTTTATGAGTCGTGATTTGTATGAAAAGATATTTACGCGGCAGAAATCCTGGGACTCACAACTCACAAATTATTATGCTCGTTTGGCTTCACCCTAATGCTTTATTAGAACTTTGGTATCTTAAGATTAACAACATAATGATAAAAATTATGCTAAAAAATTTTTGATTACTCTGGTTCACTGACCTCGGCCTTGAGAAGTCTTACTCGTGTTTGACTCCTTTGGGGAAAGTCCTAAGAGCCTCAAGCTAATTAATGGACTGACCACCGAACAGACTAGAGATAATGAGTAATATTGTATTATGGTTTCTATCTCAGATCGATCATAAATCTTGCGATAAATTATTGACTATAATAATAAATTATATTATATCCTAAATAATTTATTATCGTACGAGTAATATTATATTCTCATACATCTGTAATGATGCGTATGAAATAAATCTTGGGGTATATGACTTTCTCGATTACATATTTTTTTTTAAATATTATTATTGTGTAATTGCAATATTTACTGAAAAACAAATCACAATTCTTTTTTTAAATTACTAAACACACCGGCAAAATTAGAGGAACATAACAATTTTTTTTTAAATTATTCGCTATTTTATATATATTTATTTATTATTTTCATAATTGATGATTAAGAAATAAAAGAAATATAAATTTAGGGCTTAAAAACGTGTAAAAAGAAAAAATCTGCAAAAATCAAAAATTAAGAAAA
Organism: Polyommatus iphigenia; assembly: GCA_963422495.1. Classification (NCBI taxonomy): domain Eukaryota; kingdom Metazoa; phylum Arthropoda; class Insecta; order Lepidoptera; family Lycaenidae; genus Polyommatus; species Polyommatus iphigenia. Next base: position 27,671,424 of record OY730183.1, read on the forward strand.
TCTTTGGAATTTCAGTAGTAAGTTTTAAAGTTAAATTCTACATTTTTACTTAAGAAATGCCATGTTAAAAGCGTTTAATGCCTTCTATGGATCTCAAGAGGGCCTGGATACGCCATTCCATGCTTGCATTTTGATTGTCAATCATTTCCTGTGGGATATTCTCCTACTCCTCCAGTAGCGCCAACTCGAGCTCCTGAACACATTTTGGAGCTGGAGTTTTAACTCGTACCGTTCACCCATTGATGTGCCACAGTCCTCAATCGGATCCATATCCGTAGACCGTGCTGGCCTCTCCACCTGGGCTACGCCAGCATAATTTAAGTAATAATGCCCGATTTTTGACGTGATAACGTCTTATAATTCGATATGGGGTGCGCGCCCGAAAAACATGACAGTTCATGCGGCGTTACCTCGCTGACAGCTCTGAGGCGTTCCATTTACACTCTCAAGTCTCTCAACAACCGTAAGGCCCACCTGGGCCGCGCTCTTTGTTTCGATTATATTACGTATTTCGATGACTTAGAGAATACTTTTGTGTAAAGAAGTTTGGTTAGTTATGACCTTTGATACATTGACCACACTCTGAATGAAAAATAAATAAACAATCTGTGAGCTATTAGTATTATTTTGGCTATTCAAAATTGTGCTCTATTTCTTACGTGTCAAGGTATGACTTAATATATGAAGAATAAAGTATTCATTTATTTCTTCTGAACAAGTCACTAATTATAGTTTCGAAAGTTTATAATTGAGAAACTAATATCACATCGGATGGCTTGATAGATAGAAAATTTAACATAATATATTATAATGTAGTTCACACAAACATAAAATATGGATTGTATGTAAGGATATTACATTAATTTTCCAAAGAGCGTAGGCCGGGCGCCATTTTTTTTTTGCACATTGACCTGCCAACTTTTTTGCATACATTTTTCCCGGAACTGAGGGGTTAAGGCTATGACGTTGTCACGTTCAACTATCGTCAGTAAACCGACTTTACAGACAACCGATTTTTTTTACTCTATGGACGCGCATAAAATTGAAGTTACTGCCTAAAACTGTGTAAAAGGCACAACATGCTATTTTAGGACGTCTGTGCTATAGCCATGTACTGTCAAAGTACCATCATTAACAATCATCAGCTCTGTGCGAGCTCCAAATCATATGCCACCCCAAACCACTACGAAGCCTGCATGATAGGCCACTGTTTCCGTTAAGTTTGATGGCCTATAGCGTTTCTTATGATTGATCCACATTATTTATCGCCTGTCAACAAAATTTACACAGAATTTGCTCCCATCACTGTACAGCACACGATTATACTCACTTGTCAAATTTTGATGTTCACGCGCAAATCTTAGCCTGGCTCTTTGGTGTCCTGTCTCAAGTTTTGGTGCCCTTGCTGGCACCTTTGAGTTTAATTTAACTTCTTTGAGTCTTCTTCTTACTGTACAATCACTTACACGTACATCTCGGACCTGTTCCGACAGGTTTCGTGTCTGCAAAGCAGTTTGAAGTCGATTTCTTAAGGCTTGAACACTTACAAAACGGTCATCCTGAACCATTGTCACCCGATATCTGCATTGTTCTCGTCTTCGAACGTAAGATCCAGTATCTCTGTAGCGTTGAAAGTTACGATGGACCACGAAAGCCGACACACCTAAGGCCTTACTGACCGAACGGTAGGTGTGACCTTTCTCTATCGTGGTTACAGCTCTAGCTGTCGTAGATGCTGGGAAATCACTAATTTTGTATCTAAGCAATGTGTTCTTCCAAAAACCAAACAATCAAATGAGCTGGCATACCTTGCACCCCACTAAAAACGATATTCTTATCAGAAACACTTACAACGTCAATCATCGAAAAACACTCATTAGGGCATAATTGCAATAAAAATCTGTCAACTCGCCAGTTTTGTTCAATATTTTATTTCTTAAATGAGCTTAGAAACTATAAAAAAGGATTTGACACAGCCCGACCCACTTGAGTTCAAGTTGTGGCCCTTTTTACCTATGTTCCCCTAATTTTGCCAGTGTGTGTAGTACAGTCTTGCAAGGTTCTCTTGGTACGTGGTGAAAGTCAAAACCAAGCTGCATTTCTGCAATTTATTGACAACTTCACTTGAAATACACCTGTAAGTTGTAACATAGAGGACCCTAGTATCAATTTCATATTTTTTTTATCTGGCCAAATAAATACTAAGGAATAAGGATAAAACATGAAACCCCTGCTAAAGGCCAAACCGTGACGTTAATAACTATTCGCTTCATTTTCATAAACATCAAATGCGTAAAGTACCTAGAGTTAAAAATGTATGTTTATTTTTTTACCTTTTTCCAGTCGGAACTTTCTTGCACTATAAAAATATATAAGTGTCATTTTATGTTGAAATAAGTTCAATATTATATTTTGTGTTGTGAGTTGTGTTGGAACAGGTTGTTATTCTTAAGGTTTTTATACATATATTCGTGTAGATCGGTTGTGTAGCTCAATGGCTCATCCCAAATTATACACATCCTTACCTATAAAATATGATCTGCGAAAACTCTTAAACCAAACCAGTGTGGTACTCTACAACACATATATAACAAAATAACGGAAAATAGCAATTGCAAAACACAAGTCATACGAAGCTTTTTTCACTTAATAACTGTTATTTATGTTCCATGTGAAATTATAAAAGCTGACAGAAGAAAATAATACAAAGCACCGTAAACCAAAATAGGCTCTATCGCCGAAGGCTACGATCGAAATTCCTCTAGCCTCAAGCGTTTTAGCGAATAAAAAAGTAGTTGAGGCCTAAGACCCTTCATTAAAATAATTCATTTCATTAGTCGGAGCGGACACGCAAGTTTGTTTTTAAAATTTGCTTCATACACGGTGACCTTATTTCATTTTGTGGGGCCGCGCCGGTACAATTAGTAACTCCTGTTTATTTTCATGCTTTGAGTAGATATGGTGCAAATACAGGACATCATAATTGCGTCTCTAGAGACACCTTATAAGCGTCCAGCGTGACAGAAATGTAGATGCAACCATTTAGATAATATATTCTATATGTCACGCAGTAAAAGCCACAATAGAACAAAATACAACAATTGTATTGTATTGTTGTTCGAACTTATAGTCTACTTTTAACGCCAATTATTGAGTTAAAATTTAGTAGGCTACTACTTCTAGAGGCTACTCGACCTAAATATACAAATATTACCTCTTTATTAAATTAATGCAGAAGTATGGTGGCATGGTGAGGTTTCCGGAACTAATAATATTATAAACTACTTCAACAGTGGTTTCTTCTTTTTTTGGCTCATTTACATTTTGGTTATAGACTGACATTAGACTGACAACTTTTGGAGTTATTTTAATTCTTGGATCGGTACTATATTATTTTGACACGAAATATAGGTATTTGCTTAAGGTACAATTCCGTGCATCGCGATCGATCGCGGTCGCGCACGACCTACGACTGTCGTCGGCCGCTCGCGACCATAGTCAGCGTATGAAAATGTATGGCACCGCTTCCGAGGCCCGCGATCGCGATGCACGGAATTGTACCTTAAGTCCTTGTATGTGTCTAGTATACGTATAAAATGAGTAGTGTCAGCCAATTTTAACGATCGCGATATTAATGGATTTGTGAAAATTTTCCCTTATGTTTCACGTAGTATTTGCCAACGAGCGGCCTTATTACATTTATCTAAATTAGACCAAAATCACATTATAAAGAGGTAATGGCGTTGGAGCGGTGCCACACTTGGCTTAGACCTGGCATGTACCCGCTCAACTGTTACCAGCGTGTTGCCATGCCATGTAAAATGCCAAGCGGCAATATGTAGCAGCAGGCGCTGACTTACGCTCTGATAGAGAACGGCTTTATTGCCATTTTGTATTACACCTACATAATATAGTAAAACGGTTGAATTTACTATAACTATAGTGAAAATAATTTAAGGTGGCACCAGCGGTCATTGACTTTTCTAGTCTAGGAGCTATGTGAAAAATGCTTACACTAAATTCTGTTAACTTAAGAAAAAAATTAACTTATCTTAAGACACAGACTATTGTAGATGCATCAGAAAACCTTTTGGTAACTTTTAGTATATGATAATCTCCAACTATTTAATTCATGAAGCCCCAAGCGGCCACATCCGGCCGCGATAACAATGAAAAAGCTATTGTGTCTCGTTTTGCCACGACTGATGGGTGAGTTCGAAATGACACACTTCATACTCAGTTTACATCGAGTAAGCAAAATTCGATATTATATCGCCCTTAAACTAGAAACATCTGTCACCTCATTGTCAATCGCCAATTTTAAAGAAAACGATGAAATTTGACAAGTTTTTTGACAGAGGGTCAAAGACCGCTGCGGACAGAATTAAGCAATAATTTGAGAATTGACGTTACCGGAACTTCGTTCGAGCGGAAATTGGTTTATGAAGCAGACAGAAAAACAAACTTTCCCAATGATACAAATATGGATAAACGTGTGCGTGGATACCGGATGGATGTTTGTTATTCTTCCGCGTAAAAATATAAAATATGGATGATAGTGAAATACCACGGCTTAAGACGTCTCACAACACCATGTCTTCTCTCTCGTTCATGGTAAAATGTTGAAAATAATAATGTTAAGTTATCAAGTTTTGTTAAGTAACAACAATTCAGACTGATTGTATCATTATTGTGTGGCAAGAAAGATGACTAATGCGTCACATGGTTACGTAAGAAGTTGGTCCTGTGCTACGAATAATCAAAACTAAGGAAACGTAACTCCTACACTTCAATCGTTTTGAATTTGGTTCTCAAGGTTTTTTTCGCACACTAAAATAATATGGCAATAGCTACAAAACACTACATTCAAATTGACAAAATAAAGCCGTTGACAATAACTTTCACTTCTTTATTTACACAAAATTCATGCATGTATTCGGGTATCTTTTTGCGTAAAGTATTCGGGAATCGGGTCACATTTTGTAGAATTGGAACAAAAATTTTGACACATTTACTCCGTCTTAGTTTTTATTATTCGTAGGTCCTGTGCTTCACTTCTCGGTACTCGTGTCAGCTAATACCTAGATTCTAGAGGGGATAATGAAAAACAGTGAGTGTACTCGTGTACGCGTACACTTGGACACTATGAAGTGATCTCTACTCAGCTGGCGAACGTTAAACAAAACCAGCCAACTTCATAGAAATTGCTTTGGGAGGTTTATTTTATGCAAAGCAAGGGTCAGTTAAGCAAAATCTCTAATATATAAAATTCTCGTGCCAGTGTTTGTGCGAGAACTCCCCCAAAACCGCTCAACCGATTTTAATGAAATTTTGTATATACATTCGTTAAGCCTGAGAATAGGTTTTTATTTACTTTTTATATTGATACTACAAATAATTTATATGGCAAAAGAAAGTTTGCCAGGTCAGCTAGTAAAACTTAAATGCTAAGCTAACCGCGTCTCGATCCAGCGACGAGGTCGCACTGCTCCGGGGCATTGCAGTACCGCAACGGTGCTTTTTTTTTTAAATAAAATAAGGGGGCAAACGAGCAAACTGGTCACCTGATGGAAAGCAACTGCCTTCGTCCATGATCACTCGCAAGTCGCAACATTAGAATAGCTGCACCTGCGTTGCCGGCCTTTTAAGAGGGAATACGCTCTGTTCTTGAAGGTTTGCAGGTCGCATTATTATAAACTGCTGGTGTGAGTTCATTCTAGAGTTTTACAATGCGCGGCAGAAAATTACGCGATAAATGCACGATGGAAGATTGCCATTTGCCACTCATCAATGTGATGAGGATGGTATATTTTTCGCGTGGAACAATGCCGAAAAGTTGTAGGAGGTTCCGAACAATTCTTCAGAGCACTCCCCGTGAAACAACCGATAGAGGATGCAACTTTTTAAACCTGTTTAAAATAATATTATTACTTAATATTATAAATGCGAAAGTGTGTCTGTTTGTCTGTCTGTCTGTCTGTTACCTCTTCACGCCCAAACCGCTAAACCGACTTGAGTCCCGGCAAAGGACATAGGATACTTTTTATCCCGGAAAAATGTGTTCCCGCGTGATAAACGAGTTTTGGCGCAACGAAGTTGCGGACACCATCTAGTATTTTATAAGCTGTAAACTTTATTGGATATAACGGTCAGCGGTGAAAAATCATAAGCCCCGCATACCCACGGAACCTCAATATACCTTTTCATCGGTGTCCCGCTCGGATAATCTACGTAAATCTGTGATGGAAGCCGCTAAGCTATCTGTTTTGTACGGCTTCTACGAGATTTGTCAAGCAAAAGTGCACCTTACGTCGTTATCCTATTGACCCATTTATCGCGAACAAAACGAATTAACTTTGTTTATTTGTTTACTTAATTGTATTATATTGTGAATCGACCACGAGTTTGTTCGGCTACTTTGTAGAAGTATCGGCTATGATAAAAGAACTACAATAATTATCAAAATATGTTGATAATATGTCGCTGGATATACAAGGTGAAACAAAATATCTAAGTATACTTTAGTCATTAGTGTGTATACGCGTGCCATTGTGTAGAGTTCACTGTGAAAGTAGCAAAGCTGAAAGAGCAAAAATTTTGTTGTGATTTGTATCGGCAAGCGTAAAGCGCCTCGTGAACTTTTCCATACAAAGGTGAAAAAAAGTTACTCTTTCAGCGCTGCTACTTTTACAGCGAGGTCTATATAGGGGAACTAAACACACCCTAAAGTATAATCACTTAGTTTTGTTACACCCTGCATAAATACTTAGTAATAATAATAATAGTTTATTAATATGTGGTTTTTTGCTCCATGTACTTCTGTTCATCTCCACATTGTACCTCGTCTCGTTTCGGTTTGAACTAAACCATACTTTGCTCGCGTTGGAAAATATCCCACTTCAATCTATCTTCGACTTTGACTTGTCCCTCACACGCGGGAAAACAAATGACTGTCGCACTTACAAGTATACGTAAGTCGTAAACGTTCAAGAGATAAAGACTTACAACCCAGTGAAATATTATGTATCTTTTTATATTATATAATTATGTAATTGATTGTACTGTCGGTTCTTGGTTGTAATTAATGAATAATATAGTGGAAAAAGTGCAAGTTATATTGTGTTTTATTCGTGTATCTTTTCATCCATACAATAATCATCCTTGTCATACAATCAGGTGGATCGCCTTGAATAATCGTAATCGAACTTAAAAAAAATTTACCGTTATTCTATCGCAGAAACCAATACTAGCTACAAGCTATAAAGCAGGAGGCATACGTTAGTCGGTAATAATAATTGATAGAGAAGTACCCTAGGGGGTGAAAGTATGAGGCAATCTTCTCATGTATGTGTTTCGGTCGGACGCTCCCAGTGCGGCTCTATATCGCCTGTATCGCATTTATTCCCAGTATTTTCATATAAAATTCATGCAAGCTACTCTTTATCAACTAGTTTCAAGTTTCTTAGGTTAAAATGTTTATGAATGTAAGGCCGACCACAGGTGGACCACATCTTGCAGTCGAAACCGACTGTAGAATGTGGTCGCCGCACGGAGATCTAGTTTTCATATCAAATTCATATTCGCAATATATTATGGACCGCTCGAGCAGTTCTTGAGCGGTCGGTGCTAACCACTCTAGAGCAGTCAGTCCCGACTGCAACTTGCGAGTTGCAGTGGTCCGTCTAAGGCCGGTCGGACAAGTACGGACTGCCGGTAAAGACCAATCTATACTTCCGCATAGGATTCTGTGAACCCTTCTTGCTCGCTTTAACCTACGGCATAGAATTCTGAGATCGCTTATTCTTGCTCGCTCACTCGGGATAGATCATAGGTTACAATATGGAGAATTTGTCGGAAATAGACAACTTTCCCAGATCGGTCTTTTGACAGAAAGCGGTAGAGTTTAGTTAATAGAATAGAGCAACAATCTCGAGCTGTCAAACGAAACCGAAATTGATTTACGTCTGTGTGTAAAAATTTGTATACGTATACACTGACACTGACACACTGACAAGCATCTTTCTAAGAGATTAAATTGTCAACGTGCCGATAAGTGCCGACTGGACGCCAAATAGATGAAAAAAATTGGGTCTACTGTCATGACGTGTCACACGTCTCTTTTTACCACGCAGTGTCTGATAGTGACATCTCGCTTGCTCAGGCCTTTGTTTCCGCTTTATGGTTTGAAGACAGTTGTGTCGCTCCTAGACGGTTTAGTGTAAGAGACGTTTTGTTTAAAGTGTGTATAATATCTAGTATTTTGTTTTGCATCAATCTGTCATAAGTTCAGTATTTTTAACATAATGTTCATTGTTTATCTAGCGAACGGTGTGCTACATTGAAAACATAGGAAACGGACAAATCTCCCCTTATCTAATCCACAAATAACTTCAGGAATTGAAAATTGACAAAGACGGAGGAAACGTCGACGCAATAAGCTTTACAAAACCACGTTTTTTCTACATAGGAATCCCTTTTAAATATTTAATGTAGTCTAGTATTGATATTTGAACGGAGCCAACAAAAATACATTTACTGTGAAATTTTACCTATTCACGAACCTGGTGATATTCAGAAACGGACATACAAAAGTTATTTATTTTTGTATTTCAGTGTAGGTAATTTGTTTAATACGAAGTAATGACGCCCGCAACTCCGTTGCGCCAAAATCCGTTTATCGCGCGGAAATCGTAATTTTTTCCGGTATAAAAAGAATCTTAAATAATATTATGTCCTTTCCCGGGATTCAAAGTATCTCCATAGCTTTTAGCAAAATCAGTTAAGTGGTTTGGGCGTGAAAAGGTAACAGACAGACAATTAGACACATTTTCGCATTTATAATATTAGTATGGATAAGATGCAGCCACGATAGTTTGATGTAGGTATACGTCTTGTATAATCTATCGTTACGCCAAAGCCTCTGATTCGATTTTGATGAAGTGTCAATAATAATTTATTACTTTTTAGGGTTCCGTACCCAAAGGGTAAAAACAGGAACTTATTACTAAGACTTCGATGTCTGACCGTCTGTTCGTCTGTCCGTCTGTCTGTCTGTGTGTCACCAGGCTGTAACTCAAGAACCGCTATAGCTAGACTTCTGAAATTTTCACAGATTGTGTATATCTGTTGCCGCTAAAACAACAAAATACTAAAAACAAAATAAATTAAATATTTAAGGGGGCTCCCATACAACAAACGTGATTTTTTTGCTATTTTATGCTCGATATCAATAAGTGCCCCCGCGCAATAGGCGGCCAGGTCGTGCGGCCAGGTCGCTCACCACGCACCAAGCACGCAAGGAAATACATAGGCTCTTGAAATATTCACGAAATACTCAGTTTTATTTGTAATTTAATCTTATATATAAAATTCTCGTGTCACAATGTTAGCGAACTCCTCCGAAACGGCTTTACTGATTTTTACCAAATTTTATATGCATATTCAGTAGGTCTGAGAATCGGCTACTGGGTACTTTATATATTGATAAGTGCATTTGTTGAATAAATAATAGTAAATTATTACAACCTGACTCCTGAGAGTTGAGACTGACGGCAACCTTTGTTTGTGCGACGGGATAGCGATCGACGTTGCCATGGCGACATATTTATATATATTATACATTTATATGGCAAAACAACGTTTGCTGGGGACAGCTAGTAATCTATAATAAAATTTTAATAAATAAATAATTAAGGGGGGCTCCCATACAAAAAACACAATTTTCAGCCCATTTTTGCTCTATTGTGGTACGGAACCCTTCGTGTTCGAGTACATCTTGCACTTGGCCGATTTTATTATGTGTAATGTGTATGCACGAATACGGTGTAATATCACATAATTTGGATAAATTATTGTTCACAATAATCTATGTCCGTGTATTTGAACAGGGTACAACAAAAGCAGAGTAGACAGAATTATAGAGTATGCCGACTTGGAACTGATGTTGAAATTTTTAAATTTGACGTATTATGACGAAAATCGTCGCTAGGGTTGTTGACTTGTTACCTACGAATTTAAAACTTTGACATATTCGCTGGACGTGTTCCTCTTTGGTCGTATTGTTGTTTGTGTTTTGGCACATTCGATTAAAATTGTCAGAATCCAATTTTGAAATCTTTATTTTAAATATTTTAAAATAGATTATATCAGCCAGCGCGAGGCACATTCCGTTCATAATCCTAGTGAAACCCGACGAATTTGACAGATATTGAAACCTGTCCGTTTCTTTGCAGTCGAAATACTGGTAGTTATGTCTATTGTGACAAAAGGTACAATTTCGATCTCACACGTGTACGGAAGGTACGACTAGTACGAGTTACCTGTCGACCCTTACAACCAAAGTCCAATAAGACATTCCACGCCCATATTATTTAAATGAATTAGATTATATTTAACTCTGGATTACTAACCTTCGTCGATTCGACGACGCGGTTTTAAAAAATTCGTTCTATCTTTTGAGCGCGCGATCGCACTTCTTCCATACTTCAGCTAATCTCTATCGACCCGTTGCCCTCGCGACCGGCGGTAGTATTTTGTATGTGGGGGGGGGGGGGGGGGGGGGCTGTAAGCGCCATACTAGCAACCATGTTTCGTCAAAACGACGAGGGTTAGTATTAACGCGAAATTTTGTGTTATTAGGCTTGTACATTTTTGTGCATTTTTATTCTTTTGCGGAATTTTTTTTTGATATTGTTTATTATTATTATAACTACAATATTTTGGATGTTATTACAAGCTGAAAGCACTAATCAAAATTCATCAGGGAGTGAAAAAGAAGACCATATCGAAATTGATCCAGCTTACATAATGGATGGTCGTATAAAATGTTTGCAAAGTAGTAATATTTCGATTTTCACGATAGAAACTGGACAAAATAGTAAAGCTCATATACTTCTTGCACAAAAAGAAGGAAAACATGTGGTATATCTCCTAAAATTACTTGCAACAAGTGCAAAAATCGTTGTGTGGAGAGCACAAACTTGACATATGCCACAAACATATAAATAATTACTTTTTTTATTTCATTTTCAGTTTGTTAGTCTTTTGCATTCATTATTTAATTAATTTTAAAGTTTTTTTTCCACAATATCTTCATAAATAGTAGTAGTAAAGATTTAACTTGTTGACTTGTCATGCAAACTATGATCTCAATTATAAGGCTGTTTGGGTAATAAATATGCCATATAACTTTATTAGAGTAGTATAAATAATTTAAATACAACATTTCCATTAAATGAAAAACAAAACTGTAAACATTTCATTTGATTAACACCTTTAAATCGCCTTTCTAAAATGTCGTAGTCGAAACGACGAAGGTTAGTAACAAGCGTCGGAAAATAAGGTTAGTGTTCTAGGGTTAAAACCGTTTTCATTATTACGAAATTTACCTTTTATTTAAATGAAACACAATATTAATTTGGATACTATTATTATTATTACATACTACAAATTGTTTTTATTTGAATAGTAGGTATATTGTTACATATTATATAGTTAGGTATATTAGGTAAGCATGTTGAAAGTGTAGGCAATTCAGAATTATATCACTCAACAAAATAATTATATATTTACAGATTGTGAATTTCAAGTAAAGAGGAATGACATTTTTTGTTTTTGTTTTGTGCCTTGTCTTATCGTTGAAACTCAGTACTCACGCATATTTTATACGTTGAAATCATAGACATAGATCAAGATAGATACCGCATATGTGTATGTACTTCGCGTGCCATATCGCGTTCCCAAACGAAGAGCAATGCTCGTCTTTCAAAAGTCTGTTCTTTAGTCTGCTATCGGAATCGGACGTCAATCGGAATTTTAAAATGCCTAAATGCTAAATTGTGCCGTATTGAGCTGTAGATATTCGAATAGAAACGTTGGCCTAGGCCCAAGATAATGGACATGTTTCTTATCATCGGTACGTCACAGTAGGTAGGAAAAACCTTGGCACGCTCGTTTTCATACAAATGGATATGCGTTATCTATCTTGATCTATGTCTGTGGTTGAAATGTACTTTGAAATAATATTCAAATTTCCAAAAAACATTGCAAATTTGTCTTAGATACGTTTATCATTTTAGTTTACTTTTCTTTCTATTTAAATTAAAGGCGGAATCAATAGTCCAAACAAAGTTTTAGCTTAAAAAATATATGGATTACTAGTACGAGCAACTATTTTTGCAGTTGATGACTGCTAAATCTCTCGTTCAATTACTCTCCATTAGACGTATTGAATCATTAATTAAGACTAAATCTGCACTCCGAGTGTGGCTCCGTATATTTTTATGGGAACAAATATAATGACCCCCAAAAAATGCACTGATGCCCTAAACTTGTTTACCAAAAAAAGATACTTAACACCAAAAAAATAAAGTCTAAAATTGACATAGTACTTTATTTACTAATTTTGGTGATCATTTACTTATTTTGGTGATCATTTACTATTTTTGGTTTTAAGATGTTAAATCTTTGGTTATCATTTTACATTAAAATGGTGGTCTGTATTTTGGTGATCGTTTACAATTTTTGTCTGTGAAATGTTACTATTTCTGGTAATCAGTTAATTATAAGCCTATTTTTATTCACTATATTGCCGAAGGCTAAGAAAAAGTTTGCAGACTGTTAAAAAAGTGCGCATAAAAGTTCGCGAAAATCTAATTCAATTTGCACATAAAAACACAACGCTATATTGTTTTGGTAAAAAAGTGATTTCATACACCCATTGTTCGCAAGTTGATTAAAAAACGTATTTATTATACCCAAGGCTTTTGCGCCATTTCTTTTAGTACGCCTCCATATAAACAGCTCATTAATCAAACTTTTGCACGAACGCTCGCTCTATTTCATAGATATTAAAATACCTACGTCCACTATGAATAAACATTTACTCGTATTTTCAATCTAAATCTAAAAATATTAAAAACTAGCGTTTGGTATTCGGAACGTTTCGTGTAAAAATATTTTTGGTAATTCATAATTCCTAAATTTAATCACTGAAAAAAATGTTTACGCAAAATATATGTCAAATTTTACTATTATTAATAGTTAAATAGATATAAAGTGAAAACATTTTAAGGTGGCACCAGCGGTCATTGCCCTTTCTTGTCATAGGAGCTTTGAGAAAATGCTCGCTCCGTAGGCTCGCTCACAAAAACTATTACCTTAAGAAAAAAAAAATTAACTCTTATGAATACATGATATACAAGATGTTTGTGTAAACACCGTTGTCCTTGAAACCATCAAATGAGCCCGTCAAAATGAACAACTTTTTCTATGAGAACAATGCTGGGAATTTAAAAAAATCTGTCTTCATACCCATACAAATTGCCGATCCGGGCATCCGTATGGGTATGAAGGCGGCATTTTTTTTTGAGTTCCCAGCATTGTTCTCATAGAAAAAGTTGTTCATTTTGACGGGCTCATTTGATGGTTTCAAGGATAACGGTGTTTACACAAACACACTGTAGTATTATACTATTATATTCATCAGAAAACCTATTGGTAACTCTTAGCTTAGTATGATATACTGCAACTATTTCTGACTTTGAAGTCATATTATAATTATTCATACTCTGTTCACAAAACAACTATGCAAAATATGATATCGCCCTTAGACTAGAAATATCCGTCATTTCATTGTCAATCATGGTTTGTTTAGATAACGATGAAATTTGACAAGTATTTTGACAGGTGGTTAATGACCGCTACGGTCTGAATACAGCGATTTGATTATAGGTACTTTCGCATTTTTTACACAAAATATATCAAAGCTGCATAGTATTGATTACGAGTATTGTTCATTAAAATCATAAAAATTTTGGCTAGTGGGTGTTTAGAAAATGTCGCCATCTTGTAAAGTGTTACTCGAGAGCGCTGTAGGTAAGTTGTAACAAAATGATGCCTCCTGTCAATGTCATATTAGTATTAATTTGTATGCAGCAAAATTATACAGTTTTATTTCGAGTCTTTGAAGTAATCGAGTTCGCCATCATTAGCCATTATATAAACACCATGTTGACGTCTTCCATTGAATATTAAGGTCATCCACGTGCCATAACATACTTGTCATAAGTCTAAGAAAAATCAGCTTATATCAAAATCAGTACCTAAGTGTTTAGTTTAAGTATTTACTTATTGAAAAATATCAGTAAAATATATTATCTCTTTTAATGCTATAGCGAAACATTTTCATAAGATTTAGTGATAGCGCTTATTTGAAACATAAAAGCGTCCACAAAAGCGGGACATATCGCTAAGAAACGTTCTATTGAGCTACGCTACGGGCCGATTCACACCGGATCGGCAGCGGCCGGCAGCGGCCGGCAGCGGTCGGCAGAGGTGCGATCGGCAGCGGCCGGCAGCGGCGCGAAGAGCACTTTTAGTGTGAAATAATTTTAAACTTTATTTACATCCTTATAACTATGTAGTTATAAGTATGTAAATAAAGTTTAAAATTATTTTAAGTATGTACTTATAACGTCGGCGGCCGTCGGCGGTCCGACGGCCGCCAGCGGCGCCTCGAGCCCTTTTAGAAGTTTTCAAGCGATACTAGTAGTTATAAGTATGTAAATAAAGTTTAAAATTATTTCACACTAAAAGTGCTCTTCGCGCCGCTGCCGGCCGCTGCCGATCCGGTGTGAATCGGCCCTTAGTACGAGTGGCCGGCTTAACATAAGACAAACGACCTAAAAACACCATTCAGCGCTGCAGAGCATCGTCGAATACGCCCGCAAAACATCACTGGATACCTTCTCCTTATTAATCTTATTTTAAGACTGGGATTATGTAACATTGGCAGCTTTTTGGGAATTGTAACAGAATATAACGGATAGTCGAGCATACACAGAGTGTAATAAAACTAAGTAACAAAAAATATAGATAGACCTTCTATATTTTTTGTTACTTAGTTTATTACACTCTGTGTAGTGTATGATCGACTTTCGACGTTTCCTTTGTGAAGAATTTTAGTTGACTATGAAAGTAGCAACGCTGCAAGAATTACTTTTGACTTCTATGGTTCTATGAAAAATGTTTAAAACGCTAATAACTGCGAATGACCTTGAGGATTCGCATTTTCGCATCACTCTCGCACCACTGTCAATTTTCATGTGAGAGAGAGAGAGAAATGTGAAATGTTCACTCGGTAAGGCTTCGTCGCATTTGCACGATCAGATCTCCGTCGCGATCTTCGCGCCGTATCAAGTATGCGTATCATAGTGTGGACGCCTGTTTTTGTCATCGCGTCGTATCTTGATCGCGTATCATCTCGTATCGATCTAGTGATTCATTCAGTCAAGAACTCCCAGAGTGCAGACATGGACCCAGAACTCATCTCCGTTATAGCTCAGAGTGTAGCTATGACAAGTGCTTGTTTTATTGTGATAAATAAACACAGGATTCAAAAAAGGCCTCGATCACGTGACATAGCCGTATGAAGACACCGTATCAAAATGCGTCCACACTAGACCACTCTGCCGATCATGATACGCGTATTTGATACGATACGTAGGCTTTGTCCACATCTGATCATTTGCGCGATCAGATCTCCGATCAGATCTCCGTCGCGATCATCGCGCCGTATCATGATCGCTTATGTGGACGCAAAATGATACGCGTATCATGATACACGTATCATTTTGCGTCCGTGCGATGATCGCGACGGAGGTCTGATCGAAGATCTGATCGCGCAAAATATGATACAAATGTGGACAAAGCTTAACGTGGATACATTAATAATTATCGTCTGTTAGAGAAAAAAATAAATATTATGGGAAATCTACATACATGTCAGAACCGAAAATTAAATCTTACAAGCTTTAGATTTTTGTAAAAGGTATCAAATAAACAAATTTTTAAAGCATGACTTGTATATTATTTTAGTAAGACCAGCGGGGCTAAAATGGTCGCTTTGGAGAATCATATAATTAATCATATTATGATTAATTTTTAAACTCCACTTTGCGTGCAATTCATATAGTGATTCACTTAGATTAATGATTGGTCCCGCGAGCGGCGCTCGCGCGCGGAGACCAATCATTAATCGAAGCGAATCACTTTTAAACTACACTTTGCGTGCAATTCATATAGTGATTCGCTTACATCAATGATTGGTCTCTCGCGCGGCGCTCGCGCGCGGCGACCAATCATTAATCGAAGCGAATCACCATATGAATCGTACGCAAAGTGGAGTTTAAAAATGAATCATATTATGATTCAATACATGATTCTCCACAGCGACCATTTTAGCCCCGCTGTTTAAAGTTCCTGGAAGATGTGACTTTGGTATTTTTTCATCCAGTAGGAGTACATAACTTTATTGTTTAAAATAAAAAAGCTTTTCGAAATATTTTTTGTTTTAATCAATGAAATGCATACGTCTAGAAAACTGCACAAAGATGTTGAATTTGGCAGCTGTCTTCGCCTTAACGTTAGGGCACGTTCAGACATGCGCGTGCTCTGCTTGGGAAAACACGCGCGCGGCACGCGCTGAATGGCTATGTCCACATTATGCAATTTCATCTTCAATTTTCGTCACCTTCTTTTTATTCAGCTTTCGTTTGGCATATTCAATAATTGAATGCGGCAAAATCCACCCGCGTTAAAAGAAAAGTGTCATAGCGAGCGCTACGATTTCAACGCGCGTCACGGGCATGCCTCACGTTCGCTGTTGACTGCGCTATAACGCATGCCCTTGATGAACAAAAAAAGGCCCAGAGTAGACAAAGCTAATCCGTGCGCGTGTTTTCCCAAACGCTATAACAGCAGAATAAGCGCACATCTAAACGCGCCTTTAGGGCAGTTTTATATTGCTTTTTGCTATGTTTATGCGTGTTGAGTAATAATTATTAAAAAAATATTAGCTTGGCACACTTTAGGCCTTGCTGGCTGGGACCGCTTGATCTTGAACTGTATTTAAAAGCACACCATTATTTCAACAGTCTCGATAAACTGTAGTCTAAAAGAGACAAAATTTTTATAGTTTATAAGTTTGTAATAAAGTTTCTCTTCAATAATAATTATTTTCCCTTATTATAACAAATCTATACTTATTATAAAACAAAGTCGCTTATTTTTTCCTCATGTCCCTTTGTTCCCTTTAATCTTTAAAACTACGCAACGGATTTTGATGATTCTTTCAGTGTTAGATAGCCCATTTATCGAGGAAGGTTATAGGCTATATTTTATCACGCTAAGACTAATAAGAGCGAAGAAATAGAGGAAAATGTGGAAAAAACGGGGAAAATTATTTGAAAGGACTAACTTGAACGCGCTAATCTCAGGAACTACTGGTCCGATTTGAAAAATTCTTTCAGTGCTAGGTAACCCATTTTTTGAGGAAGGCTATCGGCTATATTTTATCACGCTAAGACTAATAGGAGAATGTGGAAAAAACGGGGGAAATTATTTGAAAGGGCTTATCTCGCGAACTACTGGAGCAATTTTTATGTTATTTGACACAGATAAGAAGTAGACCACATGAAGGATCATAGGCTATCGATTTTAATCATTTTTTCAGTGGCTATATATTTTGTACCCGTGCGACGCCGGGGCGGGTCGCTAGTACTTTATAACAACAATTTTTTTTATGATAATAAAAATAATCTTTTCAAGAAAGATGTTGATCATGCTCTCAGCTGTATTAATATTTTCCCCTTGTTGTACTCACCACATTCGAGAGCACTTTAAACTGAACCCCACACACTTCAGTCAATTGCACGCCCTACGCCTTTACCTACACACCGCGTCGGAACTATAGGTGGCAGCACTTTATATAGTAAACTAGACGTTCCGCGCGGCTTTGCCCGCGTAAATTAGATATTTACAGGCAAATTAGTCCACAAAAAATAGCCTTTACGTGGTCTACTTCTTATCTGTGCCAAATAACAGAAAAATTGCTCCAGTAGTTAGTGAGATAAGCCCTTTCAAATAATTTCCCCCGTTTTTTCACATTTTAGCATTTTAGCCTTATAGCCTTTATCAATAAACTAGCAACCCGCCCCGGCGTCGCACGGGTATAAAATATATAGCCACTGAAAAAATTATTAAAATCGATAGCCTATGATCCTTCACGTGGTCTACTTCTTATATGTGCCAAATAACATAAAAATTGCTCCAGTAGTTCGCGAGATAATCCTTTCAAATAATTTCTCTCGTTTTTTACACATGCTCCTATTAGTCTTAGCGTGATAAAATATAACCTTCCTCAATAAACGGGCTATCTAACACTGAAAGAATTTTTCAAATCGGACCAGTAGTTACTGAGATTAGCGCGTTCAAGTTAGCCCTTTCAAATAATTTTCCCCGTTTTTTTCACATTTTTCTCTATTTCTTCGCTCCTATTAGTCTTAGCGTGATAAAATATAGCCTATAGCCTTTCTCGATAAATGGGCTATCTAACACTGAAAGAATCATCAAAATCCGTTTGCGTAGTTTTAAAGATTTAAGGGAACAAAGGGACATGAGGGACAAAAAGCGACTTTGTTTTATAATAATATGTATAGATACCAAAAATGGTCAAAGTTTTTAATAAAATAAATATTAAAATGAAGGACATGCCAAAATGGCTGTTGTATTATTTTTTTGAAATTCCTTATTTAGTGGAGTTCCCAGAGCGTAAAAATCGTGCAAACCTCCGATTTTTGCAATAGTGGATGAAAATTGAAAAGAAAAAAAGGAATGTGTAGCTGATAACATAAATAATAAAGTTTACCTATTGAAAAGTTGTGCTTTTGATTTTTAAATTATTCTCTTCCACTTCAAGTAAACCCATAAACTGCAAAATAATAAAATATATCATTATTTTTTTTATTTGTATCGTTGCTTATATTCCAAAGAAAGAAAATAAGTTGAAAAAATATATTTTTTTGGTTTTAAATAGGAAGTTTAAAATTATTTTTTAGGCTTAAAAAAGCCTTCTATTTCTTAATGTGTATAACTTTTTAGCTGTTACTTTATTAAATTTTCTGAAAATGTAGCACAAACTTTTCACGGATATTTCGAAGAAAATCTGTATTTTATTTCTTTTGGTTAGGTTTTTACAGAATAAAATTGATTTTTTATTTATTGCTTTTATTTGCTAAAACATACTTAAAGGAAAAAAATACAAATTAGGTTAAGAACTGATATTTTTTGCATTCAGGTAAGCATTTTCCAAACATAGGTCGCAGCATGCGTCTTTAGTATGTACGTGAGATTTGTAACACCCATTTTTTTTCGGGCTTTAAGTAGGAAGCTTAAATATATTTCAAAGACTAGAAAAAGTCTTTAATTTGTCGATGCATTTAATGTTTTAGCTCTCACTTAAATAAATTCTCAACAAATATAGAAAAATATTTTCGGTCTATTTTACACATTTTTAGAGATATTTAAACGTTTTTAAGTACATAAAAGTTATCATTTCTCTAAAAATTAAATACGCACAACAAGTAAGTTTATCACACTTTTCGTTACAACCCTTAAATCTACCCAAACCCTTTTATCTTTGTTAAGACGAGCGTTAATCTCGAAAAATTTTGCAAAAACCTTATATTTAGTTTTTAGTTATTTAATATTTAGTTTTAGTTATTTAATAGTTAGTTAATATTTAGTTTAGTATTTAATTTAGCAAAGCAAACTTTCTTTTTTAAAAATTGTGTATTTGGTTTATTTTCAACGTAAACAATCGGATAAGAGTCATTAAATAACAGGAACAAGAAAAAAAATTTTTTTTCTGGACCGGTTTTATATGGTGAAATATTAATTTTTAATTAAGTAACTAAAAAATTACAAGCACAAAAAAATTTTTGGTAAACTTTGCAAGTTATAGTGTAAAAAAGAAAATGACACCTCAAAAATAAAAATCCATTCACTATTACAATTTTCGGAGGTTAAAACCTCTGGCGACTGCAGTAATATACGCCCGTGGGGAGAACTGCCGCGGCTTTCGTAGCTTTATAATAATATTATTATTATAGGCACGCTCCTGCGCCGCGCCGCAGCGGCAAACGCTACGTCGTCCCGCAATTTTTAAATCTGTAATATCTTCGAAACTATTAATTTAAATCATATTCTGTAAATGGCCACATAGATCTATATTAAATCAACAATGTATCTAAAGTGTTTAATTGAATAAGGATTAATACTGTATTGGTTAAAATCGCTTCGAGAATTAGCCATTGTTTGTCGTAAAAATTAAATGACAAAAAATGTTATAGTGGGATATCCATATGAGATAGACATATACCATCGCGGAGTTTTCTGTAGACCTTTTCGTTGTGTACAATACTTAGTTCATTATTTTGATAAATCTCGTACGGTTCGGCCTGCGTTTGCAATGTAAGCGGTAAAAAATTAAAATATTTACGACATCACATTAGAAACCCCAATAATAACAGTATTTCGCCACTATTTAATGAATGTTATTATACTCTATAACCTTCCTCTTGAATCACTCTATTTATTAAAGTAAACCGCATCAAAAACCGTTGCGTAGTTCGGAAATCGGACCAGTAGTTCAGGATTAGCGCGTTCAAGTTAGGCCTTTCAAATAATTTTCCCCATTTTTTCCACATTTTTCTCTATTTCTTCGCTCCTATTAGTCTTAACGTGATAAAATATAGCCTATAACCATCCTCAATAAATGGGCTATCTAACACTGAAAGAATCATCAAAATCCGTTACGTAGTTTTAAAGATTAAAGGGAACAAAGGGACATGAGGGAAAAAAAGTGACTTTGTTTTATAATAAGTATAGATGGACTATCTAACACTGAAATAATTTTTCAAATCGGACCAGTAGTTCCTGAGATTAGCGCGTTCAAATAAGCCCTTTCATATAATTTCCTCCCGTTTTCTCCACATTTTCCTCTATTTCTTCGCTCCTATTAGCCCTAGCATGATAAAATATAACCTTTAGTCTTTCTTGATAAATGCACTATCTAACATTGAAAGAATTTTTCAAATCGGACTAGTAGTTCCTGAGATTGGCTCGTTCAAATAAGCCCTTTCATATAATTTCCTCCCGTTTTTTCCACATTTTCTTGTATTTCTTTGCTCCTATTAGTCGTATCGTGATAAAATATAGCCTGTAGCCTTTTTCGATAAATGAACTATCTAACACTGAAAGAATTTTTCAAATCGGACCAGAAGTTCCTGAGATTAGCGCGTTCAAACAAACTAACAAACTCTTCCGCTTTATAATATTAGTATAGATAAACAATTTTATTATATCGAAACCGGTCGTGTATTTTGTTAAAATATATAATAATTTCTTAAGATAGTGGAAAAAGTTTCATTGATGCTCCTTCGATCGCGGATTCTTGGAAATGGTATTGTATTCTATTGTTGTCGCGATCACCGGTGTTCTTATGGGGCTTGATAGGTTAAATAAATTTTAAGTTTCAGGTTTTAGTCTAGGTTCCGAAATAAAACCCAGCATACTGGCCACTGTGCAAGTTGTTTTTTCAAGACGTCATGACGCATTCATTCAATGCC
This sequence comes from Polyommatus iphigenia, assembly GCA_963422495.1. Taxonomy (NCBI): domain Eukaryota; kingdom Metazoa; phylum Arthropoda; class Insecta; order Lepidoptera; family Lycaenidae; genus Polyommatus; species Polyommatus iphigenia. The sequence goes on from OY730183.1 coordinate 27,692,891, forward strand.
ATTTTGCCCGGCCGCGTAGCCACCGGTGCAGTGTGACAATTTATTTTAGGCGTTTATTATTTCGGAAGAAATTATCAAAATAACGTCCATTATTCAGTCGTCATGTGGACTAGCCTACTTAGGGTCAATTCAGACCGCAACGCGACGCGTATATGCATTTCAATAATTATTATTGTAAGGAATTGACAGATTTGCAAGACGTCTCGCGCAATTGAAATCTGCCAAATCAGTACAAATTTAAAATGCATCTGCGCGTCGCGTTGTGGTCTAAATTAGCCCTAAGGGCTGATTTTTCAATCGTCACATAAATTTTACCAATGGAATAAATTTGGTGTTTTGACAGAGTTTGTATGAAAAAATGTCAAAGTGTCATATTTTTTCTTTAGGTAAAAATTATCTGACGATTGGAAAAGCGGCCCTTAGTATAATACCCGGCAATAAATATTGCACATCGACCTTTGGAAAGAGACAATCGGCTAAGGGGTTTGGGTAATATTGGCATAATTTTCAAATCTCGCGGCCACTCACCAAGCCGGCATATTATGAAAGAATATATCAAGGGGAGTAAACTTTATTATGGGGGACATATAGCTAAACTATATCGGAGCCGAGATATTAGGCATTTTAAGTTCGTATTTTCAACTAAAAGTAAATTCAATCATAACATGAATACTCAGTAAAATACAAAATACTGCATTATTTATTAGCTTAAAGCCTTCCTCGGTAATTGGGCTATCCAATACAAAAATAATTTTTCAAATCGAACCAGCAGTTCCTAAGATTAGCACTTTCAAACACACAAACACTTCAGCTGCATAATATTAGTATACAAGGTATAACAAAACTAAGTGATAATACTTTAGTGTGTGTACTGTGTATGAGTCCCATGTATAAAGTTTACTGTAAAAGTATTAGCGCTGAAAGCGAAGATTTTTTTTGTTTTTGTATGGGGAAATCTTTACGCCAGGGCGCTTGCCCATGCAAATCACAAAAAAGTTTCTAAGCAGACAGAAGCTTAAAGGTCGTAGTTGACGGCAAATGCTCGGAAACTCAGTCTGCTATCGCCTACCCTATTAATATATCAATGTTCTATATATCAATGTTTAATGTCATGTTACAGACCAACGGCATTCATTGCTATGCGGATGATAGTACAGGTGATGCTGTATATACCGGCTCCCCCAATATTTCTCGGCTAAATGTCATTGAGAGTCGAAACGAACATGTGTTTAAAATAGAGAATTCATTGGATAAAGTCTCTGAATGGGGTAGACGTAACTTAGTCCAATTCAACCCCGCCAAGACACAAGTCTGCGCGTTCACCGCTTAAAAGTCACCTATGGTCGTACATCCTCGTTTTGAGGGCACATCTTTGACCATCTCCCCTAGCATTAAAATACTTGGCGTTAGCATATCGAGCGAAGTCCAGTTACGATATTATCTAGAGGGTAAGGCCAAGTTAGCCTCAAAGAAGCTTGGTGTTCTCAACAGAGCGAGACAGTACTTCAGTCCGGACCAACGCCTACAACTTTACAAGGCGCAGGTTCGGCCTCATATGGAATATTGTCCTCATCTCTGGGCAGGAGCGCCAAAATACCAACTGCTCCCTCTGGATCGTATCCAACGAAGGGCCGCTCGAATTGTTGACTGCCATAGTGTTTCAAACAGCTTGTACCCCTTGGAATTACGCCGAGATGTAGCTTCACTCTGCATCCTCTATCGGTTGTATCACGGGGAGTGCTCTGAGGAATTGTTCGGAATCATACCCCCTGCAACTTTTCGCCGTCGTCCAACGCGAAAAATATTCCATCCTCATCACCTTGATGAGTGGCAGTCTTCCACCGTGCGTTTCTCGCGTAAGTTTCTGCCGCGCACTGTAAAACTCTGGAACGAACTGTCACCAGCAGTATTTCCGGACCTATACGACCTGCAAACCTTCAAGAAGAGAGCGTATTCCCTCTTAAAAGGCCGGCAACGCACCTGCAGCTCTTCTGATGTTGCGAGTGTCCATGGGCGACGGTAGTTGCTTTCCATCAGGTGACCCGTTTGCTCGTTTGCCCCCTTATTTTATAAAAAAAAATGAATTATCACTTAGTTTTGTTACAACCTGTAGATATAGATACAAGCATAATAATTAATTAATTATTCATTTCATCATTTATTTTTAATTTTTGTTATTCGTACATTTTAGAAGAATGACTTAACCATTCAACATACAGTTCGACAAGGCTGTTATGTATATGAACGTGGCGAGAAAAGGAACTAACGCTTCTATCATACAAAAACGTCATTTTTGACAGTTCTCCTTTACCAGCAGCGCCCATTTAAAGCCTTGTCGAACAGTACAACAACGCGCCGTCATTTAATGATTTTTTAACTATTTAATTTTTGTTTTGCAAAAAAATGCAAATCCATTTTTTCTCGAATATCTTAAAGAGGGCAGTTTTGTTTTTTTGAAGTGAAAACTTCTTTAGCGGCGTTGAGCACTTGTGGGATGGGTAAAAACTGTGAAACTCGCGATAGATTTTCGTGTTGATCGAAAAACCATACAAAACGCGTAAGACGGTTGGAGAGTAGTGTTTTGTGTCGAACTCGAACTCGAACTCAATTTGAAACTTGATCGAAACTTGTTCGAAACTTGATCGAAACTTGATCGAAACTTGATCGAGACTTGACCGAAACTTGATCGAAACTTGATCGAAACTTGATCGAAACTTGATCGAAACTTGATCGAAACTTGATCGAAACTTGATCGAAACCTTGATCGAAACCTTGATCGAAACTTGATCGAAACCTTGATCGAAACCTTGATCGAAACTTGATCGAAACTTAATCGAAACTTGATCGAAACTTGATCGAAACTTGATCGAAACCTTGATCGAAACCTGATCGAAACTTGATCGAAACTTGATCGAAACCTTGATCGAAACCTTGATCGAAACTTGATCGAAACTTGATCGAAACGAAACTTAATCAAAACTTGATCGAAATTTGATCGAAACTTGATCGAAACTTGATCGAAACTTGATCGAAACCTTGATCGAAACTTGATCAAAACTTGATAGAAACTTGATCGAAACTTGATCGAAATTTGATCGAAACTTGATCGAAACTTGATCGAAACTTGATCGAAACCTTGATCGAAACCTTGATCGAAACCTTGATCGAAACTTGATCAAAACTTGATCGAAACGAAACTTAATCAAAACTTGATCGAAATTTGATCGAAACTTGATCGAAACTTGATCGAAACTTGATCGAAACCTTGATCGAAACTTGATCAAAACTTGATAGAAACTTGATCGAAACTTGATCGAAATTTGATCGAAACTTGATCGAAACTTGATCGAAACTTGATCGAAACCTTGATCGAAACCTTGATCGAAACTTGATCGAAACTTGATCGAAACTTGTTCGAAACTTGATCGAAACTTGATCGAAACCTTGATCGAAACCTTGATCGAAACTTGATCGAAACAACCTCATTGACGATTTTTTAAAAATCGATTTTCATAAAAAATGGGTTAAAAAAATGCACAACGTTAATAATCAAGTTTTAACTTCTGCTGGCACTCCCGGAGTGCAACCCGTCTTCTATAATGAGCCGGGAAGTAGATTAAAAGCTAGACTGAAAATTCTACCGAAAGGTGGCGTCCAGCGTCATACTGCACTATGGCACAGAATATATAAGTATTAGAGTGGGTTGCACGAACTAACTTTGACTTTAACTTTAACCGGAAAAATTGACAGATGTTGTATGAGCATATGGGGTGTTTGGACGCCATATTTAACTTTAACTTTAACCACGCCTCTGGTGCAACGCAGCCTTATAGTATCAAACTATGGCCAAAATTCGCTAAATAGTGGGAATAATCGACATTGTATTAAGGGAACAACACTCTAGAGTCATTTTACCCACAACACATTAATACACAAGAACAATAATTATTACAATTGCCTAATATTGCATCCGGCCCTTTGAAACCACTGTCTAATGAAAGGTAGTCTCAAGTCTGGCTATATTTTAGTCGGACGAGAATTAAACCCAGTGTGAAAATATGTATGAAAAATTATTCATTTATTTGACGCGGACGAAGTCGTGGGCAATAGCTAGTGAGAAACATATATCCAACAGATTAATATACCTTTCTGCATCTGTTTGTTAACTTTTTGTGTTTCGTGCGTAAGAGATAACGCTCTACAAAACCGAAGTTAGCCGACTGTCACTTTCCAAAGGTCGATGTGCAATATTTATCGCCGGGTCCTGTATACTATTCAATATTAAATAAATTTTTTTAACCCACCACGTGAGAAATCTGATTTCTATACCATGATAACTAGACACATATCGGAAGCCTATACAAGCTTAATCTGACACGCTCGAGCTAATCCCGAAATCCCCTCTTCCCCTCCCCAACTACTAGAATTATATTTCAAAACATACCTACTTAGTTTCCGATTTGCATCAGTTCGCAGCGTCATGGAAATAGGGAACGTGCGCAACATGTTTCCTACTCAAAATGCTGCCTAAATTAAACGTTATTATAATATTATATGTACCTAAAATAATAAAGGGGAGTGGAAGCGGGATAGCTGTTATTGTAGGCTTCCTTTGAAATTTGCCACAGCCCTTTCATCTACACCCTCCGGATGTCTTAATAGCGGTAAGTATAATTTTCTAAACATTGTCACTTATGGTTGACTGGTGACTTTGTATGTTTTGTTGAAACGCAGGCAATTTCATCTCACCCCAGCAAAATCTTGGATAGAATAAAGTTGGTTTTCTCTCTGCTGTATGCTTGAACCTTTAAAACTGCAACAAGGATTTTGATGGGGTTTTCTTTAATTAATCATTCAACTCCCAACATGGGCGTGCATACTATGAAGGCATAAAAGCAGTGCTTACCTAATGATAAATACTTGCTATACACATATTTTAATTTAACTTTCGTACGTTTTAGAACTTTTAGATGACTTTAATTATTATTAATAGTAAAAATATGAATACACATTAACGCCTACATTTATAAAATAGCACCAATTGATTTTCAAAACTACTTAAACATAAGTCGGTAAGTGGTAACTAGGCGCGCCGCGCGAAGGTACGCACCAATATTATACTACATATCTGTGGTTAAAGGCACTCGATGTCTCGCAGACCCCGCCTATATGTGTGAGTTAAGATTTTCGTATTCGTACACTATTCGCAAACGTGTGTGCGTGTGCGATTTACTAGGCCAGGTCCTGCGGCATGATATTATCCGAGCTTAGCCGAGCGCCGGCGTAATGGCGCGTTCGGAAGTAATCGGATATGTTCGTTGCCTATAATCCGAGTAAAAATAATAGACGGAAATCTAATTAATCACATAAGTGCATTTTTGTTTAGTACGGTTTATATTTGTTTACATTACAGAAGTGTTTTGTATTTTGGGAAGCCATTTTTTCATGTGATGAGCACTGTAACATATTATTTTTGTTTGCGCCAGTATATTTATAGTTTTCTTAGAAGATTTTTATTATTTTAACATTTAAAAGTTTGTACATTTAACAGTTTATTAGATATTAGTTATTACTGAGTTTCTATTTTCTATATTAAGTGCGTTTTTTGATTTCTTAAAAATGTAAGTTGACTGTGAGGTTTGTGTTGAAAATGTGTGTTTATTAAAAATTAAAAATAACAAGTTTTCACAATTGTCATTCAGTGAAAAGATTCTAATTGTGATTTGTGTCGAAAGGTAGGTACGTGTACCTGAGTTACAACAATTAAACCAGCAACAAAAATGAAATGTAAGTAACTCGAAAGTTTCATGTTATTCATATTCATGTACTAATTTATTTTATCATTTTATAATATTGTATACTTTATATTAAATGCGAAAGTACCTCTGTCTGTCTGTCTCGCTTTCACGCCAAAACTAATGAACCGATTGTAATAAAATTTTGTACACAGTTAGTCTAGAGCCTGAGAAAGGACATAGGCTACATTTTTATAAGACAAAAATATTTTCCATGAAATAATTTCCATGAAAATATCGATGAAAATGAATTCACATTGCATTTCTAATATATAACAATAGATGGCGTTTTTATTTATTTTAGCTTAGCACACATGTGAACGCAAATGAACTTTCATTGTAGTTCCAACACGTGACAACAGATGGCGTTTTTTTGTTTCTTCATAACAGAACGTACTCATATATTATAATAGTTTAGAAAACATAGTTTTAAATTTATATCCACACTAATATTACAATTTATGCGAAAATATCTTTTTTTGTCCGTTTGTCTGTCTGTTTTGCTTTCACGCCAAAACTACTAAGCCGATACCGCTGCTTGCCCCATGTCAAAAACCTGTGCACGCCTCTGACTCCCAAGCGGCCACATGAGGCGAGAACAATTATAGATTTCCAAGAATCCGCGATCGAAGGCGATTTAACTGAAAGGTTACTTTTTGATGCGAAAAGTGTCCAAAAGAGGGGATGATGAACACGCAGCGGGACTATTAAAATGAAATTCATGCAATAAAGTTACCTAAACTTTTCCATGTTCTACTTTGTACCAATCGATTTAGTAGCGATATCGCGAAAATAGTGTTGTCACCTTGTGACAGACAGACAGACAGACAGATAGACAGACAGACAGACACACTTTCGCATTTATAATATAAGTATGGATGTGTGCATCCAATTAAGCGACAAGTTTATTGTGTTAAAAATATCTGGAATAACACTAGAAGCGTATGGCTCTTGAACCGGTATGAAGGACGTGTATTGTGCTCCGGCCGAGCGCTCTTGTGCGGACACTCGTTAAAATACTGAGGATTTTCGCAAAAATTTAAGGCACAGCCACTTATGCGTATTCCGAATTTTAAAAAATTCAATTTTTAATCTCTGTCTTTGATATAATTAACCGACTTCAAAAAAGAAGGTTATTAATTCGACCCGCATGTCTGTAATATTTCCGGAACTGCCCAGTTTTCGTATAATATGTTAGTCTATATCAGCGTCGTATAAAAGTGTATGTATGTTTTTATGTTTGTCTTCGCATATCTCTGGAACTAAAAGTCCGATTTAAGTGATTCTTTTTTTGTTGTACTAGGTATTGTTCAACTTAGGGAATACTGCAAGTTTCATCAAAATCGGTTCAGTAGTTTTTGAGATAGGAAATTTTAAATTCTTAATTACGTACAACTTTGAAGGTTTTATATTTTTTAAATACTATTATTATACGACTAGTGCTACAATCCTGCTTTGCGCTATCTAAATTTCATAATTGCGGCGGTGTACAGAGGGGCTAAAATGGTCGCATTTTGTAATTCCTCTAAAATCAATTCAGAAACTGAATCGTCAAAACAGTCAAACTGACTAATGTCAAATTAGTACGAATTACTACACATGAATTGCAAGCAGAGTGATCATTTTATGATTTTTAAAAAATTAATCATAATATTATGATTCATAATGTTATGATTTTCAAAAGCGACTATTTTAGCCCCACAGGTTGCAAAAAACTAAGCGATCGCGATAGTACTTTAGGGGGTATTAATGACTATGTTCCTTATATAGGACTAGATGACGCCCGCAAATCCGTTGCGCCAATATTCGATTATCGCGCGGCGGGAACCGTACATTTTTCCGGTAAAAAAGTATCCTATGTCCTTTCCCGGAACTCAAAGTATTCCCATACAAAATTTCAGCAAAAACGGTTCGGGCGCGAAGAGGTAACAGACAGACAGACACACTGTCGCATTTATAATATTAGTATAATATTATGGTATTACTGAATGTAGCAGGGCTGAAAGAGCAACTTTTTTTCGTTTTTGTATAGGCTGATTCAAGACGTTGGGGCATCTCTCCCTCACTATAACTTTTTACCCTACCAAACATTTCAATGGACTAGAAGTGGGTACTAGCAATTTGAAAATTTTGGTTTTCTGTGTTTTAAAAGGCTTTAGGACGGGGAAAATGGTTTAAAATAAAAAATATATATATTTTATGCATTAGTCAAATATCCAGATAATCCAGATGATGATGTTGGTAAGTTACAAGGTTTGTTCAAAGTATAAAGGAAAAAATTAGTAGTGACCATTATGTTTAAAAAATATTTTTTATCCACTTTATCCACTTACGTCTTTAATTATGTAAATGCTTACTATTAAATTTTTGGTTTATTTCAAAATAGCCTGATTCATATATTTTACTTTGTTTTAGGTGGCAAACTAGCTACATCTATCAAATCCTCTGATTGATGGCTGTTTGCTACTGCAAAAAATATTACTATATTTCAAAAAATTATTTGCCGTAATATTTTTTTACGGATTTGTTTTGATTTAGTTTTATGTAGAGAACATTAATTAATTTATGATTGTTATAGTCTAATTGTTTTTTTTTTTTTTCAATATAATCTAACCGGTTTTCTCGTATTTTAAACATTGCAAGCTTTAACAGCCAAAGAATTCATTTAAAAATAAATCGTTTGATAGAAGAACAACGTTTATTTGTAAATCTGTTTTTTTGTATTTCTGTACATAAAAATATAAGTATACAAAGACCGAAGTCCGAAACTTTACGAATAAAACAATGATTGTCCATCGGCCTTACCGCTTCGAGCGATTTCAATCAATAATTACGTACTTGTTTTCAATTGTATACTTATATTTTTATGTACAGAAATACAAAAAACAGATTAAGTAAAAACTTTAATTGAATTTTTTCGTTTTAAATTATATTTTCGTTTTAATATAACTTGCTATTTGACTGACCTTGGCTCGGTATTCTATAAAACACGAAAAAAATGACATTTTATAAAAATGATTCCTAGCTATATCGATTTATCGCCCCCGAAACATCCTATATACTAAATTTCATGAAAATCGTTGGAGCCGATTCCGAGATTCCAATTATATATATAGAATTGCTCGTTTAAAGATACTAGCTATATGACGGAGCTTCGCTCGGTATTCAAAAAGTTAAAAAAAACACATTAAATGACATTTTATGAAAATGATTCCTAGCTAGATCGATTTATCGCCCCCGAAACCCCCTATATACTAAATTTCATGAAAATCGTTGTAGCCGATTCCGAGATTCCAATTATTTCTTGTATATATATATATATACAAGAAATAATATATACAAGAATTGCTCGTTTAAAGATATAAGATTATACTTACTTTAGACTCATGTCATACTTAACAGTGTGCCGCGCTGGGTGAAGCATTTCTAGTCTGTAGCTTTGAGGTCAGCTTTTGTAAACGCGTCGCTTTTACCTATCTAAAATATTATGTACTATAAAATTCTCGTGTCACAGTATTTGTGAACGAACCCCTCCAAAACGGCTCAACCGATTTTTAAAAGAAAGCGAAATAAAGGATGGATGCGTTGCATTGGCCTACAGCGTGTTATTCTATTCCGACGACGCAACGCATAGGAAAAGTGTGGTCTAGCTCTTACTTGTGTTTTAATCAAATATTATATTTTACAATAATAAAATCATACAAAAAGAAATAACTAACATAAATTAAAATGTTGTATTTCTCCAAAATACCGTGCATAGTACATAATATAATAAAATCTGATTAAATCGAAAAGTCTATCGAATCAAATGCAATTTATAACAAAGCTTGTAGCAGAGTGCAGCCCTCATCTAGTATTTCGTGCGGCTTGCGCTTGCCACGTTCCCCCTAATAAATCAAGACGAACACTTCTCAACTTGGCAACGCTCTATGTGCCAACTACGTTTTTGTTAGCATAACACCGCCCTTGTTTTCGGAGGAGATTAGAATTTCTAACCTAAAAGTGCATTTTGGAATGCTGATTTTATCATACGAGTTAATTCGTACAAATTAGCCCAAATAAACTAGCGTGAAGTATGGTGGTACTCAGGACGTGGCGTATTTTCTATTATTAATGTTTTTACCTATCACTCGGCCATAAAACATGGATGGAATACGTCGCTTACTCAGTCATAATATTATGCACTTACCTTTATAGTGTGTTTCACCAAGGGAATGAGTTCTCAAAGAAGGCTTAGTGGGAACTGGGAATTATGATTTAAGGGATTACTTCTTTTACTTTACGTTCTACGTGTTCCTCGAATAATAAAATCATATTATATTAAAGTTTGCGCAGCCGGGAGAGATGTATGTGAGTTCAGTTTAAACGCAAAAACAGCTTAACTATTTTTTGTGATATGAAATTTATTTGTCTACCATAAAAAAGTAATTTATTTTGCACTCGACTGATAGTGAGGTAATGGTGATTTTTTTTATTGAAAATAAGGCTTAAGTAGTCATAGTAAATAGAACTTAAAAATCGGATTCTTTAATGGACATTCGTGTCGCATGTGCCGGCCTTATAAGAGACCTTTTCCACTCTTCAGTCCACAATTTCCTACTGTGCGCAGCCAAAAAATATAAATAAACAAATAGTCGAAACTCATACTCATTCCCTTTTGTGCGCAGCCAAAAAATATAAATAAACAAATAGTCGAAACTCATACGAATAATAGTCATTATAAGTTAAAAGTAACATTTAGTGTTTTACCTTTTAACCAATGGTACTAACGACCGGACGCGCCTGAAATTGGGGCTTAAAAGGGTTGAGTGGTTTTGTACAATCGTACTGATAAAAGGGGTTGTTCGTACTGTAAAGGGGGTGTGAGCTCTCGGCGATTTAAAAGATGTCCCATGAATTAATTCTAACATCGATGAACTAATAAAGACCTTGTTTTGCGAATTCTGTTCAACGAGGACCAACGAACTGGAAGACGCCCCTTTGTGAGAAAATATAATGGAATTGTTTAGTACTAGTTCGAATATTCCAAATTTTTTCCAATTATAATTGTGTTTTCTTTGTTCTGACTACTTTGTGGAGAAAGATTCGATAGTAGTATTTATTAGTGAGCTGTGTATTTAAAAATAAAATGTGATTTATTTACCAAAATTGAGAGCAGATTTTAAGTCATGGACAATGCAATGAGAATATTTCAACTTACCATGATTATACAGAGTGTAACAAAACAAACTGACTTTAGGGTGTGTATGAGCCCCGTGTATATAGTTCATTGTTAAAGTAGCAGCGCTGAAAGAGTTTTTTTTTTTTTTCAATTTGTATAGGGAAACTTGTGACGCTGGGGTGCTTGCCCATACAAATCACAAAAAAATGTTGGTCCTTCAGCGCTGCTACTTTCACAGTAAACTCTCTACAAGAAACAAATACTCAACCTAAAGTATAACAATTAGTTATGTTACACCCTGTACAGTGAATTCTCAATATGACAACCCTGTTACGTTCGTGCAATCCACGAAGACGCGCCCCACCAATTTTTGGATGAGCATCTTTCCCTTTGACCGTGACGCTTTTTCTTATTGGTCTATTTATTGTAGTGTGCGCGTGCACTCATAGGTAATTAGTGTGTACCGATAACACTCAAACATTAACGAAAGCTTGCACACATATAATATTATATACTATAGAGTATAGACGATTAGGAGGAATGGCGGGGCGCGTCTTCGTGGATTGCAGGGACTATATACCGTATACGTACGAACACAACGTTATATGCATACTATCTACTAAATATACTATATGATTAGGGAATGCAAATCTCGCGAGATTGTGGCTAAAGCGAGATCCCGCGAGTTTATGAATACAATACCGCGAGATCTCACCAATTTCGAGATCTCGCGAGATTAGCAGTTTGGTGGGGTTTTTTGCAAATTATCACAATATTTGAATAAATTACAAAACAAAGTAATAAATATCATAAGTATTATGAGATTAACGTTCATTTTCACGAATTTTTTCACTAGATTTTTATGAATCACACATTGTTTGACGCATCTGGTCTATAATTTTTAAGTAGTAAACTTTGACATACGTATGTACTATCTGTCAAATAACAAATGAAAGAAACAACCAGTTCTCTTCTAATGTGCGCTTTTATAATTTTGGACGTGGCGGTAATATCGTGGACGTCCGCGGTAAAACGATAACGCGGTGCGTAAAATCAAAAGGGCATTTAACGTTCCCAACGTTTTATCGTGGAAGCCTTTGTCCAAGATAACGTGACGTCCAGAATTATAAAAGCGCACATTATCAAACACAAATCTTTTAGTAATAAAACAGTTCTTTTATAACTAACAAAACAAAGAAAAGTCAAAATTCAGGACCTAGTTGAAAATCACAGTGCACAGTTGCTTAGGCCAGCTCATCTTTGTTTTTACTCCGTGATCGCAACTCCGTCCGTGTCAGTCCGCGCTTTGAATAAGACGTTTTTATGCTCAAGTGCAATCTCGTCAAACTCGCGAGATCTCGCCTTTTTTTCGTCCGAGATCAATCTCGCTAAAAAAGGCCGAGATCTCGCGAGAACGAGATCTCGCGAGAACGAGATTGCATTCTCTATATATGATTAATTTTATAAATGCGAAAGTGTGTCTGTCTGTATTTAACCTCTTTACGCCCAAACCGTTGAACCGATTTTGCTGTTTGGTATGAAGATACTTTGTCCTTTACATAGGTACACGTACATGTGTTCCCTTTATTAAGAGAAAAACTGCTTGATCACAAGCACTCTCATTAATTAATTAATTATTAAGGTCACAGGACTCGTAAAATCCATTCTAATATTATTAACCCATCAGTCGTGGCAAAACGAGACACAATAGCTTTTTCATTGTTATCGCGGCCGGATGTGGCCGCTTGGGGCTTCATGAATTAATGCTAAAGTGTACTGAACTGAACCGATATTGCTGAAATTTGGTATGGAGATACATTGAGTGCCGAGAAAGGACATAGGATACTTTTAAAACCGCGAGAAGACCACCTACACCTTGAGGGTGGAGCGTCTGCGCTCTCGCCACAAAGTGAATTTCAGTTCCTTTGTGGTGAGAGTGCCGACTCAAGTTTTATCCATCTTCGAGGTGGAGGAGTTCTGGCCCGCCGGTGTAGTTTACCGGAGGTTCCGGGGAAGGCTCCCGAACGAAGCGCGCATCACGTCGCTGGAAGAGACTTTACGTGATAAAGTGTAGTGTGATTGTGTGTGTGAATGTGTAAATAATAATATATATTAGGTTACAATTGTTCGGCGTGCATCCGACATTGTCTGATTGCCATAACACAAGTTTTTACTTAGCATGGGATTAGAAGACGTGATGTACGCTACCTAGCTTTTATACTATTTTATATTATTGTATGCTTTAATAAAGAATTTGAAAGAAAAAAAGAATTTAAATCCCGGAAAATTGTGAGATTCCCGCGCGATAAACGAATTTTGGCGCAACTGAGTTGCAGGCGTCCTTACCTTTCAGCAAAAATCGGTTCAGCGGGCGTGAAGAGGTAGGTATAAGGTAACAGACAGATTTCACGAGTGCTTGCAATCTTGAAATAATTCCCTTAATATAGGGAACACGTGTACGTATAATCCAATTTAAAATTACTATAAAATCTTTTAATAATTCAACAGTATGGAAATATACATGTCATACGTCTTATTAAAATTAAGTGATTTAAGTAAAAGAAATGTTAATTGAGTAGGTAATAAATAAAACTTAAAATTTAAACATAAAAAAAACACTCTACTTACTTGCACGAAAAAAAAAACTTATCATACTTAATAAAGGTATTTTAGTATTCCAATAATATGTATACACTAGCTGTTGCCCGCGACTTCGTCCGCGTTAACATAGTATAATAACAATTAAAGATGGATAGTTTTCCCCTTTTTGTACAAAGGGTAAAAACGGGACCCTATTTAAGCAAACGTCAAACGCAAACGTTAATAAACTTTCATGTTTCTAACTCAAGAAATGGCGGACTTTCATTGAAACTTTCTACCTCAATTTCACCCCCTTGGGGGTAGAATTACCAGAAACGTTTAAAGACGTATCCATTCATTTTTAATCAGTAGCACAAAAATAAAGTTTCAATTTCAGCCTCTTGAGGGTAGAATTTCTAAAAACGCTTAAATACCTACCCATTCATATTTTTTAATCAGCAGTCCAAAAATATACTTTCATGTTTCTAACTTAAGAAATGACGGACTTTCATTTAAACTTTCAACCCCCATTTCACCCCCTTGGGGGTAGAATTTCCAAAAACGCTTAAACACGTGTCCAATCATTTTTAATCAGTAGCCTAAACATAAAATTTCAAGTTTCTAACTTAAGAAATAACAGCCTTTCATTCAAAATTTCAACCACAATTTCACCCCCTTGGGGGTATAATTTCCAGAAACGCTTAAATACGTATTCATTCATTTTTTTTTAGTAACCCAAAAATAAAATTTCATGTTTCTAACTCAAGAAATGACGGACTTTCATTTAAACTTTCAACCCCTATTACAATTTCGGGGTAAAATTTTCTAAATTCCTTCCTTAGTGGGTGTCTACTTAATAAAACAACCCTACTCACCAAATTTCGTGGCTGTAACTTTAACAGTTTTTGCTCAGCGATGATGAATCAGTGAGTCAGTCAGTCAGTCAGTCAGGACATGTAATTTTATAAGTATAGATAATATTATATCTTTATGCGCTCCGACCCTTAGGAAACTGGTTTTTCCAAGTAGATGTGACCATCGATTTAGTGACAAAGTGGAGGTTTCATTATCCTACCTGTTTGTGGTTAAAAACTCATTAAAAATTATATTTATTGTTTTTAAAAAGAAAACTAGAATGGAAAAAAATGAAATTATCACACAATGGTTAAGAAAAACTGAACCGCAGAATTCTTCAAAAAAGTCGGCCGTTATTTCTACAAAATACTTAGTGTTAAAATGTAAATCTTTGTCTCTATTAATTATCATTGATGAACGAAAAGTGGGTACATTTATATAATATTATATACTAAAATGAACACTTTTGACGTGATAACGTCTTATAATTCGATATGGGGTGCGCGCCCGAAAAACATGACAGTTCATGCGGCGTTGCCTCGCTGACAGCTGCTCTGAGGCGTTCCATTTATCCTCTCAGCAACCGTACTCAACCCACCTGGGCCGCGCTCTTTGTTTCGATTATATTACGTATTTCGATGACTTAGAGAATACTTTTGTATGAAGAAGTTTGGTTAGTTATGACCTTTGATACATTGACCACACTCTGAATGAAAAATAAATAAACAATCTGTGAGCTATTAGTATTATTTCGGCTATTTAAAATTGTGCTCTATTTCCTACTTGTCAAGGTATGACTTGTGCTTTGTTCTAAAATTTTACTGGATTTCGTCTTTGTTCGAATGTATGTAGCGTTTTGTATTGCGAATAGTTTATTTTACTCATTATAAATATTTTTAGACAATCATTTGAAAGAAATACATCGAAATAACTTTAGGTTGCAGTCGAAAAAGTTTGTTTCTATTTATAGAGATTCGGAAGCGAGGGTTAAGGGGTTAAGGATAGTTGAACTATCGTCAGTAAACCGACTTTACAGACAACCGATTTTTTGTTGTAAATGTCTTCGAGCGAAACGGTAACACGATAGTCTGAATTTTTTAATAACCTCTCCAGCTATAACAGCCTTTCCCAAAGTGGGCGATGGGGGCGTAGTGTAGAGGCTTGGGGGGTGATTTGTAATTTAATTTTTTATATATTTACCAAATAAGACATAGTATTACAATTTTTACACTTAATTATAACAGCATTTAAAACCAATGAGGTTTGTGCAAT
Organism: Polyommatus iphigenia; assembly: GCA_963422495.1. Classification (NCBI taxonomy): domain Eukaryota; kingdom Metazoa; phylum Arthropoda; class Insecta; order Lepidoptera; family Lycaenidae; genus Polyommatus; species Polyommatus iphigenia. The sequence goes on from OY730183.1 coordinate 27,708,554, forward strand.
GCTGCGATACAGTCCTATTCGCAGATGTGGTTATAAATTAAACAAACTACAAAATATATTTGCCAGTTCGTACTATAAAGTTATTTTATACGTTAATAATAATTAGGAACAAGATAGATTCAAGATAGATAGAGATCATTACATCTGGTTTGTAATTTCATTACATCTGCATTTTAAATTGAAAAAAAGGGGGGGGGGGGGCTAAATCATACTTTGTTCTGAAAGTGGGCAGTACATAAAATAAGTTTTGGGAACCCCTGAGCTATAATAATACGGCTATTAATATAGCTGGAGAGTGTCTATAACCGTGTCTATAACGGCTTGTAGACACGGAGGAAGTGAATTTAAAATCAGCCAATCAATCGCGAATATTTTTAACCGACTTCCAAAAAGGAGGAGGTTATATTATTATGTTCGGCTGTGGATATTTTTTTTGCATGTTCAACGATTACTCCGCCGTTTGTAAACCGATTTTCAAAATTTTTGTTTTGTTATATTAGGTTTTACTCCAATTCGGTACCATTTTCACAAAAGTGGTAATCTGATGATGGGATCCATGAGTATTCGAGGGAACTCCTCAAAATTTATTTGGAAACATACGGTGATTTTGGTTTTATAAGAAGCATCTTAATCATATGCTACCAAAACGCAAGATTTTGCATCAAGGTATACTATGGTTCCAAAGGTACTAAGAGAACTCCGGATTCCTTATAGATACAAGTTTGGGGGTTTAGGCGCTGTTTTAAGAACTGAAAGCATATGCTACTATGCAAATTACATTCATCATCATCATCGTAACTACGTCAGGGCCACCAATGTTACCAAAATTGAACATAACTTATCTTCAAATTTATCGTCATTGTAATCTAGACGACATTGATTCCGCAGTTGCTTCAATCAACTCGGATTTACAGCGCATAGCCGACTGGGCTAGATCTTATGGTCTATTGGTCAACCCAAAAAAGTCACAGGCCATTATAATAGGAAGCCGATATATGACCCAGCGATTACGCCATGTGCCGAATATCATATATGACGGTATCGTTATTGAGTATACAGAAACGGCAAAAAATTTAGGTTTAATTTTGGACAGCAACCTCTGTTGGAAGCCTCAGGTCAACGAAGTTAGCAGAAAAGTACACCACTCGCTGCACATGATGAGGAACCTCCGAAGCTTTTTACCTACCCAAACCAAAATTTTCCTTGTCCAAACTCTCATTTTTCCCATCCTTGATTATGCCGATTCCTGCTACTTAGACCTGACCGAAGAGCTTTTAACAAAATTAGAGCGTTTGCAAAACCTTTGCATACGCTTTATTTTTGGCTTAAAAAAGTTTGACCACATATCAGCTCATAGGTCAAAACTTAAGTGGCTTCCTATCCGTCTCCGTCGCAATTCCCATATCCTTTGTCTTTTGTATAATATCCTGTATAACCCCCTTTCCCCCTCCTACCTAGTTGAACGTTTCAATTTTTCCCGACCACTCCATAATCCATGCAGGTCCAATAGAAGAATGAATCTTTCACTCCCATCCCATCGCTCCAATTTTTACTCCTACTCCTTTACCGTTCATGCAGTCAGATTGTGGAACTCGCTTCCCCACACTGTTCGTGATAGCTCTACCATCAGTGTGTTCAAGAAACGCTTGAAAGAGCATTATCTTCAAGAATCTCAATCCATTTAAATAACGTTATTAAATATACATATAGTATTTATGTATTATAGACATATTGTATAGTATTTATAATTTATAATTAATATTGTACTATTATTTATTTTGGTTAACATAATACATGTATGTTTCATTATTATTATTGTTATTATTAGTTTTGTGTATAATGTAGATTTAAAGTTTAATTTTGTTATTGTGCACGCTCTATCTGATGTCTTGTATCACATCTCTCTCCGTAGGGCTGCTGTAAGAAATTTCTTTAGAAATAAGCAGTCCTTTGTGTCGTCTTTCTATGTCAATTTTTATGTAAACAGTGTCTTGTGTGCAATAAATGTTTAAATAAATAAAAAAAATAAATAACTAATTCAACCTTAACTCCAGAGCGTAAGGCACACATTTGACATTACTTCTGAGAAGTAGTGCTTCGATAATACAAGTATTACATGCAAGTGCACTGTCACACTTACAAATCGCGGCCGCCGGGCCAGCCGGCCACGGGCGGCCGTAGACTTTTTAAGCGATACTATGTATTACAATAATGAAGATAAAGTTTAAAATCATATGACACTGAAAGAGCTCGCCTCACCGCTGCCATTCCGGTTTGGCGCGACCCAATTGGTAAATTACCTAGCACGTGTTCACTTCGTTTTTTTAAAATGTATTGTTTAAAATTATCTGCAGCTGATATTATATTTTGTAAGTGTGACTGTTAACAAATTGTTATAAGATACGTAGAATAATATACGAGTACAGGTGTATTATTCTACGTATAGTACGCGATGGTTTACTATGTAACTAAAGAGAGTGAAATTATTATTAAAAAAAATAATTGAAATCGACTTCCAAGGTAAAAACTAAAAAGTATTAAATAATATTTTTTCCTATCTAATAGTGCCTTTTTCCGAATTCGGCTATAACTCAACTATTTCTGTGCTCAATCTTCATAATTTTGAAGTCGGTGCCAGCTCCAAATTAAGTTTCAAATATTCTGGCAGACTAAAGATTCAGCTATATCTGGTATCGACTTCAAAATGATGAAGATTGAGTACAGAAATAGTTGAGTTTTAGCCGAATTCGGAAAAAGGCACTAATATAGGAATAATTATTTAATACTTTTTAGTTCATATCGACGGTCCCTACGTATAAAGCGACATGTCAAAAACTCTCCTGAAAACCACTACGGTTTTCAGGAGAGCGTTTTTAAGATTCAAACTGTAACTGTAGATTACCATAAAACATAAACACAATTAATTTTGTTGATCTGTAAAGCTTAATGTAGGCCGTTTGTCATGATATAACACAGTTTTAAATATTTACTGTATTTTCGCCAAAATTGCAAGATGACCGTTTTTACGGTGACATTCCAAGACTGCCCATAACGGCTAAGTCGTACATGTCCGTTTTTACCTTGGAAGAATTAAAATATTATATTAGGTCCTAAATTCATTCAGCACAATATAAAATGATTCGTATTGTCATAATTTATAAGTTTATGACATATAAGTAATACAAATTCTGGCTCTTCAGTGAGAAAAACTAAAAAACACAGACATATCTTTTTATACGCTGCTAATTTAAGTAGTTTTTTTCTATGTTATAATGAACGAATAAAAGGACATGTCATCAATTACTTTAGGTCCATAATGAAAAATTGTAATAAAATGTGATTATTTCATAAATTAAACTGTTTAGTTTTAAAAAGTCTACAAAGTTTAGTATCTATGTATTAATTAATTCTGTTTTACTAAAGGGGTAAAGCATAAACATAATAATGTTGAAGATGAAGAAGACTGACTTTATTTGTAACAAAAGCATCGTTGCTATGATAAATTAGATTTTTTATATAATATTTTTGAAAATTTGTCAATGATAATATAGAAAAAAAAACTTTTAACTTATTTTACATGTTGCTGAAGATAATGAATGCCCAGATATTTTGCCTTTTTCTTCTTCTTGGTCATTTCGGATACTTGAGCAAGGTCAATTCCTTTTCCAATTTTGAGACCTAGGTGATTCATGACCTTAGACTTTTATTGCATCTTACATGAGTAAATTCTTTGAGGCTTCGTTATAACTTCTACGGTGGACAAGTCTGGACAGTAAAATATATTTCTGAGTCGATTATTATATTCAGCTTTAACTGACTTTTGACCTTTTCTAAAGGTCGTAATTTTTAGTACTACCGTTGAATACAGAGCTGCATTGATGTAATCGTCTAACACGTTCCTCGCAGGAAGAAAATAGTATTTCATCCCAATTTGCGACTGCCAAATTGACTACAGAACACCTTATCAATTCTATACTAATATTATACAGCTGAGATTTGTTTGTTTGAACGCCCTAATCTCAGGAACAACTTATCTGATTTGGAAATTCTTTCAGTGTTAGAAAGCTCACTTATCGAGGAAGGCTATACGTTATAAATTATAGAGCTATGATTAATAGGAGCAAAGAAACAGGGGAAAATGTGAAAAAAACGGGGGAAGTAATTGGAAAAGGCTTATCTTACAAACTCTATTGGAGCAAAAAAAAACCCATAAACTTTTTATTTTCTAGGTTAATCATGCACCGATGTCACTTTAGATTTTTAATATGAGCTTTTCCGGAATTTTTTTCAAGCCCTTCTCAACCCTACAACCAAGCGATACCGCGTTGTAGAGGGAGTCCATCTATCAAGTGAACAAGGAGTGTTCTTAATAGTTTTTAATTAATTTTATATAATTTATTAGCGTTTTTAATACTGTTTCATATAAAATAAATAACATTCATATTCATAATTAAATAAATACATATCAGACTTCGCTTTCTATCTGTCATCCGTTCGTCTATCACCAAGCTTTATCTCAAGAACCGCAATAGTAGAAATTTTCACAAATTACGTTTTTTGTTGGCGATATTTAAAGAAATATAGTAAAATTAAAATAAAATAAATGATTATTGTGGGGTCTCGTACTACAAACGCGATTTTTTTGCTCTATATCGATTACGGTAAGGTCCAGATGGTTGTTCATCATGAAAAGAAGCCTCAGCCTCCGTTGCAACTATTATTTCACGTTGCTGATTATTTATAACACTCAGATGCTCATATTGGTTTGAAATTAATTGAATTTGTGCCACGAGTCCCACTGAAAAAGAACTAAAGTCTCATAATAACTGAACGTAAATGGTAACAAGTATATAAATTATTCGCTACCTTAGAGGTAGAAACGGACATGTACGACACGACGCGGAATGGCGCGTAATTTCCAACGCGGTACAAGACGGTAAGTATAGATGTCCGTATATACAACAGTAAAATCTAATACAACGCCCAACTTGTCCTCATTTACGTCTTTTTATCTTTGGAATTACTTGTGATAGAAAAAAAATAATAATGTAGGAATATGCGTCTCATTATACGGAAATGCATGATGCAATAAAAATTTTTTGCTATTTTGGACATGACCAATTATACGTAGGGACCGTCGATATTATATGGATGATAATTATTATTGTTTTTACCTTGGAAGTCGGTTTTAATTTTTTGTTAAAAATAATATTTTAAATAATTTGATGCAGAGCAACAATTAGTTCAGTATAATAGAAAATCAGAAGTAACTTGTGAATTCGGGCGAGCGATGGCTGGCGCATGCGCTGTGGTGCCCATACGGTATACTTTTCAGTCATTGGCTGTTCTTCGGCCCGGTGATACGGGACCCCGGCGTTATCGCTCGTAGATAGTGCGTGCTGCCTCTCGTGCGATCTCCGACTAACTTTCAAAAGGTTAATTGTGTGCTAAAGTGATATAAAAGTGTGTTTAACTCGAACTAAGTGAACTGTGTAGTGCTAATGGATTACAAAACTTTTGGCGTGAGTATTTTTTAAAGTTTTTTTAATGTCAACCCGTGGGTAGTTAATTTTGTACGAATAAAATGTTTTCTTTTTACCTTTTCAATGGACGTTGTACTGTTCACTGTATTGTTTTATGATAATATTTTTTGTCAGCTTCTACGGTAGTAGCCACGTAATGAGAAACTTATTTTTGGTGATAAAATTTATAAATTTTAGTTTTGAAAGTTTCTATTGCGTCTTCGAGTAAGATATTAAGGTATATTTTTAAATTATAATTCTTTTTAGGAGTAAAAAACCTAAGCACGCAGTGTATGTAGGGTTTTCAGGTAGCCTGGCACACATAATAAATTATATTGAACGACCACGTAACATACCTAAATGAGGTCATCGTCCTGAGGGGTTGAGATAAAAGAAGCCTACTTTTAGAAAAAAAGCCTACATCCGTTTATATTTACTTTCGTCACACGATCTAAAACTTAAACTCTAATCCATTGACTTATCTTTAATTTTGTTAACATAACAAATTAATTTCTAATCAATATAAGCTAAGGTCACGTAACTAAAACCAAAAAATTAAGTCCAAAATTTTACTTGAATTTCATAAATTTAATTATACTAAGTTATACGATCAACTTTTAATTATTACTATCGTGTTACCGGAGTAATAAATTACTTTAGCTGCTATTACTCATTGTTATTTGAGTTAATATTAACAGGCATTTACTCGAGTAAACCACGAGACAATATACCTGTCACTATAGATTAATGTATTTGGTACTCCATGAACCATAGATGTTATGCCATGCAGATGGAATTTCAATATACCGACTACCTCCGTGGTACGGTGGCTCAGAGTGTGGACTCAGAAAGTGCGTGGGTTTGATTCCAGTTGGGAAAAAAATGTTTTCAAGCTTGGTTAGGACACTAAAATCTTCTGATGAGATGACTTCCGTTGTGCCATGGGTATCCGACCCACTGGCTTATTCGTACTGCATCACACAATTGGGGACTATAAAGTCACTTCTGTGCTGGCCTGATTTCAACAAAACCGGCTACCGGCAACGAAGGCGATGTTTCGTTTTTGGATTTAAGGGCTGTCCAACCGTTATGGATTATTTTTGGGAACATTCCGAGCAAAAACAATTTACCAATCCCTGGATTATTTGAATATCCGCATAGTTCCTAAAGTAAACACGGCATTCACGAAAATCGGCCTAAGCCAGTGTAATAAACAGAAAAAAAAATCTGGAAGCAGTTATGCGAGTGTTTCCTCATATTTTTTCATTTATCGCATGGGTTCCGTATGCAATATATTTATGATGCTTTATTGATACATCCCACCAGGAATTTGTATGGTCGACATGAGTGCGAATAAAAGGTTTACCACTAATAAAATTCAAATAATTAATATTCAAATCCATATCATCAATAAAATTATAAATTGTATTAGTAAATGTACTTAATACGAATAATTTTAGATTACAAAGCTTTGCTAATAATAATACAAACTCATTAGTTACTTTGTTAATAAGCGATTCGCATTATTCATACTTTGAGCGCGTTGGCACGGAATTTGCAATCATCACCTCCAATTTTACAGGGACCAATGCAAACAGTGAGTTTCAAAATATTATGATAAAATTTAATATTAAATAATAGTATTTTATTTATGAAACCGACGTTGACTCAGAGTATCTTCATTCTTCATACCAAATTTTAGCTAAATCGGTTCAGTGGTTTGGGCGTGAAGAGGTCGCAGACAGACAGACACACTTTCGCATTTATAATATTACTATGGAAGTATGGATAATACGAAATTCCAACAGAAGCGTTCGAATCTACAGAGCCGAATTAATTATCTTTCCAGTGGTTTGAGCTCTTTCCAATATTACTTAAAAGCAACGAAATCTTTCTTTATTGTTTTAAAGTACAGGTTCTGTATCATATTTCCCTCGCAAAATGGTGAAGAATTATATTTAATTTATTATTATTATGCTGTACCATAAAGCAGTAAATGGTTTTTGATAGGCCATAATGCGAGAGAAAGGCTCTAGGGAGAGCGATATTTCTCGTATATCGGGTAACTTTTTCACGTAGGCACTCGTGCCGTACATTGTTGATGTTTTATATTTTGGCTTTCAATCTTACTCTTGAAATGATTATTAAATTATAATTAAAGACTTGCGTGGATGAAAACGATAAGTAACAGTAAAAAAATGACTTTTTTGCAAATATGGAGGCTTTAGGGTCGAAAAAATTATTTGAAATTAAAAAAAACTGCGTATTTTATATTATGTGTAGCCAGATATTTAATATAAAGATACACAGATTTAAAAATAATCAGCCAAGTGCGAGTCGGACTCGCGCACGAAGGGTTCCGTACCGTTATAGAGCAAAAATAGGCCAAAAATTGTATTTTTTGCATGGGAGCCCTCCTTAAATTTAAATGTTATTCAAATAATACACACATAATTAAGGCCTATGTGAAATTTTAAAGTGCCTACCTGTTGTCATCAGATTTCCTCTACATAGTTTACTGTGAAAGTAGTAGTGCTGAAAGAGTAACTATTTTTCACCTTTGCATGGAAAAATTCATGACGCGGAACGTTTGCCCATTGCGAAGCACAAAAAAAATATTGCTCTTTTAGCGCTGCTACTTTCACAGTGAACTCTATATTATAAGCGACACATACACATCCTAAAGTAGTCACTAATTAGTTTTGCTACAACCTATACATGTCGTTCAGTTACGTTCCTAGTCGACGCGGTCATTTCATTTCGAGACTAAAAGAAAAAGTTTTGAATATGCTCGGCAGTTCCGATGTTGTACATAATAATCCTGTAATCTGAAAAGCATTATGTACTAATTGTTTCTAAGTGAAGCGCACATCGTTATTAAGTGGCAAAATAATGGTTAGGCGATTTAAAATAAGTTAAAAAGTTTTAGGGCCTGCTCTCACCACTTCCTGATAAATGCCGGATAGGCTATCCACAACTTATTTGACAGTATGGAGTATCTGTCAGATAAGTTGTGGATAGCCTATCCGGCACTAATCAGTAAGAGTTAAAACAGGCCCTTAATGTAATTAGTATTGATAATGATAATGTAATTGAAAAAGTCTCTACTTTTAATAGCTGGCCCTTGTCAAAGATGGTTATCCGTCGTAATCATTCAAGTCGACGACGTAGGTAATGGACACGTTAGGGCCGGGACACAAAAACACGGCACGGCGCCGTACGGCGTCGTACGACGTCATACGGCGCCGTGTCGTGGGAATCCACGACGCGCGTCGTAAAAAACCACGGCACGGCGCCGTACGGCGTCGTACGACGCCGCGTCGTAGAAACCCACGTAGAAATTCAAGATGAGATTCTACGACGCGACGTCGTACGAGGCCGTACGGCGCCGTGCCGTGGTTTTTTCGACGCGCGTCGTGGATTCCCACGACACGGCGCCGTACGACGTCGTATGACGCCGTACGGCGCCGTGCCGTGTTTTTGTGTACCGGCCCTTACCTTGAAGACGATGCCTCGATTGAAACAATTCAACGTTGTCTAACGTATTTAACGGACAAAACTAGCTCGTATTGCAATTACATAAGCGACAATTTCGTTTGAACCCTGACTATCACGCGAACGACACAGTGGTTCTAATTGATCAACATTTCAGCTGAAATATGTCTTACTATGATTGATCGATACTAAGTTTCAAGTATAAAATATTAAACTTTCAGGTAAATTGGTTTTTTTGTAATACATATTTATTAAGTACTTTACACAGTTGTTATTAAATATTGTATTTATTTTCACGTAACGCAACTGTTTCATAAAACCGGCCACGCACAATATAGGGTTCCGTAGTACCGCTAGTTTATGATAATTATTGTATGGTCAATGAACGTACATTTACAACGTGTTTTACACTACTAACAACATCATCTCAGGTACGTTCAAAGGAATTTCAACGAAAAGTTCCTTTATGCTTCTCCGAATACATTTTTTATTTGATCGACTATTACTCAATAACTTATGAAGTCTTCTTAGCTGTCATCGTTTTCCTTTTAAATTCAGCATAATATTATTTCCTACTTCCGTGATCTTCTTTTCATTTCTAGAAGCAACCGTTTAGTTGGTAGAAGAGGAGGACACTGGATTCTAACGATTTTTGCCACTTTACATACTAATTCAAAAATGGATCCCTAAATCGGAAAACGATCTTTGAATACTCAAAATATTAAAAAAAAACCTATCCAACGACACCCTACACGGAGGCGAAAAAAAAGATACCCGCTTGATGTATAGGGGAGGTACCATAATTGTTTTAAAGATTCTAGGCCCTATAATCTCTTAGCAAAACCACGGACAGACAGACAGACAGACTGACGGACGGACAAACCAAAACTATATGGGTTCCTTGTCGACCATGGAACCCTGAAATAGAAAAAAAATCCATAGTTGCTTCTTGACATAAGGTTATGGTAATTATTATTTTTAACAAAAAATTGAACACGACTTCCAAGGAAAAAACAATATTCTTAAAATTACCTTAAAATTATGAAATAATTATTATTCTGCATTAGTGCCTTTTTCAAAATTTGACTAAATCTCAACGAATTTTGAAGTCGGTACCAGCCCAGAACTGAGATACTTGACATAGAACTTAGCCAGTACCGACTTCAAAAGAATTTAAAGGTTCTGTTCAGTGCCTATGGACAAGGGGACACCTTCGTATGAAATTTCTCTTACTCGTATTCGTAACATATTATGTTTAAGTTACTAGAAACAACATTTTAACCACTATGAGTGTTTTGATAAATTTCAAGGATTTCCCTCAATTGCTCATCAGCTCACAACTTTCGTCATATTTATACAAAATTAAGATTATATCCTATACAACAACACAAGAATTTTGAAAATCGGTCTACAAACAGCGAAATAATCATCAAAAACATCTGATTCGATGCAAAATATCACGAAAAGTACCAATAATTGGGTTATAATGTGATGACCCATGGTATAATTATGATTGTGATGATGACGATCAATAAAATTGATGTGTTGGCTTATGCTTTCAGTTGTTTGAACAACGCCGAAATCCCCGAACCTGTATCTATAAGGATTCAAAAGTTCTGTTCTGTACCTTCGGATCCAGGGTATAACCTGGTGCGAAATCTTACTTTTTGGTAGCATATACCTCGAATGCTTCAAAAAAAATCGAAATTCCCCTCGATTCCTCATGGATCCCATCATCAGATCACCACTTTTGTGAACATGGTACTAACCTCGGATTCAACCCTGTACAACAACAAACGAATCATGAAAATCAGTCCACAGACGGAGAAGTTATGGTTGAACATACAAAAAATATATATATAAACAGACGACCATATAACCTCCTCCTTTTTGGAAGTCGGTTAAAAATAGGAAACCAAGTCGCACTAGCTCATTACTATACAATAACTAAAACTCGTAATGTAAAAAGTCTACAATATACAATATTATAGTCCATGGAAATCCCAGCGAAATATTATTTCAGAAGCTATTAGCATGACAAGGAAATTATTCTCAGCAGTACTAACAATATATTTTCTCCCTTATAGCACAGAATACAATATATTAGTACAACTTATAGATAGAAACATTTGGAATTTCATTCCTAAACACATGACTATTTTCATGAAATTCTGCAGCAAAACGTAAATATTAAATGACTGAACCTGCGTGCCATACTCGCTGTAGGATTCAATGAAACTTGGAACAATCGATTCCAACAAAAGCGAGTTAATAACAAATTGTTTCGTTTAGAACAGATGAAGGGTCGTTTTTCACACAATCCTTTGTTAGCGCTTACACTGTACCGGTCCAAAAATGTTTTTATGCCTCAAAACCTTCGATCACTAATATACTTAAAACTGAATTTTCAAATCAATATGATATAGCATTATTATCTTAGAATTATAATCATATTATGTTGCTTGACAATAATATAATGTAGCATTGATTGCTTAGCAATTACTGCTCAATCTCATTTAGGTAGGTTAGGTATAGGTGGTAAATTTTACATACCGCTTGTAACGGAACGTTACAGTGTATTTTAACCTGATTACCTATAACTTAAGGTTTATAATACAATATTTAAAATACAAAAGATCGCAATGTTAGCACTAGCAATTTGAAAAACCTACTGTCACATAACCTATCTGGCAGAATAATATTCGGCGAATTAGCTAGTTATTAATTTATTTTCTCAAACCCCGTAGCAAGACATATAACAGATTTAAGAACAAAGGATACAGATGACTATATCGTATTAGTAACAAGGTTCAGAGAAATGAGGTACACTCATTATAAACTTTAAATATTACCGAGTCTGCGCAGGTAAGAAAAACCGTAATATAAATCTAGCTTAAACGCGTTAATTGCTAATATAACCAAATCGCCCCAGAACGGCACTTTAGTAATTACAGAAAGTGTGAAGTAAGCTTATTAGCGACTTTGCGGCGTCCTGTCGGCTCACGGAGGACTTTGCCAATTCCCAAATCTTTACGACCTGGAATGAAAGTGTGTTAATTGATTCAACTGAATTTTTACTGGTCCACTTTCACTTTTCATATTTGTGTTTAAGCGTTTATTTCCCCCCCTAAAAATGCCTCCTATTTTGAGCATTTTGATCGTTTTTAGCGCTAAATGGAACGCGAGGTTCCTAGAAACTACTCATGGTTTTTCATAAATTGCCTCTAAAAATAGCTGCGGGAATTCTTAGGCTCATTTTTTTTGCCCACCCGACGCACGATTTGGCGGCTACACTTCCGCGAGATTATAAACCATTGTATATAAATTAAACAGCGCGACTGCACCTCTATTTAAATAAATCGTTACATAATATTATATTACTAGCTGTTGCCCGCGACTACGTCCGCGTGGACTTCAGTTTAATAGCGCGGTTTCGTCTTTCGTCGCGCGGCGACAAACACAGTACGAACATAAATTTACAAAATGTTACTTAAGAAAATTCTAAAACACTTCACCACGATAAAAATTGCCGACGAGTATAATAATTAATAGCGTTAATCCGAGCGTTCGCTAAAATACTAAACAAATTGTACGATATTATTTAGTGGGTTGTTCGCCGAGCGAGCTTCCGGCTCATATTAAAACCGTTATCGCGAAATCTTAACTGCTCCCTACTCCAAACTATAGCCTACGCTGAAAATGATATATTCACATTAAACGTCCATGCCAAACCCCACTTTATCGTAATTAGATACAGTCGATATTAGAACGTGTTAACGTGCCAGCGTTGCCTATAATTTTTCATTATTAATTTAACAAGCCATATACGATATTTTCGGTCTTATAATGTGAAACAAAAGGTTTGTTTTGGAATTGTGGAGCTGACTTGGGAGTACTACGGCCGTTCATTATACATTTGTTTATAAATTTACTAGACGTTCCGCGCGGCTTCGCCCGCGTAGATTAGATATTTCACAGACAAATTAGTCCACAAAAAAAGCCTATAATCCTTCACGCGGTCTGCTTATCTGACCCAAATAACAGAAAAAATGCTCCAGTAGTTCGTGAGATAAGCCCTTTCAAATAATTTCCCCCGTATTTTCCACATTTTCCTCTATTTCTTCGCTCCTACTAGTCTTAGCGTGATAAAATATAGCCAATAGCCTTCCTCGATAACTGCAGGGCTATCAAACACTTAAAGTATTTTTCAAATCGGACCAGTAGTTCCTGAGATTAGCGCGTACAATTAATAAGCCTTTTCAAATAATTTCCCCCGTTTTTTCCACATTTTCCTCTATTATATCGATTCCCGCACTATATCGATTCAGGCACTGATGACTGAAGTCCATGAAATAGGTACATGCCTCACTAATCACTATCTGGTTATGTCACGGGCGCGCATGGGTTGTGTGCGCCTGTTCGACTCCCTTGTACAGCAGCAGCTATTGTTAAATGTTTTGTATACACTATTACATAGTACATTTTATTATAATATTATATATTATTATTGTATTGTTATCATTAGTTAGTGAGTTGTCTGTTGAGTTTGTTGCACGTCATGTTTACGGAACCACGGAAGACCAGGTACCGTGGTGTTTCTGCGCTGCGGGGATACACCTGAGTGGTATTCCATTTCTGTGTTAAGCAATACACAGTACGCTGCCTACTGATGCCGTTCTTGTTTTTTATTTTTAGTTTTTGTATTCGTCGTTTTATTTTATAATTGTTTAGTTATTGTAAAAATGTAAATGTTAAAATTGTGTTAGTTATTACAGTTTATTACATAGTCTTTATCTTTATATATACCTATTTATGATATTTTTTTTCTATATTATGTAGTGGTGTCAAAAATTTTGTGAAATTATTGTTAGTTTTTAATATTGTGTATTGTCTTAAAGCATGAATAAACTATTATTATTATTATTATTATTTCTTCGCTCCTATTAGTCTTAGCGTGATAAAATATAGCCTATAGCCTTCCTCGATAAATGGACTATCTTACACTGAAATAATTTTTCAAATCGGACCAGTAGTTCCTGAGATTAGCGCGTTCAAACAAACAAACAAACAAACTCTTCCCTATTATAATATCAGTATAGATTAGAAGCACTTAGCGAGGTATTTTAAATATGCAAAGTAATAAAAACGTAGTAGTAGCGATACAGTTATAAAATTCAATCCAAATAATAACAGTTATTACTAGTGTTGTAAAATTCATATACAATGTGTCCCAACACCAGTGTTCGATGGCATATTTTATTGACAAATTGGCTCTCAAAATGTACAAGGAAGTCTAAAATTATATTTTGTAATACATACTATTCATTATGTTTTCTCTATCTCTTAATACTTTAGGGTGTGTATGTGTTCCTTGTAGAGAGTTCAATGTGAAAGTAGCAGCGCTGAAAGACATTTTTTTTTCACTTTTGTATAGGGTGACGCTGGGGCGCTTGCCCATTTAAAAGTGAAAAAAAAAATTGATCTTTTTTTTTTAATACGCTGACGAATTAATACGCTGTCGTCGGGTATGTTTGTCATTTATAATCACACCTACAGTATTTAAAATGTATTAAATTATTATGAATGATCTAGGTGCATAAAATATATAAATAATAATAATATTTTAAAAAGATAAAACCGACTTCAAAATTGTACGTAATTAAGAATTAAAATTCCCTATCTCAAAAACGACTTAACCGATTTTGATGAAAGCTGCAGCAGTATTCCCTAAGTTGAATAATAGTACGGGAGCCCTAGAACAATTTTTTTGTGATTACTAACAAGCAAATTTTTTGTGAGTATCTTAGCTACATTTTGATAAGACGAACAACATTTTTATTTTCGAAAAATCTTGAAAGTGGTAGCTAACAGAGATAGAGAGGATTTCATATTTTGACTTGATCGTCCTAAAATATGGATTGTTTTATTTGTAGGACAAGGTTACTCTTAAATTATATAACTATTAACCTATCAATATAGAAAAAATCTGCTGGTTACGGTTCCGTTTTAGGGTTCTGTAATCAACAAAACTTGGTTGACTACGGTACCCTAAAACGAAACCCTAACCAGCTGATTTTTTGTATATTGGAAGTAGCTACGTCGGATACAATGTCTTATTTCCTTCCGACGATGCACCGTACCGGAGCAACGTGACCCTCGTAATTAATATACCTAAGAGCTGATTATTATATTTACTTACGTAAGTAAAAGTTTAAGGAGGGTAAAACATCTAAGGGGAAAGGTAAACATCTAAGGGTTCTTACAGACGAACGGCACGTGTCGGCGGTACGTGTCGGCGGCAGTCGACGGCAGTCGGCGGCACGTGTCGGCGGCAGTCGACGGCAGTCGACGGGACGTGTCGACGGCAGTCGACGGCACGTGTCGGCGGCAGTCGACGGCAGCCGTTGACAGTTTATGACGCTTGCAGGGGGCCTACCACGACCTTTCCTAAAACTATCATATTTCCAGAACACTTCATTGTAAGATTACAATAATTTTACAGACTTTCATTTGTATCATGAGGTTCATAAAGTGTATAAAAATAATATTGTTTTATTCATACTTAGGGTCTAGGAATGAGATAGAACGAACTATTTCTTTCGAACAAGGTTCAAAATGCAAAAGCATTATTCGGGACTCTTACGTTTCATATTATATTCGGTGTTTCCGTGATTACGACAATAAGCGAAGATTTTCATGTGTTTTATTAATTTGGGAGTACATACGGTACAAGTGGTTTAAACTTAACAGGTAACTAAGTATATAAACAACTTTGTTCGTGGCGTTGTCAGGACATGGCATGTTTTGGACATGCGCAATAAAAGGTTTTGTGGCGCATGCGCCAAAAATTGCGCCGGCAAACAAGGCCAATAGCTATGTCCACAGTATGTAATTTCATCTTCAATTTTCGTCATCTTCTATTTATTCAACTTTCGTTTGGCATATTCAATAATTGAATGCGTCAAAATCCATCCGCGTTGAAAGAAAAGTGTCATAGCGAGCGCTACGATTTCAACGCGTGTCACGGGCATGCCTCACGTTCGCTTATGACTGCGCTATAACGCATGCCCTTGATGAACAAAAAAAGGCACAATGTGGACAAAGCTAATGACTATGTCCACACTAGGCGCTTTCGTCTTCAATTTTCATCATCTTTTCATTCAATAATTGAATGCGTCAACGAACGCAACATCAACATTATAATTTTTGAAGTTTTGGATTGGTCTTTTTCTGGGCATGGGGATTCCAGGCCCAAGGGCATGTGTTATAGCGCAGTCAACAGTGAACGTGAGGCATGCCTGCGAGGCATGCCCTCTGACCGTATCCAAAACTTCAAAAATGACAATGTTGGCGTTGCGTTCAATAATTGAATGCGTCAAAAAGAAAGTTGAATGAGAGAAGATGACGAAAATTGAAGGCGAAAGCGCCTAATGTGGACATAGCTAATTGACTCTGAATGTCATACCGTAAATTATCATAAGTAAATTGCATATAAATGGCATCCGATGAAGAAACACTAATATTATTTTTACTCCGCCGTCGCCGTCGGCAACAACGCAAAAAAAGGCACGTTTGTTGTGGGTTCAAGAAATATTAATGTGTAGAGAACAAGAAGGAGATTTTTTTACACTTTATCCACGTTTACGAAGAAACGAATTTTTTTTTTTTAATTATTTCCGAATGTCAAGTGCTTCTTTTGATGAGCTATCAACAATTTTAAAAGCCTCAATATCACGCCAAGACACCGTCACGCGGAAAAGCATATCAGCCGAGCAAAGACTCGCCATGACTAATGTCATGGCGAGTCAAGTAGTAGTCAAGGCAAGATACGCGGTCGAAGTTCGGCAAGATTACACCTGTAATAATATATTTTAAATTACCGATGACACACCATGCCGAATTGTATGCGTAGCGCATTACAAGCGTAATCATGCCGAACTTCGGTCGCTTATTTTCGGCCGAGTGTATTTAGAGTTTAGAACTTAAGACACTTAGGAATGGGATAGAATGAACGATACCAAATTATTTGTTCATAATATTTTGCTGTAGGTCAAAGCGAGATATAGCAGCTAAGCGCTTCGTCCCTCTCGCATGAATGTGTAAACAAATGAATTATTGTCTAAACAAAATAGGTAGTAAAAACTCACTAGAGAATTTGAAAGGTTTTATACTACACCTTAAAATATTTCAATAAAATAAATCTAACAGCGTAAAAGATTAGGCTAGTTGACTATTATTTTTTTGTTATTGGTAACTAAAGGAACTCTCAAGAAACATCGGTGAAAGAATGACTCCGAATGTCATACCGTCTTCATTTTTTAATATAATTTTACTAAATAACAGGAAAAAATACAAAACAATGTTAAATCTACTGAGAAATATCAAATTTTTAAGATCGCTAGTTTGACGTGAAAGTATAATCATTAATAATATTGCTCATCTGTGTCAAAATGGAGCTCATGGTACGCTGAGAGCGATGAAATGGGATGACGTCACAAAACGTCTGGATGAAACATTCTTAAAGTAATCTTACTTTTAAGAGGTTGTGGTACAAAATCTCGAAGTACCTAATAATCATGGGCGTGCATACTATGAAGGCATAAAAGCAGTGCTTACCTAATGACAAATACTTGCTATACACATATTTTAATTTAACTTTCGTACGTTTTAGAACTTTTAGATGACTTTAATTATTATTAATAGTAAAAATATGAATACACATTAACGCCTACATTTATAAAATAGCACCAATTGATTTGCAAAACTACTTAAACATAAGTCGGTAAGTGGTAACTAGGCGTGCCGCGCGAAGGTACGCACCAATATTATACTACATATCTGTGGTTAAAGGCACTCCATGTCTCGCAGACCCCGCCTATATGTGTGAGTTAAGATTTTCGTATTCGTACACTGTTCGCAAACGTGTACGTGAGTTACAACAATTAAACCAGCAACAAAAATGAAATGTAAGTAACTCGAAAGTTTCATGTTATTCATATTCATGTACTAATTTATTTTATCATTTTATAATATTATATACTTTATATTAAATGTGAAAGTACCTCTGTCTGTCTGTCTCGCTTTCACGCCAAAACTAATGAACCGATTGTAATAAAATTTTGTACACAGTCTAGAGCCTGAGAAAGGACATAGGCTACATTTTTATAAGACAAAAATATTTTCCATGAAATAATTTCCTTGAAAATATCGATGAAAATGAATTCACATTGCATTTCTAATATATAACAATAGATGGCGTTTTTATTTATTTTAGCTTAGCACACATGTAAACGCAAATGAACTTTCATTGTAGTTCCAACACGTGACAACAGATGGCGTTTTTTTGTTTCTTCATAACAGAACGTACTCATATATTATAATAGTTTAGAAAACATAGTTTTAAATTTATATCCACACTAATATTACAATTTATGCGAAAATATCTTTTTTTGTCCGTTTGTCTGTCTGTTTTGCTTTCACGCCAAAACTACTAAACCAATACCGCTGCTTACCCCATGTCAAAAACCTGTGCACGCCTCTGCTAATAATACTGCTTTCAGAGTTGGTGGTAGGCCCCCAGTTGTGATGTACCCCCGCAAGGTAAGCGTCCACAGGTCGGTATCGTACGCAACGGACGTCTCGCATCAAACGCATATTTTTTTCACAGTACGTCCGCTGAATCGGCAACGTACGGATTACTGTTTAGCCTAGTAAATGAATGCTCATAAGGGGGGTATGGATCGAAAAGTTGAAAGCAGAAATTTTGACTTAGGAACTTTATTTGGACTTATTTGAAGATAAACATACTAGCTAGTCCGTAATCCGTACGCTGCCGATACAGTGGACGTACTGTAAAAAAATATTCGATTGATGCGAAACGTCCGTTGCGTACTATACCGACCTGTGGAAGCTTACCTTTACGCGTTACGTCACAACTGCAAGCGTTATAAACTGTCGGCGGCTGCCGTCGGCTGCCATCGACTGCCGCCGACTGCCGTCGACCTCCGCCGACACGTGCCGTTCGTCTGTAAGAACCCTAAGGGAGTGATTAATATTTAATATGCGTCGGGGAGTAGACTGTTATTATCCATCTCATTATTCACGAAGTCATATCAATAAAATGTAAAATTTTGCGACGAAATAGCAATAAAATTTCGTATTATGAGGTGCCTTAAATGCTTTTACCGTCAAAGCTTTAATACAAACGTTTGTCGACAGGGAAAACGGCAGGTAACTACTACAGTATAAAAAGCGGAAAAGTAAAACTTGAACTAAACAAACTAAAAAAATAACCACTCACCAGAACGCTCAACACAGAAACATCTCTTAAATTCTGAGTTAAATAATTACTAATTCATTCAAAACTTTTTGCGGATAAACATTTTAATTTGACCCTTTTATCTTGTTAATTTTTTTAAATGTGTTGTTGCTGTTTTTTTTTTTTATTTTTGAAGTGAAAACTTCTTTAGCGGCGTTGAGCACTTTTGTGGGATGGGTAAAAACTGTGAAACTCGCGTCAGATTCTCATGCTGATCAAAAAACCAAGGAAAAAACGTAGGACGGTTGGAAAGTAGTGTTCTAACATCGAAATCAATTAATCGAACAATCGATTGTTTTTTTTCGATTGTCGATATTTTTTAATCGATTGTAAGGGTTTCGATTAATTGATTAAAACGATCGTTTTTTTTATTTTTTTTTATTTTTTTAAATCGATTTTCTTCAAAAATGGGTTAAAAAAATAATGCACAACGTTATTAATCAAGTTTTTACTTCTGTCGGCACTCCCGGAGTGCAACCCGTCTTTTTTTTTAATGAGATAATACAAAAACCTTCACACGTTGCCCTTCTGTAGTCCAATATAAATAAATAAAAAAGTAAAACAATAAGTAATGTATCATAAGTTGCGATACAGCCTAATATTATATTGATGTTCAAAACGAGAGGTGCATAAGTAGTTATACCAAATAGTTTGTAGCAAACCACAGCCTGACACAATAAGCTAGCGAGAGCTCTTAAGTTCTTGCCCGAGAAGATTGTCCCCAAGTGACAACCAGGCTTGAAACTTATATTTTGGAGAACGTTTTTGATGAGCGTGTCCCGAAAGATCCTCGTTTATTTAATTTTACCTTTTAATAATCCTCAAATTGGCATAAGCGAACAAGGACACTATTGTATATAGTTACACAAGAAAATTAAGCATTCAATAAGCGTCGAATATAAATATTTCCTCATTTTATTTGAACAAACAAAAGCAATTTCAAGTCAAATTCATTTGACAATTTAGAAGGTACCTGACACAGTAAAATTATACTTTTTAATCGGTACTTCCATAATCCCTCTAGTCTTCTTTATATCAATGCGTAATAAGAGTAGTTTTTAGTTTTTACGCACGGTTTGATGACGTATTGCATTCCAGCGGTGCGTCGAGCCGTGTTGTACTTAATATGTTTTAAATTGTTATTTTCCATCTTTTTAGTAAAAGATGGCCCCGTGCGAGTTTCTTACGCCGGTTCTTCTCGCCAGGTTAGTTCCCGAACCGGTGGTAGGCACCGTAGTATCGACGTTCGGTAATGTTTTTGTAAAAAAAATACTCTGAATAAAAAATATTTTAATTTTGATTTTGATTTTTTTGAACTTATTCAACATTTGGAAAAATCTATAAAGTTTATGGTCTACCTGCTTATAAAAGTTTGTATAGAAAATTTAAAATCGTTACTCGAAAAAAACATTATGTTGTGGGCGAGTGTTTCTTTTGTGATTTGTATGGGCAAGCGCCCGGCCCCTGCGCTATGAATTATTTCTCCATACAAAGGTGAAAAAAGTGACTCTTTCGGCGCTGCTACTTTCACAGCGAACTCTATATAGGAGACCCATACACACCCTAAAGTATTATCACTTAGTTTTGTCACACCCTGTATATTGAGGGAATATGGCGCATGTTTCGGAAGTGACGTGGCGAACTTTAGCCTGTGTCAAACTTACCCTAATTTCCTCTATCGCTTCCCATCCCAAGTGATTTCTGATGTCCCGCACTAACGCCGTAGATATATACAACTTTGGCTCGCGAAATGAAATACGATACGAAATCGAAATTGGGACGAGTTTAATGAACTAAAAGTGTTTTCAAACGCAAATTGACTTGTGACGTTTTTGGCACTTTTGTGTTTTTATTCCCGTGGTGCTTTCCCTTTAGTTCTTTGACTTTCGGTCATTGCAACTTTGTGCTGTCTCCCGCTTTTTATGGAGAGGGAAAAACTCTATACTTCCTACTCCTCCTATCTTCTTCTGATTAAATTCGTTGCGGGTTCCAAGACAGCTTTATGTCCCTCGGGCTCCCTGAGATCATATCAAAGGGTTTTCGTGGTTGGATACCGCTGTCGATCCTGGCGACACTTAGAAAATCAATATAGTTTTTTGCGATGCGACGCCGCATCGCAGTGTTGTGACCTGGCCCTTAGTGTTTAAACACACTAGGCCGAAGTTACGCGGCGTAAATTACGCATGATTACACCCGCAATATATTTTAAATTACCGACGACACACTATTCCGTCGCGTTCCGTCCGTATTTTGTATGCGTTTGACATTTCGGACGTAATTTACGCCGCGTAACTTCGGCCTTGTGTGCTTAGACACTTAGTGCTTGAATTGTGTCGTAGATTTGAATCCCGCTGAGAAGTAAACTTGAATGGACATTTTTTTTTGTTTCTGAGTCATAATATTTCGACTATTTTTAACAATGTTTTAAAAACGTTACTTATCATAAAATTTATTTGTGACCGAACGAAACTACGGACCGTAGTTACAAATTAAGTACATATGAATTATAGGATAGACACGGACTCCAAAAATATCACCACTTCTTCATGTAACGCCTTGTTTACACTCAATTGGTGAAATAGAAACAATAGGACAGATTTGTTGATACCTTTCATTAGAGATGGGAGTTTCCTGAGGACGTTAATGCTGATTTATAAGCCGCAATAAGCGAAGGGGTTGATCGCAATCGGGCGGGCTGCAGGTCAATTGGTAATCTCATTTATATGCCTATATTTTATTCCATGCTCTCTCCTTTTTCTACTTTTAGGCTGGATTTTATCAAAATCACAAGATTGCACACTCATATAATGATATTATTATGTGA
Source organism: Polyommatus iphigenia (assembly GCA_963422495.1). NCBI lineage: Eukaryota > Metazoa > Arthropoda > Insecta > Lepidoptera > Lycaenidae > Polyommatus > Polyommatus iphigenia. The sequence continues at coordinate 27,730,713 of OY730183.1, forward strand.
TACAAATATTGTTGAATCCTAAGATAATAATAATGTATTGTTTACAAAATATCTTATCTGGCTAGTGTAGGATTAGTTTTAATTGAAAGCAGTTACATGAGCTATCAGAGGTTTAATTTAAGTTGCAGCTTGTAAGTTACATGATTCATTCGTGGAATAAATCATCTTAAGCCGTTTGTAACTTCGCTAGCTTAGTCACTTTGGCTAAGTTAGTCCCTCCTGTAAGTTACATAATATTATCCTCAGGCATTGAGATGTACTCAGGTAAATTGAATAAAAGACTGCGAAATAAATATTGTGTTAAACTGGTAACGAAACATAGTGATAATACTTTAGGGTGTGTATGTCTTTCTTAGCTGAGCAGTAACTGTGAAAGTTGTAGCGCTGAAAGAGCAAATTTTTTTTTAGATTTGTATGGTCAAGTGCCCTAGCGTCATGAGTTTTCCTATACAAACATTTCAAATTAATAAGCTCTTTCAGCGCTGCAACTTTCACACTGAACTTTATAATATAAGAAACACACACACACCATAAAATAATAATATAATATCTATGAACGCTTCACACCACGTCAGTCTGGCCCCGTGCTAAGTACCTGAAGGACTTGTGTTACAGGTAAAAGACAACGGAAATATATTTAATACTTTATACTATACATATATTTAAGATTTTTATTATATCATACACATATTTAATACACATCCATGACCCAGGAACATTGAAAAACTTTTTGTTCCGTCGGCGGGATTCGAACCCGCGACTCCCGGCTTAAGTTGCCACACACTCTAACCATTGAGCCACGGAGGTCGTCAAATAATATCACAATGTTTTGTTACACCCTGTGTAATGTACTAGATGTTGCCCGAGGCTTCGTCCGCGTGGACTTCAGTTTATAGCGCGCGGTGTCAACAAAATTGGCTTTTTAAAACCCTAGTACCCCTTAAATCAAAATACCCAAAAACAGCTGTGCAGTGTGCACATTATATTGAAGTTTTTTTTTAATTAAACTTTATTCATACCAAATTTTAAAGCTTATTTAGCCCCCCATTACACAATTTTAGCTTTACCCATAAACTATTTATCATTGGTAGGTTTAAGGTTACGTCACTGCATAGATAAAGTACTGAGTAGTGAGTTATTTATCAACGTGTATAACAATCGAAAAAGATCGAAAAACGCAACTCAACATGGTACCACCTCTTATAGAAAAACGTATGAGTAAGCGCTAGCGCGATGTAGGCGACTCTTAGCGCCATCTGTTATGAATTATTGGAACTAACTTAATTTGACCGAATTCACGCATAAACACCCCCTTACAATGCCTTTTTCCAGTTAAAAGTAGCCTATGTCCTTTCTCAGGCTTTAGACTATCTGTGTACAAAATTTCATTACAATCGGTTCAGTAGTTTTGGCGTGAAAGCGAGATAAACAGACAGACAGAGATACTTTTGCATTTATAATATTAGTATAGATGTCCCTCTTTAACACCATGGTAAAAATGAAACCTGCAGAATAAACGTTGAAGTCGCTATAATATTTTGTAAAGAATAGACAGATTACGTACTATTATTTTAATTGTCCATTATTGTCACTCCATTGGCTAATTTGCGTCGCATATTATCAAAATGATACGCGTATCATGATGTGCCCCGATCGCTATTAAGTCGACGCCTTGATAATTTGGCTGTAGCGATGCCGATTTTTCTCAGCAATGACTAAAGCTAAGAAATTGAAGTTCATTGTCAGTATTCATCATGTCTTTGTCTTTGAATTGCCCATAGCATAACACGATTGGACAACTTTTATAGCACAGAATAATCAATCGAAAAGACCTCTGTAAAAAAAGGGATTCCTATTTTTCCAACAGAGGAGAGTGATTTAAGGTTCCAAAATTTGTACATAAATTGGTTCAAGCATGCACTTTAATTTGTGCATAGCTTATATGAAATGTATTTATGGTTTTTAAATTATGCGACAAAAACCATTTTGTCGCTTACGCCCTTTCCATTTTTTGCTGTTCCATTGCTTGTTTTCTATGAGAGGCTGGGCCGGCCTCTCATAGAAAACAAGCAATCTAAAACATATCCAACATGGTTTCTTACTTTAACGCTGCGTCACCTTAACCGCGTATCTGATAGGTGTCGTATCAAATACGCGCATGATCGGCAGAATGTATATTTTGAAAATCTGGGATAAACAGGTTACTTTGATTGCCTGCATAATTTTGTTTTATGCGTACGGGGTTTCAGAAAATCAGCTCTATTTCTGAAGTGACGAGCTAAAATGATTCCATGAATATTATTAATAATTCCAATTAATTCCATTAATATTAAATTTTGGCCGATTCTATTACAATATTATTATGATTGAAGGGCTAAAATAGCGACGAGAAAACGCCAGTTATAAGATTTTTTGACCATCATCATAGGAACTAGCATGTGTAGAGTTTTACTGATGACGTGATGTTTTAGACTTACAGATTTAGTCATTGAAAGAATTTTCTCATCTTAACGACCTGTGAAATTACTATCATGACGCGCGTGCGCTTAACTACACAAATCATAAAAAAAATCTCTTTCAGCGCTGCTACTTTCACAGTGAACTCTATATAATAAGGAAAACAATACACACCCTAAAGTATTATCACACACAATATGATTCAGCAAACACACAATATGTAATTAAATAGTTTAAGTTATACAGAAACTATTTAATTACATATTGTGTGTTTGCTGCATCATATTGCATTGTACCACTGCCGTTTTATCATATTATATTCCAAAGAGTAGTACAATGCCACAGGCACAATTATCAAACTGTTAAGGCCTTTTGCCGTCAGCGCGCATATTTTTGCACGCGAAAATCATTACTGCACTGAATGCCGTATCAATGATAAATAAAATATACCTAATTATGCCTGTCGGAATACGTATTATACTTTCACGCGGCATTTAAAGGGTCAAAGTTCAATCAGACATATGACACATAATCGAAACGTTTTCACGCGTAAACTAACCGGTAGTAATTAATGCAAGTGATTGTTAATTAGTAATATGCCGTATGTAAAAGTGGTCTAAATTCTGACATCATAATATTTTTACGCCACGTAATATAGAAATTAGTAGTCGATACAGTACCAAGGCCAGCCCAAGGCCGCTCGTGGTTATTTCACACGACATACACTGTAACCTAGTATTTTTCAAGCTCCGGCAACTTTTTAAAACAAATTATTATTTAATCGTCGTTAGAACGGCTGGCTCCTTTATTTTGTGTAGTCACGGGTTGTAAAGTATGTGCCTAATGTATGCGACAGCCCGAAACTCCGTCTAATATAAGTATGTAGAACCACTTAATTTGGATAAAAAAAAAGAATCACAATTCAAGTCTGACCCTGTCGAACGTTATATAGGATTCGTTGTTTATGCATAACATTTTATTCACATTCAAGTATTCATCCACTTAAATTATTATCATTTCAATGTACACGAATATTCGTAACTCGTAAGACGCAGGAGTATCAAACATTATACTTGATAACATTTTGCAATGTCTTAGGAATACATTCGTGACCATGATTCTATTGCATAAAATGGTAGTATTCATTTTTGATCAAAATATATTTTTCAAAATAGCACACCAAAGCCGTACACCAAACACCGAGTTATTTTAAACAGACCATCCTAATTTTTAATAAAATAAATTATCAGTAAACCAAATAAATAACACATTTGAAATGGGGCTGCATTTCAAGTATTTCAGCGTTCATTAATCTATTGAAAGAGCGGCTGTAAATCCAGGAGCGATCGCGCCGCTCCTAATGATGGATGAATGTAGTTTTGATGAAGCACAAACAATTCATTTCAGCGAAGTGGATCCGTGAGCCGATTATGATACCATTTGGTCATTTGCCAACTAAATATCGTTGGATTTGTCATTATTAGTCCGAATTCTGCCGGTGACAAAGCTGATATGGTAAAAGAGAATTTAATGCGAATGAAATTTATGGCTTTGTGAGTTTTTTGCTCGTGGTTAAACAAAAACACCATTTTTATATTAGGGTCTTACAGTTTTTAGCTTACAATAGAATAATAGGAGAAATTACAAACGATTATATATTATTTTTAACCAACATAATTCGCCTATGATTACCTACGTGGTCATGGCTATAAAATTTATTTTATGTACATTCATGCAAATAAATAAAGAATTTGAATTTGAAAATAAAAGAATAAGCGTAGCTTTGCGACAGAAAACGTCAGAAGCAAATTTATCGACATTAATATTTATTTGTGATAGTTAAGCAAAGATAAAACATTCAGCATGTTATATATAGCCCTTTATTGATTTATTGAGGGACCAATTAACAGCTTATACAGAATATTTCTTAAACTAGTTACATAGCAAAAATTTAGTTTTTCTCACCTCCGGGCGGAAAGCGTCAACTTTCTTCCCGCTGCGCTTACCGATGTTGCCGTTTTCCGCCTCCGTCGATGAGAAAAATTGTATACGCACCACGAGCAGTAAATAAGAAAAGCCTCAGATCACATGTTTGTTGGCCGAGGCGAAGCACATGTGATCTGAATCATTTCTTACTTTCCTGCTCTAAGTGCGTAATGTACTATGTATAGCCAATAACATTAGTCACTAATTATTTAGTCTGCTCGCGTTAAAAGTAAAAATGTTTATTCTTAGTTAAGAATTGGTAAGCATAATTTATTATGTCAACAATGTCCAAAGCTTATAGTTCGAAAATAAAAACGTCGACTCTCTCAACTCCCGGGGAACATAAACAGCTTCTCTAGATTTGAGCAATTAAAATACTCAACAGGCAATGTCGACGTCATAAAAAAGTGTTATTCATATTGGACGAAATAAGGAAAGGAGAAGAAACAATTTAATAAAATTTGTAACAAGATATGTCCATAAAGTTCATAAAGAATATCTTGTTTATCCAATTGACACTAATGCTTTTCCGTGCGACCTGTGTTAAGTATTAACGCTTTTCTCCAACAAAAGCAGTGAGCGATAAATATCGCTGGGAGCCGATATGGCCGCATTGTATATGATGTAATTTTATTGAAGACTTGAGTTAGCATAAAAAACTTAAATATTATGTATGATGAGTATAATGCCGTATCCACACATGCTTATTGCTTATACCGCCGGGTTTGCCACCGGCTTTCAGACTGCCTTGCCACCGAAGCCGGCGGTATGTGTGGAGACGGCATAACGAATGAATCTTCATATACATCAAACTCAAATACTACAAAAAATTAAATGTAACAAACAAAATATAGGCATTAGCAGCAATCAACGAACCTTTAATTTTGTCACTGATATTGTATGAAACGTTTTCACAGAATTCGATAGGCTAATTAAAAATGCATGCATGGTTAATTAATTTAAATTAATCAGTGTAATGAGTAAATTTAGAGTGACATTGTTTAGGTTAATTTATATCCGTTAATAGAACTGTATTGATAAAAGTATTTAAAAAGCAGTGTTCCCTTAATTAAACAATACCTAGTATAACAAAAAAGAATTATTACTGAAATCAGACTTGTAGTTCCGGAGATATACGAATACAAACATAAAAACACACATACATACACTTTTAAAATTCGGCACATTTGTTCAGACACTGAAAATGTAGACTAACATAATATACAAGAACTGGACATTTCTGGAAATATTACATAAATACACTTCGAATTGATAACCTCCTTTTTTGAAGTCGGTAAAAACAAATGAAAGCGATGTGCTATAAATCATCGCTAGCACTGGAGGAAACATTTTTGTCGAACAGAAGGCGCGAATGTCGTGAGAGTGACGTGAAGTAATGACGTATCTTAAGAACCCACCGTGAGGGTTTGGAGGGCCCTTCTGTACGTTTGCCATCAGTGTCGAAGGAATTTAATCCAAGGAGGATTCCAAGAACCAATCCGGGTTATCACACTTTTTTTAAAATTCATACTAATATTATAAGTGCGAAAGTTTATGTCTATCTGTCTGTTACCTCTTCTCGTTCGAACTGTTGAACCGATTTTGCTGAAATTTGGTATGGATATACTTCAAGTAGCCAGGAATTTACACAGGATACTTTTCATCCCGGAAAAATACATCCAGTCATCCAGTTTCTCATCAGTAAAAGTGATATTATCTACATCAGCGCACAAGGGCACTATACCTACCTTTTCTCGAAACGTTTCTTCGTATTTTTGAACCCTCGTAACTTGTAACTTTGGTTTCGATAATGCCAGATAGTTGAAATTTTTAAGATATGAGAGTGTAATAATTAAAAGCGAAAAGTTTGAATGTTGTTACTATTCCACTTTAGATTTTATAGGTGTCCAAAAACCCACAATTTTGGCACTGACTCACCGATCATCAAAACTGTTAGGGTACTTCCTGAAGTCTGAGAAAGATAAAATTTGGTATGTAACATACTATTAGCACATAAAGAACAAAAAAATTATCAAACCCAACCTAACCTATATCCCTACCATTATAGAGCAAAATTAGGCCAAAAATTGTGGTTTTTGTATGGAAGCCCCCCTAAATTTTTTATTTTATTTTAATATTATTATTAAATATTAAAGAAGACATATTATTAAGGACGTTGAGAAAAAATCAAGTAGTAAGTAAGTAAGTATAATCTTAAGTAATTGATATAGAGCCAAAAAGGCCAAAAGAATCACGTTTGTTGTATGGGAGATCCCCTTACATATTAATTTAATTTGATTTTAGTATTTTCATTTATTATTGTTATGTTATAGCGGCAACAGATATACATAACCTGAGAAAATTTCAACTCTCTAGCTATTACGGTTCTTGAGTTACAGCCTGGAGACAGACAGACGGACAGACGGAAAGACAACGAAGTCTTAGTAATAGGGTCCCGTTTTTACCCTTTGGTTACGGGACCCTAAAAATACGTGTTATCCTTGACAGACCACAGACTCACAGAAAACCGGCGTGAAACAGCGCTTGCGCTGTGTTTCGTCTAGTGAGTGAGTTTAGCGGATGCCCATCTGCACTCTATACCAGTACATTATTCCCTATCCCTATTCTCTTCTGCTTATTCCCTTAGCCTATTCCAATTCATAAAAAGGCCGGAATCGCACTTGCTTTTCTGACGTTACAGTGTCCATAGGTTTGCTGCGACATATGTGTTAAAATTAAGGTTTTTAGATTTAGGGCTGAGTATGTAAGGTTAGTAACTTGGCTCTACATGAGATCTCACTACTTTTTGACACCACAAACTATGTTATGTTCTCATCTTGGCAGCATTTTTACATGAAAATGTTTTTGGTGGGATAAGTTTATTTTTATTTCATCTTTTTATTTTATAAGGCTAATATTTTGATATGTTTCCTATCGTTTCAGGCTTAACAGTAAACAGATTAAAAATATAAATTATCAACCAAGTACGTGTCGGGCCACGCGCAGTAAAAGGTTCCGTAGTAATGCTATTTTTTGATTGTATGGTCAATGAATACATTATTTTATAATGTGTTTTACACTACTAAAACATCATATCAGTTACGTTAAAAGGAATCCGACAATATAGTTTATTATAATAATAAACGCGGTGGGTCGGACGCGAAAAAAAAACTTCCCCGCTCCATGTGTAGGAAAGGTACCATTAAAAAAATAAGAATTTAAATACCATTTTGTCAGCATCATTAATATCTGCATGCATGCCGAATTACAGCTTTGTAGGTCCTATAGCCCCTGACAGACAGACTGACACATTGACGGACAGACCGAAATTATAAGGGTTCCTTGTTGACTGCGAAACCCTAAAAATTAAAAAGGTTGATCACAAAACAATATCTGGCCATTATATTTTCATTGTTTTATTAATCTGTAATATTTGGCTCAGCTCCTTTAATACCTATTAATTTAATCAGGGATGAAAAATTTGGCGTTCGAATACCAACGAAGGAAAATATTTCAAACATAATTTGATAAAATATACATAATGTTTATGTATTATTATTTACCTGTTTTTATTAAAACATCTGAGTTTTTAAATGAATACGGTTTTGGTTTTTATATTTTTTGTTTGTAAATCAAAATATTTAAAACGCTCTCGCACTTTTAAGCTCTGAGACTTTTTGTTATTTCGTTATTTACCGTTTTTAGGGTTCCGTACCCAAAGGGTTAAAACAGGACCATATTACTAAGACTTCTTTGCTGTCCGTCTGTCCGTACGTCTGTCTGTCTGTCTCCAGGCTGTATCTCAAGTAAAGCTATAGCTAGACTTCTGAAATTTTTAAAGATGGTGTATATCTGTTGCCGCTATAACAACAAATACTAAAAATAAAATAAATTAAATATTTAAGGGGGGCTCTCATACACTAAACGTGATTTTTGTGTCCCTCTTTGCTCGTTATTAATAAGTGCAACAGGTGGGCAGCTGAAATGTTCATAAAATACTCAGTTGTATTTATTCTTTAACTAGGTATCAATAATAATATTTAAATTTAAGAAATAATTAAGGGGACTCCGATACAAAAACTAAATTTTTTGACCTATATCTGCTTTTTAAGGGTAAGGAATCTTTCGTGCGCGAGTCCGACTCGCAATTGGGCGATTATATTTTATGTTTATCCCGACCATACAAATATTCAAACAAAGCTTTGAATTTCGTTGTGATTTTGAACTAGCGTAGCACTCTGACTCTGTGGCACTCTGTGACATATTATGTAGAAATCCATAGCATTTCGTATCTTGCTGTAGTAATTCGTAGCACAGCGTAGCATTTCGTAGCACTCTGTAGCATTTCGTAGCAGTACGTAGCATTTTGTAGAACTCGAAGTCGTTTACGTACTGTTTAACAGCGTAGTAGCTCTACCATGAGTTTAAAGCTACAGTTTTTATCGATACTCGATACCGACTACGTAATTTTTAGTACATGGCAAATTTTACAGCGCCTCTAGCGGTCGGTATCGTGTATCGATGAATACTATAGCTAAACTCATGGTAGAGCTACAATTCTTTGAATAATTATTCGAAAAGGTTCTTTGTTTTATAGTATTACACAGGCCGATTTAAGACACACACAACACCCTTTCTAGTCAGCTTCTTTTTGGTTAGCTCCCAACAAAATCTACCAATATATTCCCAAAGGGTTTTGATGATTTTATATTACAGCATTCACAAGGCTCATATTAATAATAATATAATCTACATAACATTTCCACATAATCTGAACATTATAAATATATAAGTATAATATATAAAGCTATGGCGAGAATATGAACTTTTAAGCCCTGACCTACATTATAGTATAAATATTTATAATTAAAGTAAGAGTATCAGGTGTCAGTATTGTTATTAATTAAACTATCGCATTGCAAGTAATTTTATAAACAAAAAATTAAACATTCAAAATATAAACTTATAAGTTATAAGCTAGTTAAATCTAAAATAACTGTAGAGCAAAATATTTATTTATTTATATCAGTTAAAATCATCTCAATATTACCAACGACAACGTAATATTTCGATTGTAAATTACGTTAATGCCCGCTTTCAATAATTTGTGTCAAAATATCATAATCCATTATTCAAATAAGCGACAAACCAGCATCATATTATATTATCTCTTAATTACCGTTTCACTCGATAAACCTCATCATTGGATAATGAATAAAACCTTTAATTGCAGTAAGCTAGCCAGTTTCACAGGTCTGTCAGTAGAATCCATGAAACCGCACATCATTGTAGACTTTTCAATTTATAAAATAATTTATTGAACGTCCCGTGACCGAGTTGTGACCAAATAGTTCTATCGACGCGACGGCGTGAAAAAAGTATTTTATTTACATCACACTAAAACGACCTAGCAAATAAAATGCTGGGGATCGATTTAAAGTGACAACATATTAAAAAATATACATATTTACACGCCCACAAGAATCTTATGACATAAAAGTACTTTGAAGGCATGAATATAATAATAACCCCCGTACCATGGTTTCGGTTACGATGGCCGATTTCATTGAAACTAGGCCAGTTACGCACGCGTAATTTTATAGTGCCCGAGTGTAGGCGCAGTACACAGGAACACTTTCTTCCTTTGCTTTCATAACCTAGTGGGACGGACGACCGACACGACTAGCGAGAGATCAGGCGCAGGCGACGTTTTACTTGACCAATGTCCATCCGAAGCATGGAATATCTGACTTGTCCGACAATCAGGTGATCAGCCTGCATTGTACTTAATAAATTTGGAACCCACGACCTTCCAGCCGAGAGCCACTAAGCCACTGGACCTCGGAGGCATGAATAGGAGCAACTGTCAAACTTATAACTGAACTTGTAGTCAAGAAAAGTTAAAAGCTCTACCATCTAATTATAAGGTTCCTTGTCCAAACGTGTATATTTTTAGTAAATCATCCTTTACTTGTATCCTTTGGTACGTAGTATTAATATGAAGTGTAATATTATAGTCACATGGTAACATACCGCACTTTTTTTTCTAATTACATTAAAATAATCCACGAGAATTTTTTAATGAAAACGGTATTGCATTTCATCTGCACTCTATAGAAAGCCGGGGCTTTCTCACCATGAAAACTGAACTAAAATAGTTTTTTCCTAGATACGGAATATCTATGTGATAAAGACATATTTATTGCTTGTATTCAGGGTATGGGTCCAACCTGTTTAAAATTCAAACAGGCTGGAATTAAGGCCCCATGGAATTATGCTGAGATGTAGCTTCACTCTGCATCCTCTATCGGTTGTATCACGGGAAGTGCTGTGAGGAATTGTTCGGAATCATACCTCCTGCAACTTTTTGCCATCGTTCCACGCGGAAAATATACCATCATTCCACTTTGATGAATGGCAGTCTTCCACTATACGTTTTTCGCGTAACATACTGCCGCGTACTGTAAAAATCTGGAATGAACCTGAAAGTAATTCCGGACCAATACGACTTCCACACCTTCAATAAGTGAGCATAATATTCCCTCTTAAAAGGCCGGCAACGCATCTGCAGCTCTCCTGATGTTGCGAGTGTCCATGAGCGACTGTAGATGCTTTCCATCAGGTGAACCGTTTGCTCGTTTGCCACCTTATTTCATCAAAAAAGAAAAAAAATGAGGTATCTTTACAGATGCATCGTGTTATATAACATAACATAACATACATAACGGGTACATTATAATATATATACGATGTATATTCTGATACAGCCCGATCCGCGTATCATGATACACATCTATTCAATACGTGTATCGCGATATGTGATATGAATTTTTAACACTGTATCATGTTTGATACGTGATACTCCGCTAACTATCTGTGGGCTCACCACGATTATCAAAAGGATATTATAATATATAGGTCATGGCACAGATATAATACAATATATTTTGATAAGCGCAGGCTCGGATACGGCATAATGTAACGGGATGTATATAATCACGAGTGACCATAATATATTTTATGACACAAAATATAATATTGAATAGGACACGTCAAAATGTAAGAAATTAAGTGCTCTATTTTATGTATTACCAGATGACGTACGCGATTTTATTGCGCCAAAATTTTGAATTTTAAATAATTTGAATTTGGAAATTCGCTTATCACGTGGGAACCGAACATCTTTCCAGGGTAAAAAGTATCCTATGTCGCATACGACATATCCTCTCCCGGGACTCAAAGTATCTCCATACCAAAATTTCAACAAAATCGGTTGAGCGGTTTGGGCGTGAAGAGGTAACAGACAGACGGACGAACAGACATACACACTTCCGCATTTATAGTTATTAAATATAGTAGGGATAAAGATTAGAGATATTGGTTCATAGGCATAATATATCAAACCTACGTTATTTAGTCGGATCAGTCAAGACAATATCACTAGGTGAGGCATTGACATAACTCTACCAAATACTGTACATAATATTATGTAGGTCGGTCATCTGTGTATCAACAATTACTTTGTTGATACTTCCTACCCAAACTGTTTTCAATAATAATAGTTAAAATTCTTTTATATTTTATGTCTATAGAAATAATTTTATCAGCATTATCAATCTCGTAGAAAAAAATAAATATTATGTTTAGTATTGCGGTCTTTCAAAACGTATTTTTTATGCCTACACTGTCCCACTGTTGGAAGAGGCCTCCCCGAAGGTTTTCGATGAAAATGTAAGTTTTAAGATAGTTGTTAGTTATAAGGCATTTAAAATACGATGCCAGAGGTAATGAAAAAAATAAAAAAGGATTGCTAATGTGGTTTTGAAAAAAAAGTGTCTGAACCTTCTAGCCGTCCTTGTGTTTTAAACTTTTAACCGACCTTAATTAAATCGGTAACTGAGAGTGACGGTTCGAAATCTGAAATAAAAGTTTGTAAAAACGAGTTTACAAACTACGTTTTAACCAAACAAAGTACCGAAGCATTCGAAATAGTAACGAACCTCAATATTTTAGTTTCGAACCAGTAAAAAACTTTTAAAACGGTTCTCATCTTTCAGCATGAAAAAAGAAAAGTCTATTATTAAAATTTCCAGCGTACACTCACAACAATATTTCGGGGCCAGTAAACTGGAGCGAAACTGCGTTAAATGGGATCTCGCATATTTTATGATAATATTATATGACCTGCAAACAATCTTGAGCCCAGTTTTATTTATTCGGCAATTTACACTGAACTTCGTCCGTAAAACATTACGGTTTCATAATGCATTTAACACATTATTATTAAAGCTGCCTGCGCCTTTTAGCACAGGTTCCCTGAAACATTTTTTTTATTACTAGCAAGCTCATTTTTCATGAGCTGCTTCATTTCAATGAGACGAACAACAATTTTCTCTGTGAAAATTCTCTAAAGTGGTAGCTAACAGAGATAGAAGGGATTTAATATTTCGATTGGACGGTCCTAAAATATGGATTGTTCTATTTGTAGGACAATGCTACTCTTAAATTATATAACTATTAACCTATAAATATATAAAAAATCAGCTAGTTAGGGTTCCGTAGTCAACGAGAATTTGTTTATTACAGAACTCTAAAACAGAATCCTAACCAGCTGATTTTTTGTATGTACATTGATAGGTTAAGGTTGCCGTATCAAGTATGCGTGTCATAGTGTGGACGCCTATTAGATCATTCTGCCGATCATGCGAGTATTTGATACGGTATGTATTAGATACGCGGTTAATACCGATCGGGGCGTATCATGATACGCGTATCATTTTGACACGCTTCGATGATACGCGACGGAGAGCGCAAATGATACAAATGTGGACGCACCCTTACGGTGCGTCCACATTTGTATCATTTGCGCGATCAGATCTACGATCAGATCTCCGTCGCGATCATCGCGCCGTATCAAGTATGCGTATCATAGTGTGGACGCCTATTAGATCATTCTGCCGATCATGCGAGTATTTGATACGACATGTATCAGATACGCGGTTAATAGCGATCGGGGCGTATCATGATACGCGTATCATTTTGACACGCTTCGATGATACGCCACGGAGATCTGATCGGGGATCTGATCGCGCAAATGATACAAATGTGGACGCACCCTTACAGTTTACAAGGCTAATTTCACTGTGTCACTTGAAAGGTGTTAATGTCACATTCAATCATACAAATGTATCATTTTTATTTTATGGACGACATGAAAGTGACATTTTATCATTTAAAGTGATATATTTAAATCATTCTTGAATACTTCCGTAAATATGGATTATGGATCTTTGTAATATAAGATCCCTTATCTTTCATAACTACATTTTTCTCCCTTTCCCCGCGCGTAATGTGGGAACGAGGTTTATTCGGATAAAACATGATTCCTATGAGTTATTACATAACGGAATTTTATTTATACATTTTCACACCAATTACTATGTTACTTCTTATACATAATAATTAATTTAAAATCTAATATTAAAGCGATGACTCGATAATTTGGCTGTAGCGATATCGATTTTTCTCAGCAATGACTAAAGCTAAGAAATTAAAGTTCATTGTCAGTATTCATCATGTCCTTGTCTTTGAATTACCCATAGCATAACACGATTGGTCAACTTTTATAATACAGAATAATCAATCAAAAAGATCTCTGGAAAAAAAGGGATTCCTATTTTGCCAACAGAGGAGAGTGATTTAAGCTTCCAAAATTTGTACATAGATTGGTTCAAGCATATACTTTAATTTGCCTATAGATTATATGAAATGTATTTATGGTTTTAAATTACGCGACAAAAATCATTTTGTCGCTACGCCCTTTCCATTTTTTGCTGTTCCATTGCTTGTTCCGGCCTCTCATAGAAAACAAGCAATCTAAAACATATCCAACCCGGTTTTTTACTTTAACGCGGCGTCACTTTAAATAATTTAACATTGTACTATCCTCCCTCTCCCTCTCACTTTACAACACGCAACAAGCACTGTGCTTATTGCGTGTTGTAACAATAATTCTATGCTATACTTTAATTAAATCATGCGAACATAAAATAATGAATATTAAATTATCGACAAAATTTATATTCAAATTTTAACAACATGCAATTATTTTGTCAAACTAAATAACACTGGACCATGCAATCAACTTACATATTTTATCATAAGTTTAGGAGATAATATCCGATAATAGAATATTTTAATTTATTTTGAAGTATCCTAAGAACCAATTTCAACAACGACTGTTAAAGTTGACGCTCGAATTATTATCACGTTACATCTTTCGTTTTTCTTATGAATGAAAAAGAAGACATGACATTTTAACAAGCTGTTAGACACTAACAGACGTTGGTGAAATTGTGCCTGAAGGCAGTATAATATTTGAAACACGGCCAGGCAGCGCGGCCACGTCGCTGCGGCCACCCCGCGCACTTTGCGGCCACGTCTGCGACCACACTTTTTTCAAATACTCGTATCTCGTTGGCCGCGTGTGTGTCGCGATATTTTTCGTTGGCCGCGCGACCAAAGCGTGGCCGCTGGCCGCTGGTCGCGTAATGCGCGCACCTACAATCTACATATTATATCATAGAAGAATTAGTTGGCCGCAGCGACCTGGCTGCGCGACTTGGCCGCCTAATATAATGCGCGTGGGCGCGTCGCAAATTACAGTCCCTAAAATGGTTAAAAAAAGAACTTAAACGGTTCGCTATAATTTTATCACGCATGAGACACGTTTGTAACGTGTTTTATTATTATTAGTATCGTAGACAGCCTTGAACCGATTAGAGATTTGTGATTCGTGCCTTCTAAGAACTGTTCGAGATCAAAAAGTCGAAGTGATAGATAAAGTTTACGAAATTCCAATTGAGTATTTTCAATATTGATACCAACAACAGGCCACGCTTTGTGCGAGTCGACAGTCAACACTCGACTCGCATCTTCTTATGAACTTTCAAAAACAAGGAAGATTCATATTCTATAAGAATCTTCCTTGTTTTTGATATAATATTATTTCTTTCTTAAGCCTTTCTGTCAAGAAGAGTCTTTGTTATTAGTTTTTCAAAATATCATCCCTTTTCCCATTCATAAATTCCGTTTTTTTCTTTTTCCCGCGCGCAATATTGGAAACCAGTTTTATTCGAATAAGGGTTCCATGTTACATTACGACGTTATATTAGTTCACATAATAATTTATTGGTAGATTAACGGCTCACCATCAGCCTTAACAAGCAAACGATCAAAACTTAATAGCAATTACGTATTTTAATCACTTGCAATTATCAATTAAAATGCTTGTTTGAGTGTAGACGGCCAAAATGCTCAAACATTCTCAGAGTCCTCTGAGAAAATTTGCGCTTTATTTGAAAATTTTGAATGACATTTTATAAAAGAGTACAGAAAGTCACATAATTCTATCGGCGACTGAATAGCTGAAGTAGGAGGTATTACATCGTGAAACCGGCGGTCGCCGGTCGTATAGGATTTACCGCCGACATTTTACACAAGTTAGGGTTTTGCCTTTGTGCTGCGACGATTTTATTTTGAAACGTTTATTATTTTTATTTTCTTACTTTTAATTTAAAGGTTTCAATTGCAGCAACTTGTAAGAAATAAAATTCTACGCCAAGAATCGTAGAAGTAATATAATACTTTTCTCAATTGGATTATTAAAATTTAGCAAAATTTTTGGCTAGAAGGCTGTTCTCGGTGCGTGACCAGAACTAACGTCGCCATCTTGTAATCGTCATTTTTAAAGCAATTGTATCACAACCATGTCATCTATCATATTGTCATCTATGTATCATTTTGCATGTGGTCCAAATGAAAACGCTTGGTAGACGCTGCACTGGTGTCATTTTAAATGACACTTGTTGTCAAGGTCCCATGACAATTTCATCTTAATACCACAAGAAATGAAATGCAAATAATCCTTGTAAATCTGTGCCACTGTTTATTAACTCTCAAGTGCGTCACGATAAGGACAACAATATTATAACGTACCACAAAGTTTTCATAAGACATAATAATTTCAATATCTGGAGTTTGTTGATACAGTAGCGCTCCGCTGTCAAAACAAAACACTGTCATATTAAGCTGTTCCGAGCAAGCAATTGAGACTTTGAAAATGCATATTAAATCGATGCTGTTTGCATCCATTATTAATAAGCCCAGAAAACATACCAATAATGTAAACTTAAATAAGAAAAATAAAGGACAGTTTTGATGTTAACTTAGCTTTTTAAAATCAAAAAATATTTGACGTCTACTGATTTATTCAATTTTTTCTCATTGTGAACTTATCTTTATTCCATAGCGCGCAAATCAATTCAGTTGTCTCAAAATGCACGTCATCTTGTGAAGTGCGACGTTATTAACGAGATGTCGAGAGTGACAGCAGTAGACAGGCCGACAGCGCAACGAAATTCTCAGAACATCAAAGTCAATTTATTCCAACTTTGATCTTCGTGCTTGACGATCAGTTGATATTTTCTTCGTTCAAGTATGAGTTGTGAAGAAATCTTTTCGATCTCTCATTGTATTCGATTTTTTAGTTTCCTTTTTTACACTGCTGCATTTTATAAAAAAATCAAAAGAAGAAGAAACCTTTAGTTGGGGTAGGTACTTGCTTCGAAATGCCTCTATACTTTTACCGACATAATTTTTGGACATGTTTGCATCGATATGGCACCGAATTTTTAACCGACTTCCAAAAAGGAGGAGGTTATATTATGTTCGTCTGTTTATATTTTTTTTGTATGTTCAACGATTACTTCGCCGTCTGTGGACCGATTTTTTAAAATTTTTCTGTATTGTATAGGGTATAATTCGAATTTGGTACCATGTTCAGAAAAATGGTGGTCTGATGATGGGATCCTTGAGGAATCGAGGGGACTCCTTGAAATTTATGTGGGAACATATGGTGATTTTGATTTTTTCTGAAGTATTTCAGGCATGTACTACCAAAAAGTAAGATTTTGCACCAGGATGTACCCTGGGTCCGAAGGTACCCAGCAGAACTTTTGAATCCTTATAGATACAAGTTCGAGGATTTTGGCTTTATTTAAACTACTCCAAGCAAAAGCCAATGAATCCTACATTATTTCTGCTCAACATAGGCTAAATTTTATTTAGGAAAAAATAGGGTTTCGTAAGATATTTGGGTTGTTCGGACGCCAGGTGAAAAAATCAACCAGAAAAGTTACTTATTTTGAGTACGCTGCCGAAACTATAAAAGATAGAACCATAACATTTTTAAAGTAATTGTATATCTTATAAATATCTACAAAAAAGTCTGCGACACACTATACTTATCTATGTCGAGTGAGGCACAATAACCATTTTTTATTTAAAAATCTTGAATTTTTTTTGGACTACATTTAAACGCGTTTATTTAACTTACGCTACTAATCCTTATCAAAATAAATTATTTCATCACTAAGTACAGTTTATGTAGATAGAATTTGGTCTTTGAATGATTAAAATTGGACGTTTAGTTTTGAAATTATGGCGAAATTAAAATATTACGATAGTGGGCGTCACCAAGCGGGGGTGAATAGTAGTTGCGTGTGTACGGTAAATTATACGGCTATTGCTGAACCAAAGATTTCCTTTGGTAGGATTGGTCCTTATGGCTTCAGGATGGATTTAAGATGTGGAGCCACCGCGATTTTCGATGTTAATTTTTTAAAATTTTAGCAGCTTCTGCTCTGGAGGAAAATAGAGTCTAAATCTGTATAGAGGCATTAATTATGGTACTATTCCAAGTTCGGTACCATATTCGGATGACTTAATAATGCTTAATTCATTTTAGGACTCATATTTGCACGATAAAGATGTTAAACAACGTAAAAAGAAGAAGAAGAAGAAGCATTATTTAAACGCTTTCAGTGTTAGATAGCCCATTTATCGAAGAAGGGCTATATTTTATTACGCTAAGACTAATTAATATAAGCGAAGAAATAGAGGAAAATGTGGAAAAAAAGGGGGAAATTATTTGAAAGGGCTTATTTCACGAACTACTGGAGTATTTTTTTTGTTATTTGGCACAGATAAAAAGTAGGAACGTGAAGGATCATTGGCTATTAATGTGGACTAATTTGTCTATGAAATATCTAATTTACGCAGGCGAAGCAGCGCGGAACGTCTAGTAATATTATAAAGCTGATTAGTTTGTTTGTTTGAACTCGCTAATCTCAGGAGCTACTCATCCGATTTGAAATAATATTTCAGTGTTTGATAGCCTATTTGTCGAGGAAGGCTATAGCCTATATTTTATCACGCTAAGACTAATAGGAGCTAAGATACAGAGGAAAATGTGAAAATAAAGCTGAAGAGTTTGTTGGTTAGTTTGTTTGTTTGAATGCGCTAATCTCAAGAACTACTGGCCCGATTTGAAAAAGTCTTTCAGTGTTTGATAGCCTATTTATCGAGGAAGGCTATAAGCTATATTTTATCACGCTAAGACCGAAGATACAGAGGAAAATGTAAAAAAAACGGGGAAAATTATTTGAAAGGGCTAATATCTCACAGACTACTGGAGCAATTCTTATGTTATCACGAATATAAAGTAGACTACGTGAGACATGGGTTATTAATTTGTGAAAAATATACAGTTTCCGTGAAATTTCAGATTTACGCGGACGAAGCCGCGCGGAACGTCTAGTATTATTAATATGTGTATTGCTCCATTCATCACCATGTCTTTGGCATGCAGAATAATGCGGCTATCAGCCTCCTTATATTAATTAAGCCCTGTCAACAGCGTTTTCGTTGGTTGAAAATCATATATATTCCAATTTTTGTATTTTATTTTATTTTTTATCTAAATATTATTCCAAAATTGGCATTTAAACATTCGATTCAATCGAAAATGATACCAAACTCGACTATATACCTAAATCCCACGCAGTTATTGACCTCATACCTTGTTAAAGCTAACCCCCCCCCCCCCCCCCCCCTCCCCCACCTGCATGAAGTATTCAGGTGGCTCCACATCGTAAACCCATCTTAGGGATATAAAGATCAATCCTACCAAAGGAAATCTTTGGTTCAGCAAAAGCCGTATTCCTCATTTTTTTGTCTTGTACGCACACGACTATAGTGCACTGTGCACCTTTCGGATAATGACTGCGTCCGCGTCGCTATAATAAAGCCTTGTGGTCTCATAGGTAACTAAAAAGGGTAAAATTATTATTTTTTAACAAAAAATTAAAACCGACTTCCAAGGTAAAAACAAAATTAATATACTTTAAATAATCTAAAAAGAATCAAATAAGTAATTCTTATTCCTTATTATAGTGCCGTCTTCAGAATCAATCCTCATGCTTTTGAAGTCGGTACCAGCTTACCTTAGCGTAAGTTCTATGTCAAGGATCTCAGAACTTTTCCGGGCTGGTAGCGACTTCTAAAGCATGAAGATTGAGTCTGAAGACGGCACTATAATAAGGAATAAGAATTACTTATTTGATTCTTTTTAGATTATTTAAAGAATATTACTTTTGTTTTTACCTTGGAAGTCGGTTTTAATTTTTTGTTAAAAAATAATCTGTAACCACTTTAGAGATTGGAGATTATATCGAATACTTAAAGTGACCGTAGTCAACATTTAGCTGCATGTATAGTCACATTGGACAAAAATTTAATTTCAAGTGGACAGACATTTTTTTTAAATTACTTTTCAATAAATATTATGTAGTTTAGAAAGCCTCATATTATAATTTGCATCGTCTCTTAATTGTTTACTGTAACCTTAATAAGACCGTGGTTTTCCCATGACCTGCATTTGTATACGCACTTTGCAATTTCAAAATATTAATGACAGCAAAAATATATTTTAATTTGCGAGAGTACTCGTATGTAAAAGCAGATGCTGCACAAATCATAATACGCCGTATAACATTACATGTTACTGTATAAATTCACGCCCCGTTTGTGGGCTCGGCGCTCGGTTTGAATGACGCAGAGTTCGTTATGCGAGGCACATGCGGAGATATGCCCTAATTTCTGCGCGCTACCCTGGTTATTTCTATTTTAGCGTTCAGCGTTAAATGCGATGACTATCGGTGGTCGGAGCTAAATGAAAATTATTCAGATTATCCTAGTGCTTGCAATTCGTATACAGCTCGTTATTAGGATTCTATCGAAACAGTCGATAGAACAAAACGATAGACAGAAGAAAGGGCTAACGAATCATGAAAAGAGATTAACAAATCCATCCATACTAATGTCCACACTTCCATTCTCATATTATAAATGCGAAAGTGGGTCTGTCTGTCCGTTACCTCTTCACGCCCAAACCGCTGAAACGATTTTGCTGGCTATGGCGAAACTTTGAGTCCCGGGAAAGGACATAGGATACTGTTTATCCCGAAAAAATGTACGGGTCCCGCGCGATAAACGAGTTTTGGCGCAACAGAGTTGCGGGCGTTATCTAGTTGGATAATAATAATTCAAAAAGTAATTTTAATGAGAACATAATATTCCTTCTAACAAAGATTGAGACTTCATTAGTAACTATGCCGGGGCAAAGTAACTTTCTCAGATATGAAATAACTTTATATCATTCTCTGCTAGTAGAAGTATCAGTCAAAACATTCCGTTAATGTTTCTCAGCTTTCGTAACTAATTTAGTCTGTTATAATATTATGTAAGAGCGTTAAGGGGGCGACTAACCCAAAATTTTCGATTTTATATTTCATTTTTATATTTAAAAATAAGCCTCGAATTGTTTTGTTTCATAAAATTAGATACTACATTATATTTTCAAGAATACGATCTGAGCAAAAACACGATATCTTAAAATTTTCTTGATAGAAAAAAATCACAAAGATGAATCTAATTTTCACGAACTTTTCATTTATTGCCATAACCGTGCATTGAACTAAGTAAATATTTTAACACATTGTATAAAATTGTATCATTGAGAAACCGACCTAGCGGATTTTTATAATGTTGTATATTTATCGAGCTATTGAGAAAAAACTAAATTGGCGATGAATTCGCGTCGTCCTTTTTCACCTGGCATATGAAAGACGGGCGTGAGTATGAAGAGAGAAGGATGATGTTCGATTTTTTGGGTTAGTCGCCCTCTTAATATCATTTACTCGGCGAAAATACGTTTTATTCCGGCAATATTTTTGTCATCACCATCTCGGGGCTCAGGTGACTGAGTGGGTCGTAACGGCTTAGTGTTAAAAGTGAAACGAGCTTAAAATACTGTGCCGTAAAAATAATATGAGATTATGACTGACATAATACTCTACTTAGTGTTACTTAAGACCAACAACTTTGTTCGCGAAGGAAGTCTATAATATTTATTTCATTTAATTAATTATTATGAGTACGAAACGTAACGCAATTTTAATTGCACAATTGGCTATATTTTGACAGTGAGAATTTTTTTTGTGAGTATTTGCTTGCATAAAATGATAGTTTTTTTTATGTGATTTACATAAATTTTAATAAAAATAATAACAACTAATATATCCAAAAACACAAAAATAAGTTTGGCTTTTTGTTTCTCGCGCCACTTATTCGAAAACGACCCGGATTGGCTAATATCATGATGACGTCATAGGCGAGTAATATCGTTTACACAACAGATTGAAATATATGTCGCAGGGAAAAGGATATCAGGGATTTCACGGTATCCCTAGGGATATCACGAACTCCCGGTAGATGCCGAATATTCTTGTTTGTTACGTCTTCTTACTAAAAATATCTAGTGATATGTCATTTCACTAAACTAAATCTAGTGAAGTGTCAGAAATGCGGATACCGCCGAATAAAAATCGAGCCACTCATTTCTCTCGCTCGCTCTAGTTCCCACACGTGACACGGGCACTAGTGGGAGTGAAACAAATACGTCGCTCGAGCTGGCACGGCTCGTCTAGCCTGGAGACAGACAGACAGACTAACCCTTTGGGTACGGAACCGTAAAAACTAGGATAATCGAAGAGCTGGAGTACCTGTAGTACCTGTGCCTGTACAAGAGCCTAACCAAACTAGAGATCGACATGCCACCTTTACAAAAAATATTCAACTTGGTCGGCCGCTTCATTAGACGTCAAAAATCAAAGGTCTGAAGTATCTGATGAAGAACCCTCAGCTGGTTTCAACTGTATGATTCAGAGATATGGTGATGCCCCCTCAGATCTGCTATAGTTGCATTACACGTGTGATAATAATAATAATAACTCCCACTCTGGTTTTGGTGACGGTAGCCGGTTTCATTGAAACCAGACCAAGAGTAATTTTATAGTGCCCAAGTGTGTGCGCAGTACACCTTACCTTTTTCCAAAGCATAATGCGATAGCCTCGAGAATTCCGCCGCGTGCTATCGCATTATGCTTTCTGTCTCGGTCTAGCAAATGGCAGTTCTAAGCGACAGAAAGAGAAAGGGCGACGGAAAAAGGCGATTCCGTGCTGCCAGATGAGGTCCAACCCTTAGGCCATACGAGAATATATTATGCTAAAATTGTATGGGATTTGATATCTAACTTCGTTATTGAAATTGGCAAGTCGCGAAAGTATTTAGACTAAGGTTGGGTTGCACCAACTTACTTTAACTATAACTGTAACTTTAAGTATAACTACAGTGCAAAATGTCAAATCTTTGGTTAAAGTTAAATATGGCATCCAAGGACGCCAACCTCCGCTCATACGTACCTATATCTAAATTTTTCGTGAAAATTTACTTTGTTATATTTTTCCTGTCAATTTTTACGGATAATTCAATTTTTTATACCCTCAATTTACCTGTAGCTTCTTTAAAAAAATAAACACAACAGACATCTGTGAATTTCTCCGGTTAAAGTTAAGGTTAAAGTTAAAGCTAAAGGACGCCATATTTAACTATAACCATAACTTTAACCTTAACTTTAACTTTAACCACGACTCTGGTGCAACCCACCCTAAGCAACCTACTCATTGAGCACATTAGCAAAATCACGATAGAGCCACGAAATTAACCCTGAACTGGTATCGGGGGTCAAAAGTTACCCCAGGCGTCCGAATTTTCTACGATATCTTTACTATTTAAAAGTACACGTACACAAGTACATGTACACTCTTCTGACTCTGTGTAATCTCGTTACGTCGGGTAGTGCGGCGGATGACGAACGTAGCCGTAGGTACGTGGATCTACTGTTGCTGTTCAAGCGGAGTTACATGTACAGTGCTGGGGTCAAAAATTACCCTCGATACCAGAAGTGTATGTATTTTGCAACGGTACCTTGTAATGGTTTTATAATAATTTTTTCGATATATTGGGAATTTTATACCAAAACTAGCTGTTGCCCGCGACTTCGTCTGCGTCACTATATTATTATAGCAAACATAGATAATTTTGTCCATATAATAGACAATTTTCTATTAATTCTTCCACCGATTCGTCGCAGTGTAATATTGCATTATGACCTAGAGCCATTATTGACATAAATTGACTATGCAGAGTTTCTGAGATTGGCGCGTTAAAACAAAGTGTACAGTAAAAAAAATCTCACTTCCAAGCATTAACTCCTTGGCTGTATAATGTGCATAATGAGAATAAATCCTACTGAAAAACGTGCAGTACCCCGACAACAGAAATTTTGAATTTTGAAGCAAACTCACTGGTAAACATTTATTTCATTTCAACCAAAATTTACTGCCTAATATGGATTTTCTTGACATTACAATGTGCGATACTTTAATACAGCAAAGCTAAGTTATCTCAATCATCAATTCAAACATCAATTATTATTTATGGGAGGAAAGCTCAGGAAAGGGTGCGGCGCCCCTTTCCATTACACGTTATAAATATAATGAAACGGCGAAGCATGTTAGAATCAATTTCAGATCCATTGTCTCCGAATGATATACCTATCCAGTGATAGCTGAAACCTGTTCATGATTTTCATGTAACACGTGGAAAGGTATTGAAACTTTTTGGGTATTAACCCTTTAAATAAAAGTAAGACGATAATCCAATATTCGACTTGAGTCGAAAGGAACGAAATCACTCGAAAGATTTCTAATGGTCAATTTAAATTAAAATTATAATGTCGAGTCACGAAAATCTATACTATAATATTATAATACTATAATATTATAATTGGGAAGAGTTTGTTTGTTTGTTTGTTTGAACGCGCTAAACTCAGGAACTACTGATCCGAATTGAAAAATTCTTTCATTTCGGAGGAAGACTATGGGCTATGGACTATGACGTGATATTCTATCACGTCAAGACTAATAGGAGCGAAGAAATAGAGGAAAATGTGGAAAAAACGGGGGAAATTATTTGAAAGGGCTTATTTGAACGCGCTAATCTCAGAAACTACTGGTGCGATTTGAAAAATTCTTCCAGTATTAGATAGCCTATTTGTCGAGAAAGGCTATAGACTATATTTTATCACGCTAAGACTAATATGAGCGAAGAAATAGAGGAAAATGTGGAAAAAATGGGGGAAATTCTATGAAAGGGCTTATTTTTGAACGCGCTAATCTCAGGAACCACAAGTCCGATTTGAAAAATTATTTCAGTGTTAGATAGTCCACTTATTGATGAAGGCTATAAGCTATATTTTATCACGCTAAGACTAATAGGAAAGAAGAAATAGAGGAAAAATTGGAAAAAAACGGGGGAAATTATTTGAAAGGGCGAACTATTGGAGCAATTTTTCTGTTATTTGGCACAGATAAGAAGTAGACCACTTAAAGGATCATAGGCTATTTTTTGTGGACTCATTTGTCTGTGAAATATCTAATTTACGCGGGCGAATCCGCGCGGAACGTCTTAAATAATAATCCCAAAATTTTATAATTGTAAGTGAAATGTGAGAAATAGACTCAGTGCAAATCAGTGTTTTTACAAATAGACTTTAAAAAGTGAATTACGTTAAATCTGTGTCTCCCTAAGAGATAAAATATAGTTAATTTAATAAGTTAATAAGTTATCTAATAAATACAGGAAAAATTAGTTGTGTAACATATGTAGTTTGGAAAATATTAAGAAAATTGTGTGTAAAAATGTGTAAATTCTATTAACTTTTATGTTTACATAGCTATAATTACGTTAAAATATAAGTGGTGATACTTAGATTAAGGTACATACTGTGGAACGATGAATAAATAATCTCCCGAAACGCGTTTTAATTACCTGGCTCACGGAAAATGGGGAAAATAGCCGTCTCCGATAGCAAAGTGAGACGGAAAACATGCGAATCGGAGCGGCTTACTATATGGCATTCGCCCGAGCCAGGTAAGCGAGGTGCGTTTCGGGAGCAATGTTCTCCTCGACTCTCGTGTGTTTTATTTACGCCCCCGCTCTGCAAGATTACCGGTGTAGCCTCGATCTTCGAGTCCGATCTGAGCCAGGGGCGAAAACCTATGGGCGAATACAGTCTCGAACACAAAACATTTCTCAACTTAATCAATTAGGTAGGTTAGGTTAAGTGTTGTAGGAGAATATAATGTAAGTATGTGGATTGTAGGTACAAAATATTGTAACGGAATTTCAGCGAGAAATATTACAACCAAGATTGTTTCTCATCACATTATATCGTAGGCATGTTTTATGGGTTACAAGTGGTTACAGTTTACAATTCCAACGCTAAGAACTACCCTAGTCCTGCTATTACTATACTGAGCTAAATTATATTATATTACTATTAATTAATAATCACATTAATAAACAATTAATTAATAATCTATCAAGGGATGTGGGATGGCCATCTGATTACTCTTTAAAAAATAATGAACATAATTATTATAATATTATATTATCGATATACAAGTCTCAGTTGTCTAGACCCAAACATTATATTGATTATATGATATATATTTTATTCACTAATAGAAGAGAGAGCATCAATATCCAACATTAAATAGTAAATTCAGAAATGAATATTAATAACTTAATAAGGATTAAATAATATGAAATGAAATAAATATACTTCAAAAGGAATTTCATAATCAGATGTTCCTTTAAAATAATTGCTTGAAATTATTACCACTAAGGCCCAAGCAAGAAAGTAGTCCTTTATAACAGTTTATAATCTTTTTAATCAAATCTTATTATTTTCTACACAAATTAAATCCATTTCAAAGGGAATTCAATATTACTATATTGAATTCCCTTTGAAATGGATTTAATTTGGATTTAATTTGAATCTTACTAGATTCTTTGATAATAGTCAAAGAACAATGGCCAAAATGGACTAAAAAAAAGGTTCTTGTTACCAAGATGGAACTATCACTAGAATGTAGTTTAGGTAAAATGTTATAATTAAATGAAAACAGTTTATTTTTAGAAGCTGGGAAAACAAAGATAATCGTCTCTAAAACATGAATATTGAATTTGCGTTTTTAACGCAGGATAATGTTTCTTTTTTATTGAACCCATATTCTATCATTCATAGGGACCCATGTGACCTGCTTAAATACGCTCTTTTCTTGGAGATTTCAAGAAGAGAGCATATTTCGATTTTGCGAGTGTCTATGGGCGACGGTAGTTGCTTTCTATTAGGTGTCCTGTTTGCTCGATTGCCTCCTACTTTCATTTTAAAAAATCTGACGTATGTTTCATATAATTTAAACTAATTCCATAACTCAAAATGATACAGTTTATTAATAACTGCCTGTATAACCTCAAAAACTTAATACACAATTACTTGAAACTCCCATCTTTTAAAAATATATTGAATGCCGTGTTTTGTTACATTTATATAGGCAATTGAAATTACATAAATGTTTCATCAAGTTACGTTTTATAAGATTTTTCTAGTCCAAGCATGTTAGGCGAATGGCCTTTGTTCTTTAAATTGTATAACTGAAGCCTCATACTGATCAGGTCGCAAGTAGCAATAAATTGTATTGAAATCACTAGAATTAAAATGTTTTGACTAATTTAAATAAAAATTACACTATAGATTAGTTTAACACCTTCACTGCGGGGCAGGCCGAAATCGGCCTGCCGCGGAACTTCAGCTGGTGCGGACGAAGAAAACTATGTTCTCTCACTTGGTGCGGAACGACTATCTCAGGTATTTGTAAGGGTATGACAGAGGCAAATATATATTTGAGATTGTGTTCAAAATTATAGGTCTTTCCTATACAAAAATATGGCAGGTCGTTATCGGCCTACCACGCACTGGAGGTGTCAAAAATCAACTCAGTGCGGCAGTGGGCCTATTGCGGCCCGCCGTACAAGCAGGCGGTTGGCGACCCGATACCGCTCCGAGCGTCCGCCACGCCAGTTAGTGATGTGCAATCTATCGTAAGTCGTAGCTGACGTACGTCGCGTTTTTTAACCGACTTCAAAAAAAGGTTATCAATTCAACCTGTATATTGTATGTAGGTATTATTTTCAGAACTGCCTAGTTTTGATATGTTTTAGTCTATATTATCAGCATCTGAACAAATGTGAGAAATTTCTAAAGTGACGTACATATTCATGTATGTTTTTATGTTTGTGTTCGCACATCTTCGGAAATACTAGTCCGATTAAAGTAATTCTTTTTTTGTACTGGGTACTGTTTATCTTCGGGAATACTGTTCATCAAAATCGGTTCAGTAGTGTTTAAAATAGGTAATTTTGATTCTTAATTACATACGATTTTGAAGTCGGTTTTATCTTTTTAAAATACAATAATTATTCATTTTATAAAATTAACAACGCACGATAGCAGGAAACAAAAGATCATGTCCTTGAGATGAGCGTTAAACGGCGAAATTGTGCAGGGTGATATTGAAAAACTGGGAGAAACCATGAGTGTCGAATCAAAAAAGAAATTAAAAAAAAAAAAACATACTGCAGAATGTGCAAACAAAAGCGGGCTTTGTGTTTTAAAGACAGGAATTTAAATATATTAATAAAAATATATATTTTCGATATCCTCTTATTTTTGTTTTTCCCATCTCTACTAAAAATACTTTCTAGTGCGGTTCAGGTCGATATCGGCCCGCCACTTTCCCTGGTTTATTTCTCATTTCCTGTTTGGCAGATCCCGGGGCGAATCAAATCTAAAGTAGTTGGGTTCAAGGTTATTCCAATAGTCCAAAAACTGTACACCTACATTATGTTTTCGCAAAGTTATAGTAATTTAATCTAACCTTGTGCTGGTGGGTCGAGAAAGGCCTACCACGCACTGGCGGAAAAATCATTGGGGCACACTTTGGCTCGCCGCCGCACCAGACGAATGTTTAAGATTTTACTTGCCGCAGTGAAGGTGTTAATAATCTACAGCTTGTCAGAGGTAGCCAGCCAGCTGAGCCAGCTAAATTTAACAGATAGTGAGTGTTATTATATATCTATGACATTAAGCTCGTATATATTTGTTTAACCCGGCGTGAATGAGGTGAAATTTTTTCACACCAGCTATGAGGTGGGTATGACATACCCGAATATTGAACTGTCGATTTTGATAACTTTAGATCAATGTAGAATAATGCTTATCACTGTAATAATTAATTAACATGAAACTTATAAATTATTACAATAAAACAACCATGTCCAATTATAAAAAAGGAGCTTTGTTGCTATTAGTACAAAGTAGTATTTTTTACGCACCAATCAATTAAATTTAGGAACTTACATTTAGTGGAGTTCCCAGAGCGTAAAAATCGTGCAAACCTCCGATTTTTACAATAGTGGATGAAAATTGAAAAGAAAAAAGGAATGTGTAGCTGATAGCATAAATAATAAAGTTTACCTATTGAAAAGTTGTGCTTTTGATTTTTAAATTATTCTCTTCCACTTCAAGTAAACTCATAAACTGTAAAATTTTGAAGAAAATTTGCATATTACTTTCTTATAAATATATAGCAAAATAATAAAATATATTATTTTTTTTTATTTGTATCGTTGCTTATATTCCAAACAAAGAAAATAAGTTGAAAAAATATATAATTTAGATTTAAAATTAATATTTTTGTATCTAGATGAGCATACCTCCAAATGTGCTTGTTGTGTGCCTTGCCAGGTAAATGGCCTTCCTATTTTTCTTTGGTTTTAAATAGGAAGTTTAAAATTATTTTTTAGGCTTAACAAAGCCTTCTATTTCTTAATGTGTATAACTTTTTAGCTCTTACTTTATTAAATTTTCTGAAAATGTAGCACAAACTTTTCACGGATATTTCGAAGAAAATCTGTATTTTATTTCTTTTGGTTAGGTTTTTACAGAATAAAATTGTTTTTTTTTTATTTTTTTTTCATTAATTATTTTTGCTAAAACATACTTAAAAGAAAAAAATATAAATTAGGTTAAGAACTGATATTTTTTGTACTCAGGTAAGCATTTTCCAAGCATAGGTCGCAGCATGCGTCTTTAGTATGTACGTGAGATTTGTAGCACCCAATTTTTTTTCTGGCTTTAAGTAGGAAGTTTAAATATATTTCAAAGACTAGAAAAAGTATTTCATTTGTCGATGCATTTAATGTTTTAGCTCTCACTTAAATAAATTCTCAACAAATATAGAAAAATGTTTTCGGTCTCTTTTACACATTTTTGGAGATATTCAAACGTTTTTAAGTACTTAAAAGTTATCATTTCTCTAAAAATTAAATACGCACAACAAGTAAATTTAACACACTTTTCGTTACAACCCTTAAATCTACCCAAACCCTTTTATCTTGGTTACGACGAGCGTTAATCTCTAAAAACTTTGCAAAAACCTTATAGTTGTATTTAGCTTAGCAAAGCAAACTTTCTTTTTTAAAAATTGTGTATTTGGTTAATTTTCAACGTAAACAATCGGATAAGAGTCATTAAATAACAGGAACAAGAAAAAAAATGTTTTTCTGGACCGGTTTTATATGGTGAAATATAAATTTTTAATTAAGTAAAAAAATTGAAAGCACAAAAAAAATTTGGTAAACTTTACAAGTTATAGTGTAAAAAAGAAAATGACACCTCAAAAACAAAAATCCATTCACTATTACAATTTTCGGAGGTTAAAACCTCTGGCGACTGCACTAATTGAAAATATAAAAAAATGACAAATTGAAATCAACATTGTAATTAAAATTAAACAATAAATCTCTCTCTTACTCATACTAATCTTGCAAATACGAAAGTATCTGTGAGTTTGTCTGTCTGTCTCTTACCTCTTCACGCCCAAACTACTGAACTTAATTTCAGCAAAACCTGCTGAAATTTGATATGGAGATACTTTTTACCCCAGGAAGGGACATATGATAGTTTTCATCCTAGAAATAGGTACGGTTCCTGCGCCATAAACGAATTTTGGCGCAACGGACTTGCAGGCGTCATCTAGTGGAATATAGCCTTAACTGAATGTAAAATCAATTAACATGACAAAGGACACGCTTAATTGACAAACGATATGACATTGTAGAATTTACAAACCAAAAAAAAAAACAAAAAACTTTGTTATTAAATGTATAAAATCAAAAAACAACCGAAACACAAAATAGTGACACCGACTATGAGGTCGGGTATTACATACCCGCAATGCGTTTGTGCACTTGTAGCTTACATCGCCAACGGCGCAATATTGTTATGACAATAACAACAAGTGACAACTTAAAATCACTCCTCGTACCACCCCCTCCAGCTACTGAGCCAACCAAGTTCCAGAAATCGCACAGTTGAGAAATATTAAGTATTTTATAACCCGCCGGGTATGACATACCCGCTCATTCACGCCGGGTTAATATTTAACAGGTTTTGATATAATAATATAAGAGGGCCTTCCCTACGGAGATTCCGTAATTTACCGTATTTAGAGCCTTATAAACTCGAAATTTGAAAGCTACAAAGTTATAATAAAACTACAGCAATAATCTTCAGTATATCAAAATTCCTTTCCCCGTTTTAAATTTTCTAATTTTGTTTATTATACTCATGATATCAGCTTCCAAAGTAAACCAATTTATTAAAATTCAAGCATACATTCAGCATCTTCTTAGTATTTATAAATTACTTTTATTTGAAACACACGCCAATAGATCGACAGTATAATAAAGTAAATATTCCATGTTTTAATTTTTTTAGGTCAATTTTGAACTAAGATAAGTAAAAAAATAGGGTTTTGGTGCGATTTCAGCAACGCGGCAAATGTATGGTCAAGGTCGTTTGGTCGGGGACGGCCTTAATGTCAGTAATTGGGATCACAATAGACATAACTACCAGTAGTTCGACTGCAAAGAAACGGACAGGTTTCAATATCTGTCAAATTCGTCGGGTTTCACTAGGATTATGAACGGAATGTGCCTCGCGCTGGCTGATATAATATTTTATTTTTAAATATTTAAAATTTAGATTTCAAAATTGGATTCTGACAACTTTAATCGCATGTGCCAAAAGTCAAAACATAAACAACAATACGACCAAAGAGGAATACGTCCAGCGAATATGTCATAGTTTTAAATTCGTATGTAACAAGTTATCAACCCTAGCGACGATTTTCGTCATAATACGTCAAATTTTAAAATTTCAACATCAGTTCTGAGTCGGTATACTCTATAATTCGGTCTACTCTGTTGGGATTGTCCATTTTTTTTTAATTGTGCGCATTACAAAAACATTTCGAGGAATAAGGTTAATGATCGTTATTCTGTATATAAATTTAAAAAATACCCATTAGTTCCTTATATTTTTAAATAAATATGTTTAACCTTAGTTTGACCTTCAATGACGTCATCACTGGAAGGCATAACGTTAAATTAGCAATAAACTCGACCAACATTACGTTTTGAACTTTTGGTAAGCTTCTCGAATCAGTTTTCACGTAAATAAGAGAACTTGCATTCATTTAACACCTTGTTGATATTTGACAATGCTCTTTTTTTATTTTTATGTATTCAATGCTTCCGGCCGCCGATGATGACGTCATAGATCCGAAAACTTTAAAAATTTATTAAAAAAAACTAGGCAATGAAATAAAAAATATATTGAATTTATATTCTTAAAATACCCTATTTCAACGAAAAAAAAAAAAAAGTAAATGTGTTTTTTTTGGACAATGCCCATTACCAAAGTGGTCCAGACCACGTTGCGCGTGACAAAAACCACCGATCGAAATCTGGGTGCATATTATTGTGATCTTTTAACATAATAATAATATGGAAGGTTAGGGACTTTAAAACGCACGCTTACGATAATTCTATTCTTTAATTTAATTTTAGGAGATTTATGAAGTGGTTAGTACCACTTTTTGTTGGGCCCACTACATTAAGTACTGTGTAGTATGTAGGTTTGTTTGGAGGGGGGGCAATAGATTGATGTCACATAATCAATTGTTATGCAACAGCCAGGTGCCGCTTGGGGATTGATGGGTTAAAAAATATTTTTAGTACTAGCTTTTGCCCGCGGCTTCGCTCGCGTCAAGAAGTATTATTATTAATTTGGTATCAAAGTCTCAGCCCGATCGGTTTAAAATAATTGACAAAGTTTCATGTAAACTTTCATCCCCTATTGTATTCCCTTGAGGGTAGAATTGATCAAAATCCTTTCTCAGCGGATGCCTACGTCATAACATCTACTCCGTCCAGTGGTTTGGGCTGTGCGTTGATAGATCACCATGTCAGTCAGTCACCTTTGAGTTTTATATTATACAGTGTGTAACAAAAATAAGTGATAATACTTTAGGGTGTGTACGTGTTCCTTGTAGAGAGTTCACTGTGAAAGTAACAGCGCTGAAAGACCAAAATTTTTTACACGTACACACCCTAAAGTATTATCACTCGTTACACCCTGTATAGATAAATCGTTTTCGACAAATTGTCCTTGACGACAACTGAAATTTCCGGTAATAATATATTATTTAGTAATTTTTTAGAAAAAATAAAAAATAATTTATGTAGGTACGTAAGACGTAACATTTAAATGAATGTATTAATTATTTTCCTAATTTACATAGGTACTTACCTCAAGTCAGCTTAAACCTATTCTTAGGAAAAATAAATTAGAAGATAAATGGAAAATTTTACCTCTTGTTACTGTCCTTTTAAGATCACCTTGTTTTTCCACGAAAAATATTCCATCAAAAAAGCACAAAATATGATTTTTTATCCACCAGTCTCTTTTCTGCGAAAGCAATATTTTATATAGATTTTATTTAGTCACTTTACCAAATACCTAAAAAGTTTCATCCTAGGTTTGACTAAACTAAACAAATATCTAGTAAGCATCAAAAAACTTTTCAGCACCAAAAATATGTTTCGAAAATGTTTTACCTTCGATTCTTTGAAATTAGCTCAAATATTAAATAAATATGCCTGTGATACGAATATTTCGAAATCCGCGTTGTCTTTGATGTCTAAATTTTATATTTTACTAATATATAATATTATATGAAATATTATTAAAGACTAGCTGTTGCCTGTAAAAGTAGCAGCGCTGAGAGGATAACTTTTTTTAGGTTTTCTACGGGGAAATTCATGACGCTCGGTGCGATTACAAATCACGAAAAAAATTGCTCTTTCAGCGCTGCCCTTTTACAGGGTTCCTATATAAGGGACAAATACACACCCTTAAGTATTTTCACTCAGTTTTGTTAGACCCTGTAGAATAATATTACGAAATGGAATCCTGTTTTAGGAAAATTATAATATCATCGAGATCCATACAACGTATAGCACCTTCTCTAACGTGTTGGAAACTAATTAGTGGAAGCCCCTGAGGCCATTTTCCACTGCACTAAGTTAGCCGAGTTAGCCAACTGTTAGCGCAGGGCGGATTTGCATCTTGATTTCACAAATGCGACACTCAGAATATACTGATCACTGATCGAACTATAGTATAGGGCGTTCCTTACGGAGATACCGTAATTTACCGTATTTCAAGCCTTAGAAACTCATAATTTGAAAGCTACAAAGTTATAATAAAAATACAGCAATAATCTTTCAGTATATC
Organism: Polyommatus iphigenia; assembly: GCA_963422495.1. Classification (NCBI taxonomy): domain Eukaryota; kingdom Metazoa; phylum Arthropoda; class Insecta; order Lepidoptera; family Lycaenidae; genus Polyommatus; species Polyommatus iphigenia. The sequence continues at coordinate 27,765,008 of OY730183.1, forward strand.
AGCATTCCTTTCCCCGTTTTAAATTTTCTATTTTTGTTTATTATACTCATGATATCAGCTTCCAAAGTAAAACCAATTTATTAAAATTCAAGCATACATTCAGCATCTCCTTAGGATTTACAAATTACTTTTATTTGAAACACACGCCAATAGATCGACAATATCAGTATAGATCGACAATATAATATAGTACATATTACCCCTTTAACATTTTTTTAGGACAATTTTGAACTAAGATAAGTAAAAAAAATAGGGTTTTAGTGCGATCTCGGCAACGCAGCAAATGTATGGCCAAGGTCGTTTGCTCGGGGGGCGCTATAGTAAATTATATTTAGTTAATAGTAATTTTGACTGCTAATACATACCTAATTGTAACATAGCAATTTAATATAGTTCACTGTTCATTTTCTAATATTTTATTTAAAACCTGGTAGCCTACAACAATATATAAATAAACATTACATAAGTTTCCCTGAACGTCCAAAAAATATTTAAATATAAATGATAAATTATTAAAATATTTATAATATTTTGTTGTACTCTTTTAACTATTTTGATAAAATAAAAATGTAGCAAAAAACTTTTTTCTGTTTAAATACCAGTGCCGAACATAAAATATTTGCGAAACGTGTAGTGTAGTACGTGTAAATATGGAAATATATTTTACACCGAATAGCAACATTCGTTCCAGGAAAATTTCAATAAAATGTTGTATAGTTTTTGCAGGTTACATTGCTACAGACAAAATGGCACGGGTAATAAAAACAAACAATGCGCGGCGCGCCGATACTCACCGCGTATTATCTTACGGCTCTTCAGATTGCATCTACACAGTTTCAACAATCTGTATTCGTGATTCGATTCGGTCGGTAATAACCATTAGAAACGAAACCGAAAACTATTTTTAAAAATTGGATGTGAATTGGATTTTTTAATAAAGAATTCAATAAATTGAGTTTTGAGGTTAAAATTTTTGGTTTCGGACGTGATTTTACCCGTGAATATTTTTTCATTGTGTTACATTATGATTCGATTTCTTGAGTTTTTGAAATATCCATACAATCCATACTAATTACTAATATTATAAATAGACGTTCCGCGGGGCTTCGCCCGCGTAAATTAGATATTTCACAGACAAATTACTCCACAAAAAATAGCCTACGATCCTTCACGTGGTCTACTGTGGTGGTGCCAAATAACCCTTTCAAATAATTTCCCCCATTATTTCCACATTTTCCTCTATTTCTTCGCTCTTAATAGTCGTAGCGTGATAAAATATAGCTTATAGACTTTCTCCGTAAATGGACTATCTAACACTGAAAGAATTTTTCAAATCGGACCAGTAGTTCCTGAGATTTATGCGTTCAAATAAGCCCTTTCAAATATATTTCCTCCCATTTTTTCCACATTTTCCCCACATTAATTCGCTCCTTTTAGTCTTAGCGTGATAATGTATAGCCTTCCTTGATAAATGGGCTATCTAACACTGAAAGATTTTTTAAAATCGGACCACTAGTTCCTGAGATTAGCGCGTTCAAACAAACAAACAAACTAAAAAACTCTTCCGCTTTATAATATTAGTAAAGATACGAAAGTGTGTCCGTCTGTCTGACTGTCTGTCTGTTACCTCATCACGGCCAAACCGCTGAACTGATTTTGCTGGGTATGGAGACTTTGAGTCCCGGGAAAGGACATAGAATACTTTTTATCCTGGAAAAATGTAGGTACGATTCCCTCCCGATAACCGAATTTTGGCGCAACGGAGTTGCGGACGTCATCTAGTTTAATATAAAGTTAAAAGTATACGAAACAAAAGGATTTAAAATGCACCAATTTTCGATATTAAAAATCGTTTAAATGTATAAACCAATTTCGCGCACCGGCGACTGTGGGTCGCATTTTATTAACTTTCAATTATAAACTTGTTGAACAATAACAGTTACACATTGTATCCTTGTTTCAGCCGCAGCAAAGTGAATTAAGTATATTACAGTGGTCGTCCAACGAATTTCGTTTTCAAATTTCGCGTGATTTTCACACTCTATTATGATAATGTGAAACATAATTCGGTTTCATATTAATATGCTCTTATCCAAATATATCCAAAGATAATAAATGTAATAAAAAATCTAAAGAGAACACTAGCTTAAACGTATAATATACAGGGTGTAAAAAAATTAGGTGATAATGCTTTAGGATGTGTATATTTTGTCCCTTGTATTGTATTGTATTATATTTAGTTCACTGTAAGGGAGATCGCAGACGACAGACTTTTGTGCGATCAAAGTCTGCGGCTTCCATACATTCCGCATGGCGCGCGCCATCACATTGTATGGGAGCCGCAGACTTTGATCGCACAAAAGTCTGTCGTCTGCGATCTGCCTTAAAGCAGCGCTGAAAGAGCAATTTTTTTTGTCACGCTGAATATACGAAAGTCAAAAATTTAATATTATGAAGGCTTCATTTGCTGACGATTGGCGTCAATGCGGAGCGACCGCAGTATCCTATGTCCTTTCCCGGGACTCAAAGTATATCCATACCCATCACAATTGGTTGAGCATGAAGAGGTAATCGACAGACAGACAGTTAGACACTTTTGCATATTTTATAATATTATAGTAATTAGTATGAATGAATGAAGAAGCTACCGGATCACCTGAAATTAATCTCGTAGATGCTCACGAGTCACGACGCTCTGTAAACGTTAAACGACTATTAAACATTACACAGACGATTTGATCCTCTTCAAATTTTGAAAGCAATATCTCTTCTTCTTATATATAAAAATGGATTTTTAAATGTGTTAGTCGCGCTAAAACTCGAAAACGGCTGAACGGATTGGGCTGATTTTAATCTTAAAATATTCGTAGAAGTCCAGGGAAGGTTTTAAAGTGACACGAAGTTCATCGGGACAGCTAGTCTTATATATAAAAATGGATTTTCAAATGTTTAGTCTTAAAATATTCGTAGAAGTCCAGGGAAGGTTTTAAAGTGACCGGTGACACGAAGTTCACCGGGACAGCTAGTCTTATATATAAAAATGGATTTTCAAATGTGTTAGTCGCGCTAAAACTCGAAAACGGCTGAACGGATTGGGCTGATTTTAGTCTTAAAATATTCGTAGAAGTCCAGGGAAGGTTTTAAAGTGACACGAAGTTCACCGGGACAGCTAGTTTCTTAATAAACTATGCCACCTGAAATAGCAGCAGCACCTAGCACATTTTAACCCCCTATGGCCTATGTGGTCAGCAGTCTTTAGAATAAGGTATACTCGGAGAATCGAGACAATAGCAGTCACTGACTCCCTGTTAAAAAACTTGTCATTTTCTATATTGTGGTAACATTTCTTCGGGTTCAAATCTGCTGAGGTTCAGGCACTCACATGTCCTCCCTCGCGGATTTCATCTTGCTCACACATGTTCCTCTCAAGATCTCCCCTCTCAGTTTTTGTCTCTTTCATATGTGTCATATTTTGTCTCTATCTTTGTGTATTATATTGACTCACTCTAACTAATCAAATTTTGTATATAAAGCCGTAAGATTTGTAAATAAATCACTCACTTCTGAACCTAGAGTCGAGTATCATTTATCTCCTGTACCAAACTCTTACAAGTGGTGACCCCGAAAATAAGAACACTATCCTCAAGCATACCAACGCTTGAAAGAAGACGAAAAGTTAGAAGAAAACTCATAGAAAATATTTCAAGATGGAAAATCCGATTGAAAATCAAGCCGAAGCTTTGCCCGTACCTCAACAACCTGCAGCTGCAAGTGCTACGACTAGCAACGACGTCAATTCTATCGATTTGGCCGCCATCTCCGTGCAATCTCGACTTCTACCGTTTTGGCGCGGATACCCAGATCTTTGGTTCAACCAATTTGAAGCCCTCGTCCTGCCGATGAAGACCAGTGACGACAACAAATTCAGATACGTCCTAGGCCAACTACAAGCGACTGATTTACGACATCTCACGGACATATTGTCTAGTTCCCCGCAAAAAGGAAAATACGAAGCTATCAAGACAAGATTACTCTACGTGTACGGAAAATCGCAAGTCACGAACTTCAAACATCTTCTCAGCGAACTAGAACTGGGAGACCAAAAGCCCAGTCAACTCCTACGACGAATGCGGGAACTCGCCGGCAACATGCTCACAGAAGACGGCATCAAGATCGAGTGGCTAAACAGATTACCGCAGCAAGTGCGAGTTGTATTATCCGTCAACAAGGACTCACCGCTCGACGTACTCGCTGCGATGGCCGACAAAATGCTAGAATACTCATCGACCAGTACCATCGCAGCTATATCAACACCGCCGCCGACACAGTATCAGCATCAGCCGGGTCCAGCCCCCAGTACGTCAAACGAAATATTCATGGCCACGCAAATACAACTTATGGCCAAACAAATCGAAAAATTAACACTCGAAGTCGCCGAGATGCGCCAAGGAGTCTTCATTGGCGCGAGACAGCACTATCCCCGTCACTCTCGCTCCCGTTCAAGATCGATGAGACAACAATACAACCATCAAACTAACAAAGATCAATGGTTATGCCGCTATCACTACAAGTTTGGAGATCAAGCCCGACAATGTATATCGCCGTGTGCCAGACGTAACAGAAATTCGGAAAACTAGAGTTAACACCGACCGTGGCGGACGTCGGTGTTTCGTCTGCGAGCAACCGCCTATGTGTCATCGACCGCAGCACCTCACAACGTTTCCTCGTCGACATTGGCGCTGAAATATCAGTCCTCGCCGTATCAAGAATACAAAAGTCGAAGCCAACACCGAATACCTGCAAACTGTACGCTGCAAACAATACGCCAATAAATACATACGGCGAGAAGAATCTACTACTAGACTTGGGCCTCCGTAGACCATTCAGATGGTCATTCGTCGTAGCCGATGTCAAGACGTCAATACTCGGCGCAGATTTTCTCCGTCACTACAAGCTACTCGTCGACTTACACCGAACGAAGATAATCCACAGCGTCACTGAACTAGCTATCAACGCGGTATCAGTGACCACGTCTCAACCATCGGTTCACATCCTGAGTCACGATCAAGTTTACCATGATATCCTGCAACAATACCCAGATGTACTCCGCCCGATGTCCACGAAGTCGCCGAGCAAGCACAACGTCACTCATCACATAGAGACGACCGGCGCGCCGCTATTCGCGCGCGCGCGCCCTCTGCCGCCCGAAAAGTACAAAGCGGCGAAACAAGAATTCGAGTGACTGATGGAGATGGGCATATGCCACCCGTCTAAAAGCCCGTGGGCCAGTCCACTTCACGTCGTCATGAAAAAAGACGGAAGCCTCCGAGTGTGCGGCGACTATCGTCGTCTCAATGCTGTAACACTGCCAGACAGATATCCGACTCCGAGAATTCAAGATTTCACCTATGTACTTCACAACAAGACTATATTCAGCAAGATCGATATCAAAATGGCATATTATTGGATCCCGATCGCCAAAGAAGACGCCGAGAAGACCGCCATCATTACTCCATTCGGTCTTTTCGAATTCAACTGCATGACCTTTGGACTGCGAAACGCGAGTCAAACTTTTCAATGATTTATACATGAAGTTCTCCGCGGCGTCGAAGGATGTTTCGCGTTTGTTGACGATATTCTGTTGTGCAGTGAAGACGAAGAGAAACACCAACAACTATTGCACGACGTACTCGAGCGCCTAAACAAGTACGGCGTAACACTAAACATCGAAAAATGCGAGTTTGCGAAGACAACAATCAATTTTCTGGGCTACGAAGTTTCATCGCAAGGCATCAAACCTACTGCAGATCGAGTCGAAGTTATATTTAATTATCCGAAACCGAAGACAATACTCGAATTGAGAAGATTTCTCAGCATAATTAATTTCTACCGAGATTGTTTACTGCAACAAGCCGAGCGACAGAGACAAGACATTTAAACGCGTTTATTTTACTCATGCTATTAATCCTTATCAAAATAAATTATTTCATCACTAAGTACAGTTTATGTAGATAAAATTTGGTCGGTGAATGATTAAAATTGGACGTTTGGTTTTGAAATTATGGCGAAATTAAAATATTACGATAGTGGGCGTCACCAAGCGGGATGCGCTTGCGGGAGGAAGACAATCTGTGTAGTGTGCACTGTACACCCTTCGGATAATGACTGCGTCCGCGTCGTCGATGTCAGTGTCGGAGTCTGTGAATTGACCTGGGAATTATTTTGCTGACCGATTCTTTCCTGGGTAGGCTTTTTGCAGCCGTAACCGACATCCACGCGGGCAGAGCCGCAGGCGACCGCTAGTAATATGTACAACTCTAAGACAACAAGCTATAATAATATAGCCTTGTCGTCTCATATTATGTAACTAAAAAGGTTAAAATTATTATTTTTTAACAAAAAATTAAAACCGACTTCCAAGGTAAAAACAAAAGTAATACTCATTCTTAATCTAAAAAGAATCAAATAATTATTCTTATTCCTTATTATAGTGGCGTATTCAGACTTCGCCTAAACCTCAACTATTTCTGTACTCAATCTTCATGCTTTTGAAGTCGGTACCAGCTTACCTTAGCGTAATTGCTATGTCAAGGATCTCAGAATTTTTCCGGGCTGGTACCGACTTGAAAAGTACGAAGATTGAGTACAGAAATAGTTGAGGTTTAGGCGAAGTCTGAAGACGCCACTATAATAAGGAATAAGAATAATTATTTGATTCTTTTTAGATTAAGAATAAGTATTACTTTTGTTTTTACCTTGGAAGTCGGATTTAATTTTTTGTTAAAAAATAATAATGTAGAGCGTTATCTCTTACGCACGAAACACAAAAAGTCCGGTATATATTAGGAGCTGTTAAAAAAACCATAATTATTATGATTTGCTTCTTCTGTCAATTTTATTATTCTTTGTATAAAATAACCAAATTTTCTATAAGTTATGGCTTTAGGTTCGGGTAAAATAAAATAAAAAAGCGTGTTCAAATTATGTTTACGTATTTAATTCTTTTGGAAAATTACAGCTGTAGAAAATTTAGGGATGTTAACAATTCTAGATATATATTTTGAACTGGACGCGACTGCACTCAATTGAATTTGAACAACGACTGACATAATGTCAAATAGGTGTGTGCTACAAAGATAACGCCCTATGAAACCGAAATTACCCGATTGTCTCTTTCCAAAGGTCGATGTGCAATATTTATTGCCGGGTATTGTTCGTGGGAGAGCCATGCTTCGGCACGAATGGGCCGGCTCGACCGGAGAAATACCACGTTCTCACAGAAAACCGGCGTGAAACAGCGCTTGCGCTGTGTTTCGCCGAGTGAGTGAGTTTTCCAAAGGCCCAATCCCCTACCCTATTCCCTTCCTTACCCTCCCCAATTCCCTTCCCTTCCTATCCCTACCCTCCCCTATTACCCTAGCTATTCCCTCTTAAAAGGCCGGCAACGCGCCTGCGGCTCTTCTGATGCTGCGAGTGTCCATGGGCGACGGAAGTTGCTTTCCATCAGGTGACCCGTTTGCTCGTTTGTCCCCTTATTTCATAAAAAAAACTGATCGGGCTGTTTGGCATGCAGGTAGATGTTATGACGTAGGCATCCACTATGAAAGGATTATGAACAATTCTACCCCCAAGGGAATAAAATAGGGGATGAAAGTTTGTATATAATAATACTTCTTAACGCGAGTGAAGCCGTTGGCAAAAGCTTGTTATACTTATTATAATAACATGGTACAATTCCTTTTACAATATCATGTTATAGGTATTAGGGTTCCTCTTAAATTTCTTACATTAATACAAATTATAAACTTATACAAAGTAATATTATTATCATATTCGTCGCAAAAAAAGATTTTCAGTATCTTGATATAACTGCTAATAGGTTAACTAGCCAAAGTGTCACTTTTTATTTATACAATTAAAATAAAATCGACGTTCTCTACGGTGAAATTAAACATGTATCAGAAGAAAGAAGGCAAACTCCTCAAATCTCATACGGCACCGGAACTGTTACACTCGTCTCGAAGATTCATAAGGGCGCATTCAGACGTGTGCGTTTTCTGCATGTACGCGGTGTTTGTGAAAATGTATTAAAATAAGCTTTATGTAATTGGCATAGAACCGCAAACTGCTATAACGTTTGGGACAACACGCAACGCGCGTTGAATCCGCGCGCCCAGAAAACGCGCAGACAACGCGCACGTCTGAACGCGCGCTAACGCGAGGTGAGATAAAGCGCAATACACACTGAGCCCGACGCCACAAAGATCATCTTTTCATACAAGCCGCCGCCCGCCGGGTTGTGTCGCCGGGCTTTGTCGGCGGCCCGGCGGGCTCAGTGTGTATTGCGCTTAAAAGTGGAGAGTTTGCGAACATCTGTGGAAGTATGTTTCAAAGGGCCATTACATCGAGTCACGAGCCGAATAAACTTAAAGTTTTATAATCAAAATCGATTTCTCTTGACCTCATTTTACCTTCGGGATTAATGTTAGGCACAATGAAATTGTATTAAATCCGATAGTCCATCTATAATAATAAATGGGAAACTTTCAAAAGATTCCTATTATATTTTGACGAAATTGTATAATTCAGAATGGGTTTGATGAAATTTAAATAGTTGTAGTTTGCGCTCTTCAAATATAAGTAACGTTTATCCTGAAAAAGATTATAAAAAATTTACTAGGTTACTGTAGGACTACTGTGTTAATAAAAAAAAAACTAGGCCTTTGCTAGGCCTTTGGAAAACAAAAACTTCTACTCACAAAAAAATAGCTTGATAGTAATAAAAAAAATTGTTCTAGGGCTCCCGTACTAATCCGTTGTGGAATCATCCACATCATCCAAAATATTTTATACAGCGCTTGCGACCCGCCCCGGCGTCGCACGGGTATAAAATATAGCCACTGAAAAAATTATTAAAATCGATATCCTTCACGTGGTCTACTTCTTATCTGTGCCAAATAACATAAAAATTGCTGCAGTAGTTCGCGAGATAAGCCCTTTCAAATAATTTCCCCCGTTTTTTCCACATTCTCCTATTAGGCTTAGCATGATAAAATATAGCCTATAGCCTTCCTCGATAAATGGGCTATCTAACACTGAAAGAATCATCAAAATCCGTTGCGTAGTTATAAAGATTAAAGGGAACAAAGGGACATGAGGGAAAAAAAAGCAACTTTGTTTTATAATATGTATAGATTTTCAGAGCGAAGTAACCACTCCTCAAACAATGTAGTGCCTGGGACAAGATGTCCGTTAAATGTCCGTATGTTTTTCCAAGCACATACGACATTCTCGCAACATAATGAGGCTAGTCCAGAGGAAAGAACTAGTCAATACGTCTGGGACCTGTGCGGGATTCCTCACGATGTTTTCCTTCACCGTAGGAGCGTCCGTATTATATATTATTATGTACTTGAGATCAGACAATGTCTAATTGGTACACGCCTCCACCCGGGATCGAACCTGCACCTTCTGTGAGTGCGAACCAAAGGTCTACCCATTAGGCCACGGAGCCTTAGACCAGTAAACTGTGTTAGTAAAATGTAGTGTAAAACTAGTGTAATTAACTATTCGGTGTGTATCATGATATCGGAAATCTGTATAATCCCGCATTCTATACAATGCCTAGGCAATGTATATAATGCCGAAAACGGGTAGGCAATATATGCAACATTAATACTTTGTCTAGGGGCATTCTATACAATACCGAATTTGCAGGTGGTAATGTATGAATTATAGATCATATAGTTCAGATAATATAATAATAATAATAATAATAATAGTTTATTCATGCTTTAAGACAATACACAATATTAAAAACTAACAATAATTTCACAAAATTTTTGACACCACTACATAATATAGAAAAAAAATATCATAAATAGGTATATATAAAGATAAAGACTATGTAATAAACTGTAATAACTAACACAATTTTAACATTTACATTTTTACAATAACTAAACAATTATAAAATAAAACGAAGAATACAAAAACTAAAAATAAAAAACAAGAACGGCATCAGTAGGCAGTGTACTGTGTATTACTTAACACAGAAATGGAATACCACTCAGGTGTATCCCCGCAGCGCAGATATAGATTATATATAGATTATATATATAGATTATAGATCATTTCGTTTCTCCGTATGTCTCGGTGTTTACAATTGCGGCGGACCGTTCTATTTGTCTGACATCTAAACATCCGAGTTCCGGCGCTACCGCACTAAATTACAACCGGGCTATGCAGTTTGCTCACCTGCAGCAGTCACTCAAGAGTGAAGCCTGCATTTTATAACTACACTAAATAATTGCATGTAAACTTATTTGACGTAATCAAAATTTTAATCTTTTCGCATAACGTGGGATGAAATTAAATGTATTTTACCTTCAAACTGGTTGAACCTGACTGTTCACTATTCACAAATACGCACACTATGCTGTCATTACTCGTTTACAAATGAAACACCAAGTTACTTACGACCTTTATTATTGGTCGTTACGCGATCCAAAAAAAACTCGTGACATTGGTAAAATGACCTTACTTTCTTACCGACCAGACTTTCCATAAGCATAATATTATCATGTAACATGATCCTTACCATTTGGGAACAAACTAAACCAAAATTTGGAAATTATATCGGAGGCAAAAAACGAACGAGCGCAGGAACCACAGAAATAAGGCAGGAACGAATCGAATTTTATAGAAAATTAATTCAATAAAATAAAATCAAACAAAAAAAGGTTTTCTAGGTCTCAAGAGCTACAAAAGCTTTTTTGAAACAAATAATATAATATTATCAAATGGAATACATTCGAGATTAGATGTAGTGAATCTATACTAATATTATAAATGCGAAAGTGTCTCTGTCTGTCTGTCTGTCTCGCTTTCACGCCGAAACTACTGAACCGATTGTAATTAAATTTTGTACACAGATAGTCTAAAGCCTGAGAAAGGACATAGGCTACTTTTTAACTGGAAAAAGGGGTTGTAAGGGGGTGTTTATGCGTAAATTTGTTCAAATTAAGTTAGTTCCAAAAATTCATAACAGATGGCGCTGAGAGTCGCCTACATCTCGCTATCGCTTGCTCATAGGTCTTTCTATAAGAGGTGGTACCATGTTGACCCCTTTCGAACCAACCAAAAGACTGCTAAACGGCAGTCTCCTTACCGACGAAGCTAACACGGCCCTCTCACACAGGGCCGCTAGCGTAGACCCATTCGAAAAAAAAAAAAAAAATGAGTTAAGATTTTCGATTCTTTCGATTGTGATACACGTAACTAATTAATAACTCACTACTCAGTACTTTATCTATGCAGTGATGAGTGACGTAACCTTAAGGCTTAAACTTACCAATGATAAATTAAATAGTTTATGGGTAAAGCTTGTGTAATGGGGGGCTAAATAAGCTTTAAAATTTAGTATAAATAAAGTTTAATTTAAAAAAATAAAATATTATGTGCACACTGCACAGCTGTTTTTGGGTATTTTGATTTAAGAGGTACCAGGATTTTAAAAAGCTTTGACACCAATTTTGTTGACACCGCGCGTTATAAACTGAAGTTCACGCGGACGAAGTCGCGGGCAACAGCTAGTCTGTAATAAATAATTACATTGCCCAAAGTGCGGCTTACATCAAAATGAAATAAAAAATATTGTAGCTCCATCCGAGCATATAAAACAGCTGAATCCGTGATACTGTAATGTAAATATAATTTTAGGGTCCCCCGGTCTACACAATTTATTACAGGGTACTTAAAGAATAAAATGTAAAAATATAGGGGTATTTTCCACTAGCGTACGTTACGTGAAGCGTATCTGACGTTAGATATATCATTCCCGAACGAAATAAATGGCAGCCGGGGAAGTTGTGAATATGTAAATTTTTGTATCACCTAAAATTATTCGCGAATCGGTAGTATGGGTTCGAAGGTTTTTACGACCAATTCGAATGGTTATTGGTACTTATAGTATGTTCTAAAACTGAGCCAAGACCACTTTTATTAGAATATGTAGGAGATAAAATCCATGTAATTCACTTTGTAATTTACATAAAATATGAATGAAATTTTGTACAACTAGAGCAGCAGTCAGCCAGGCAGACCGCGGTTCGTTTGCGGACTGCGAAAGGTCGAATCTCGGACCGCGAAATATTGTAATGTATTTTATATACCAAGTATCAATTAATACATAGATAAGGTATACGTATACCTTATTTATTAAAATAATATTTTTAAGCTACATAGTGTGTTTTTTCCGGACCTCGTAAAATTTTTTCCACAGGACCCCACCTAAAACAGCTACTTGCCGACCTCTAGCTACATTATACATCTATACACATAGCTTAATATTACTTTACTCATCTACGATGGCCCATAATTGTCATAATTGTGCATGCTATAAATGCTATAATGTCTACAGACAGTAAATTGCTATAATATTATTATTATTGGTAATTAGCAATTGGGAAAATCGGCCAAGTACGAGTTGTACTCGCGCTCGAAGGGTTCCGTACCACTACAGAGCAAAAATAAGCTAAAATTGTATTTTTTGCATGGGAGCCCCCCTTAATTATTTTATTTATTTAAATTTTATTATAAATAATTATTAGAATACAAATACAACTAAGTATTTTGTGAACATTTCAATTGCCTATGTGTTGCCGTTATTGATTAAGAGCAAAAAATAGCAAAAAAATCACGTTTGTTGTATGGGAGCCCTCCTTAAATATTTAATTGCAAGAGACGTCTTGCAAATCTGTCAAATTCATACAGAAATGCATCTACGCTTCGCGTTGCAGTCTGAATTAACCCTCAGTGTTAACAGCTTGTTAATATGTCATGTCTTCTCTTTCATTCATAAGAAAAACTAAAGAGGTAACGTAATAATAATTGGAGCGTTAACTTTAACAGTCGTTGGCGAAATTGGGGCTAAGTAAATATCAGACTTCTCGGTAAAATCTTACTTAAGGTTTTTCTTAGTAGCGACAGAAAAAGTCATCTGTTTTAGTCAGACGATCATTCAGAGATAAGGATAAATGATTGAATTGTCGTCAAGTCCATTCCGAATCCGTGGGAGTCCGATCTCTTGGAATCGAATAAAGGCAATCGTCCATTATTTATTATTTAACTTGCCAAAGATGGGACAAGAGTAGTTTTGATTGTCAGTGGTAAACAACCACAAATATCTAATTGACTAAAGCCATTCAGTCAATTCTCTAATTTCAAAATCTTTGATAATTCAATTACTAGTTTTGTGAGGAGACTGCGGATGGTTTGCTGAGAAAAAAAGTAATATTAATAGTATCGGAAAATTTGGTTTATAAATAAGTGTGCTATTAAGTAGTTTCTGACTACGACCATTCTCTTTTTACCTGAAGGATAGAGATAAACTACGATAACATGGCGCGCCCCTCCAAATTGCTGTTTCAATGTGTGTAGTCACATCCTTATGAAAAAGTTTGTATGTAGTAAGTATTCAACCAATCAACCAGTACTCGTAATATTTCACTTAATGTTACTTATTACCAAGATTCGTTGGTTAACTAATCATAACTAGCCGACCGCGCAAGACAACGCACTTCAAAAGTTTTGACAACGCACTTCAGTTCAAACGTTTTGAATTTTGGAGGGGCGCGCCATGTTATCGTAGTTTATTTCTACTAACGAATTGCCTTGCATATTTTCTTTTATTTCATAAATACGGGAGTAATATTGTGACCTTATCGTCAGTCAGAGTAATTATATAAGAAAGAAATTAAATTTTCAGTGGAAACAGACTGAATAATTGAAAATTTTAATCTAAATAATTCTCGTGCTTATTTTTTATGTGATTCTATTAGGGCCTTATCACACTGGCGATTAGCGAGCGATTTGAAAGCGACGCGACTGCGCAGCGCCCACTCGCAATCAAATCGCTCGCTAATCGCCAGTGTCATAAGGCCCTTACAGTCCGCGGACTGTCGCTTTCAGACACACCGACACGTGTGACGTGCCGCGTGCGTGAGTGAACAAAACAATACGTCATTGCGACTAAATGTTGGCCACAACCTTGTTTGTATTTTTTTTATTTGTCTGATGCACTATCCTATCCCATTTGAGCTCGAAACACATATCCCTACCAAATATAGAAATCGGTTCACCGACACGGCTAAGATAGGTAGACTGACAGGCAGATTCACAACACTTTCATGTATTGGCTGGGAGAATTCAGTGCTGAAAATAGTGATCTTTATCCAATATTTCAAAAATAATTTAAAGTAAGGTACTTTAATCATTGTGTTTTACAATATTTTGCGTCGAAACAAATATAGGAGTATTTGTCCGGCCATCCGAGGGGGCTTAAAATTAATATAAATGCTAAAGGTGGAATTTCATTTCCATTTTCAAATTCCTCAGTCCTATATTTATATTTCTAACAGCAATTTCGAGTTTCATAAAATTTACTTTAATATCCGAGAAGAAAGGCGTCACCCTGAACCTCTTACTTTGAAAGTAATTTACTCACGTTACAAACAGTAAATTGTAAATCACGTAAAGCCAGAAACCAATTTCATGTAAAGGTAAAAATGGTAAAGAATAATTTAATAATTCACGTTACCCGTACACGCGAAACAGCAGCGCACTTTAGTAATGAGATCTTCGGCTCACTCTTCAACTAATTGAGCTGTCAAACGCAGGTGCGTTGATTCTCCTTCGCGAGCAACTTATACTCCACTTTGCTACAGACTTACATAAACGACGGAGCGTGTGCACGCACCCTTATACAGGGAACATGACTTAGTAAATAAACGCAAAATAAACATGTTTATTTAATATGCATGAAATAATTAAGTATGTATAGATTGACAGCGGGAAATATTCAATTTGATATAATATAGATAGATAACAGTTCCATTTTTCTTTAAAAAATGTTAAAGAATTACACAGGTTTATTTCGGCGTCGTTGCTCGCTATAAATCTTGTTTTAAATAATGTCTATAGACGTGCAATAGACATTACTCGTCGAGGTAGAATAGAAGGATGCTGATAATAATAAGTTTAGTCCCAGATCATTTATTGATCAAGCCAATAAGACTGGTATACTGTCCCTCCGCTCTGTGGTGCTGACTGCTGACATTGCTGCCTCTCGATGTTTGTGCTTAATTAATTATTTCAATAGTAACGTAGCGTTTATTTCCCGACTCGAGTCACCGACGAAATGCTTTATTCATAATATGTTCAATATACGAGAGGAAAATTATTTCAGCAAAACTACTTTCATAATTAGTTACAAATAATTAAGTGAGTAACGTACGTAATTACTTCTGAGAATTCTTTGAGGTCCAAAATACTTTTATGACGTTTCTAAAGGTATACACGGTACGAAAATGCCAACCCTACTTACTGTATGGCATTTTTTTTTTTTTTATTTAACTCTTTATTGCACACATGAAAAATACATAAAGATACACTTAACACGGAAAGAAGACACAAAGGTACTGCTTATTTCTGAAGAAATCTCTTACAGCAGCCCTACTAAGAGAAACGAGTGTAAAAGACAGCAGATAAGACGTGCACAATCAATAAAGTTATTAACTAAATAAACTAAATTAACTATAAATACAATAATATCAAACTTATAATTTATACTAAAACTATTTAAGCCTATATATACATATAATATATATATATATATATATATACATACACATACATACATATATACACATATATACATACATACATAAATACATATAGGTATGTATTTATATATATTTATAAAATCAATGAATAATAATATGCATATAATAAATAAATACTATAATATGTATATATAATAACGCAAGTTACGGTGATTGAGAATTAAGGTAATGCTCTTTCAGTCGTCTTTTAAACACAGCGATAGTTGGACTGTCACGAACAGTGTGGGGAAACGAGTTCCATAATCTGACTGCGTGCACGGTGAAGGAATAGGAGTAGAAATTGGTGCGATGGGATGGCAGGGAGAGGTTTGTTCAGACACTGGATCTGCACGGGATTTCAGGAGGGCGGGAAAAATTAAATCTATCGTGCAGATAGGATGGAGAGAGAGAATTATACAATATATTATATAGTAAACAGAGGATATGGGAGTTGCGACGGAGACGGATAGGAAGCCACTTGAGCCTCAATCTGAAGGCTGATACGTGATCATATTTTTTAAGTCCAAACACAAAACGGATACAGAGATTCTGTAAACGTTCTAGTTTTGTTAACAGCTCCTCAGTGATGTCCAAGTAGCAGGTGTCGGCGTAGTCTAGGATAGGAAGGATAAGGGTCTGGACGAGGAGGATTTTAGTTTTCATAGGCAAAAAATTTTGGAGGCACTTCAACTTATGCAGCGAGTAGTACACCTTTTTACTGACTTCACTAACCTGAGTAATCCAAGAAAGATTATTGTCTAAAATTAGGCCTAGATTTTTGGCAGTGTCAGTAAAAGGAATGATAGTCCTATCATATACGATACTGGGTGCATCACGTACACGCTGAGTCATGTACTTACTACCTATGATCATGGCCTGTGACTTACCTGGGTTAACCCTCAGACCAAATGATTTAGCCCATTCAGCAATCCTTTGGAGATCAGCATTAATTTCTGCAATTGCAGAAATAATGTCCTCAATGAGCGAATGACGATAAATTTGCAAGTCGTCTGCGTAGAGATGGAAATTGGATGCAATTAATTTGGAAACAGTATTTATAAAAATTGAAAATAGAAGGGGAGAAAGAACGCCACCCTGGGGAACACCCGCCTCGACGTCACACCAATCCGAGAAAGCCTCGTCAGAGCGGACCCGCTGCGAACGTCCCCGAAGATATGAGTCAAACCAGTCTAACACAGAGGAGGAGATATTAAGGGAACGAAGGACAGAGAGGAGTATGTCAAAATCAACCGAATCAAAAGCGCTGCTAAAATCTAGTAAGACTAAAATGGAAATACATTTGTTTTCCATTGCTAGACGTATATCATCAGTGACTTTTAGCAGCGCTGTAACGGTACTGTGACCAGGACGGAAGCCGGATTGGAAGGGAGATAATAAATTATTTAAGGTGAGGAAATGGGAAATCTGGTTATGGACAATGTGTTCAAGGACCTTGGATAGATAGGGTAATATGGAAATTGGTCGGAATTGCGATAAGGAAGTAGGATTAGAGGTTTTAGGGAGTGGAATGACGTTAGCACGTTTCCATGCCGACGGGAAAGAACTCGTTGTCAATGAGTAATTAAGAATATGTGTAAGGATTGGTAGGAGTTCTGGAAGGATAAGGGATATCATGCGAGGACTCAAATTATCACTTCCCTCTGCTGTAGAGGTGATAGCTCTGGCATGCCTTAAGACTTCGTCCTCAGTGACAGGTTTGAACAGGAGAGGAGAACAGGAAGGGCGAGGAAGTTGTGTGTGCTTTTGTAGTCTGGTCGACGAGAACTGGTGAAGTCGAGAAATGAACATTGAGATCATTTAAGCTGAAAGAATTATTGTCGAAGTGACTAGCAGTCTTACCAATGCCGAGGGTTGATAAAAATTTCCATAACTGTGAGGGGTTGCTTTGATCTATTGAGGAGTGTATGTGGCGTCGTTTGGCATCCCTACACAGACGACTGCAACGATTCCGCAGGTACTTATATTTGGCAAAATTCTCGTCAGTCGGTCTCTTCCTGTAACGACACAATGCACGGTTACGTTTGGCCATAATATTAATTAAATCCTGTGTCAACCAAGGTGCCGGTACATGCTTAATTTTAATTCTTTTGACCGGGGCATGTTTATCGAAAATAGCAGTTACTAAACCAGTCATTATAGCTACCTTTTGGTCAATGTCAGTGGTGGAGTATACAAGAGACCAATCAATTTCAGACATATCTCGTTTAAGAGCCTCCAAATTTATGTCCTTGAAACTACGCGAGAAAGTAAATTGGGTTTTACGACGAGCTGGTCTAATTTTGAAGGAAAGGAAAATTAGGTCGTGATGTGATATGGTAGACGGGAATTGGCCAAAGGAATCTATAAGATCAGGTGAGGAGGTGATTAAGAGGTCTAAAAGGGAAGGGGTAATATTAGGGGCATGATGGGTTGCAGAAAGTGGGAGTATGCTTAAGTTTAAGCAGGAGAATAGGGCACGGAGTTTGGACGCACGCAAATCAGATTTTAAAAGGCACGTGTTAAAGTCACCTGCAAGTATAGTGTAGTCATAATTTGGGCAATGGGTGGCCAACAGAGACACTAAAGCGCTAAAATAGTCTACACGTAAAGAAGGGCTAAAGACCACACAAAGCAGGACTTTCTTGTGGTGCAGGGTGACTTCAACGAACAAATGTTCAGCAGAGCCCGAGTAGTGACTAGGTGAAACTGAAACAATCTTGGCAACTATGTCTCCACGCAGATAAACAGCCACCCCACCACCACTTTTACCCACTCGATCATTGCGTATCAGCTTATAACCGGGTATAGCGTAAGAAGTGGACAAAAGTGACGGCTTCAGCCAGGACTCGGATACCAAGATCGCATCCACAGGGGAATCGCTAAACATGTCGAGAAGATCTGTATGATGGCAAGGTATGCTCTGTGCGTTGACATGAACTACGTTGAAATTATTGCGAAAAGAGGAGAAGGCGCTGCATAGCCGTTCATGAGCAGAAAATATTTCCGAACTCTCATCACTATCCGCACTGTAAAAACTGTCAGACGAAGAACAGCACGAAAGAAAGGCATTATCAATAATATTCTCATCAATAATCACTGAATCCATAAAACTACCGATAAAAGCTATAATATAGTATAATAAACTAAAATATATGTAATATACTTATTAATACTAATGTATAATAATAACAATATGATTACACAATAATAATAATAATAATATGAACAAATATCTACTTAACTAATTTAATAATACAATTTACAACCCATCTTAGCTCACCATAGTGAGGAAAAATTAGATACTTAATTCAACAAACACTTTACATATCACATATTATTATTATTGTAGCGATAAAATAAACTACGAAGGAAATCTGCACAAAGTAAAAAGCTAGTCCCATGTTATGTTAACTATTTATATATTGGCACTGTCAAGTAAAAGTCAAAGACTACATTTTAAATAAAGGAATAAAAAAAAAAAAAACTCTGCTAAGACATTGACACTTGACAGATGTCAATTATGACAAAACAAGTTGATAGTAATATTTAGTACTTTGTAGGTTCAAAAATCAAAATACAAATTTAAATTTAGAAAAGTGAGTAGATTAAAGTTAATATTATCGGGTGTACAGAGAAAATAATAAAGCTACCTTAAATTCAAAACGTAGAACAAAACTAATACCTATACATAGTTATATATTATGTTTTAAAGAACATAAAACTAATAATAATATGTTTAAAACTATGAAAACGTCTTAGCACCTATAGTTAGTTTCTCCTGGCACGACGAGAGGAAGACGCTGACCTGCTAGACTTTGGGTCACTATCCTTAATACTACTATATATAGCACTCTTAGCCGGGTGAGAAGATGCAGGCTTGGGATCCCCAACGGCGGGGAATGTGCCCATAAGTACATTCAGTTCCTGCATGGACTCAATCTTGCGCCGCGATTTGTCGGGCAAAATAATCACAACCTTCCCATCAGTGGACCAACAATTACGCATCCCAAAGTGCTGTCGTGCAGTTACAAAAGCTTGATGTCTTGCCTTAGTGAGAAACTCTGAGATAACAACACCCGAGCTCTTGAGTATGTGAGCTTTATGATACGCGACTTAGTCCGAGTGAAACTGGAGTGAAGACGACGTGGTGGGTCGTTTTAAAGTTGACAAAATATCCACTCTGACATAAGGGAGATCGCACACGTCACACTTTTTGTGTGATCGAGTCTGCGGCTTCCATACATTCTGATGGCGCGCGCCATGCAGATTGTATGTAAGCCGCAGACTCGATCACACAAAAGTGTGACGTGTGCGATGTCCCTTAAGGGCCCTCTCTTCCTAAATTAGCAGGTCGATTGTCTGTCAGTGCGAATATCGACGTAAATGACATTAAAATAACATTCATAACAGCGCGCCTTGTACGGTGGCGGTTACGACGCTGGCCGCGTCCATGATAGGGCGAAATAGGAGAAAAAACCTTTTTAAGGCTTAATATAATACATATTTCAAAAAAGTAACCAAACCAAATTATTAACTTATGTATTGCAAAGCAGTCGATTTTTTTTGTTGTGTAATTGAAATACATTTTGTAACGTAGTACTTTTATTGTAAGAATATTTATTGAAGTCTGAAATAAATAAGTTCGGTGCTATGGCAACGACCCAAGGTAGCATAGATAAAGTATATGTCATTTTTTATATATTCTTTTGATAAATAATGAAGGAGTAAAGTGGTTTCATTCAACGATTTGGAGGTTATTTGGTTTTTTATTTCTTTATTATGTGATACCGATAGAAAAATATGGCAAAACCAAATTACGTATCATATCATGTAGATTACTAATTATTTTTTTCAGATATAATTTCTCTGTTAATGCCGATGAAAAGTGGTTTCATCTGCACGCTTTTTTCGAGAGAGCAGCCTTAAACTTACAATTCCACGCTCGCGCTATAAGTTGATGTGATGTGGGAAATGGGAATAACGTTGTGTTGATGGCCAAAACAGATGAAGTATGTTCAAGCGTTAGTGGGCCCCTAGACGATCAATTTTATTTCGCAATATCATTGAACAATATTATTGAACAATTCATTTGACAATAAGATTGAAATGCGGGCGCGTTCAATGTAAACCCTTGACGGTCAATAATAAAATTGAACAATACGTGATATTGCACAATAGAATTATTGATCCTCTAGGGGCCCGCTTAGATTGAGCTGTATCCTTCGGTCCTTCACGGCATGCGACATGATATTATATCACGAGTATCGTAAAAAAATTGAAAAACAATTTTGTGGTTCTAAACTGTTTAAACGAATTGAAAACGGGAAGTGATGTCACTTGCGTCGTATAATTCGGTAAAGATTTATTTACTTATTTATTTACGTTTATTGGGATCTCCAAACAGTCTTACAATATACATACAAGAAAGGTATACATTTAAAAAAGAATTACTAAATGTAAGACCAACGGCGGTGACCACAGATGAATATCGCTGTAGCAACGGACCTACAGCGAAAAAAATTCTTATGATCCACGTTTCTTTAAGTTATCACACCAAAACAATTTTAAAAGCGATAAATTAATAAAAAATACTATAAACTTTAAATAATCGGCCAAGTGCGAGTCGGGCTCGCGCACGAAGGGTTCCGTACCGTTACAGAGCAAAAATAGGCCAAAAATTGTATTTTCCCTTGAATTTTTATTTTATTTAAATATTATTATTAATTATTAAAGTACAAATATAATTAAGGATTTTGTGAAAATTTCAAGTGCCTAACTGCTACCATTATTGATTACGAGCAAAAAAGGCCAAAAAAATCACGTTTCTTGTATAGGAGCCCCCCTTAAATATTACCTTTATTTTATTTTATTTTTAGTATTTGTTCTTATAGCGGCAATAGATATACACAATCTGTGAAAATTTAAGAAGTCTAGCTATAGCGGTTCTTGAGTTACAGCCTGGAGACAGACAGACGGACAGACAGACATCGAAGTCTCATGAATAGGGTCCCGTTTTCACCCTTTGGGTACGGAACCCTAAAAACGCGAAACTCACAGCGTGGTCGATTTTTAAAAACTCTCATTAAGGCTACCTAGATTAAAATAAGGATTTCATGAAACGCAAATTATAAAAAGGAGAGCTGATTTCTTCATTGTCCATAGAATTTAATGAAATCTCAAGAACATCTCCGACTGCACAGGTGTACTTAATAAATGGAAAAGAAAGGTCACCTTATCAGGGGTCGCGGACAAAGGCAAAACCTTTTGCCTTTTTTTCCTTTCTTTTAGATAAAACAAGATTAAATGCATAGATAACTGTCATCCATAAAGATAGAAGCCGTAGATAAGACGACGTTCAACAATGAGAGAATCCTATTGTTAATGAAATTATTATTTTTTAACAAAAAATTAAAACCGACTTCCAAGGTAAAAACAAAAGTAATACTTATTCTTAATCTAAAAAGAATCAAATAATTATTCTTATTCCTTACTAGCGATCCGCCCCGGCGTCGCACGGGTATCAAATATATAGCCACTGAAAAAAATATGCCTATAGCCTTCCTCAACAAATGGGCTATCTAACACTGAAAAAATTTTTCAAATCGGACCAGTAGTTCCTGAGATTAGCGCATTCAAGTTAGCCCTTTCAAATAATTTCCCCCGTTTTTTCCACATTTTCCTCTATTTCTTCGCTCCTATTAGTCTTAGCGTGATAAAATATAGCCTATAACCTTCCTCGATAAATGGGCTATCTAACACTGAAAGAATCATAAAAATCCGTTGCGTAGTTTTAAAGATTAAAGGGAACAAAGGGACATGAGGGAAAAAAGCGACTTTGTTTTATAATAAGTATAGATTATAGTGGCGTCTTCAGACTTCGCCTAAACCTCAACTATTTCTGTACTCAATCTTCGTACTTTTGAAGTCGGTACCAGCCCGGAAAAATTCTGAGATCCTTGACATAGCAATTACGCTAAGGTAAGCTGGTACCGACTTCAAAAGCATGAAGATTGAGTACAGAAATAGTTGAGGTTTAGGCGAAGTCTGAAGACGCCACTATAATAAGGAATAAGAATAATTATTTGATTCTTTTTAGATTAAGAATAAGTATTACTTTTTTAGTTTTTACCTTAGAAGTCGGTTTTAATTTTTTGTTAAAAAATAATAATTTTACCCTTTTTAGTTACATAATATGAGACGACAAGGCTATAATATTATAGCTTGTTGTCTTAGAGTTGTACATATTACTAGCGGTCGCTTGCGGCTCTGCCCGCGTGGATGTCGGTTACGGCTGCAAAAAGGAAAGACTCGGTCAGCAAAATAATTCCCAGGTCAATTCACAGACTCTGACACTGACATCGACGACGCGGACGCAGTCATTATCCGAAGGGTGTACAGTGCACACTGCACAGATTGTCTTCCTCCCGCAAGCGCATCCCGCTTGGTGACGCCCACTATCGTAATATTTTAATTTCGCCATAATTTCAAAACCAAACGTCCAATTTTAATCATTCAAAGACCAAATTGTATCTACATAAACTGTACTTAGTGATGAAATAATTTATTTTGATAAGGATTAATAGCATGAGTAAAATAAACGCGTTTAAATGTAGTCCAAAAAAATTCACCCTATTTTTTCCAAAATAAAATTTAGCCTATGTTCAGCACAAATAATGTAGGATTTGCTTGGAGTAGTTTAAATAAAGCCAAAATCCTCAAACTTGTATCTATAAGGATTCAAAAGTTCTGTTGGGTACCTTCAGAACCAGGGTTTATCCTGGTGCAAAATCTTACTTTTTGCTAGTATATGCCTAAAATACTTCAGAAAAAATCGAAATCACCATATGTTCCCATATAAATTTCAAGGAGTCCCCTCGATTCCTCATGGATCCCATCATCAGATCACCAATTTTGTGAACATGATACCAACCTCGGATTCAACCCTGTACAACAACAAAAAAATGATGAAAATCGGTCCATAAACGGCGAAGTTATGGTTGAACATACAAAAAAAATATATAAATATAAACAGACGAAAGTATAACCTCCTCCTTTTTGGAAGTCGGTTAAAAAATAATTTTATTTTTCGTTTCATCAAGCTCCTATTTCATGAAAGTTTCATTATATTATTCTGTCTTTCTCTTCTCGCTATAAAATTTATTTTTTAAATCTAAGCTCGTTAATTCTTGGGGTACTTTTTAATATCATCAAAAAAACTAGGCTCTTGTAACCATTGTGGATGATTTATATTTTTCATAGTATTTTCAGAGCAAAGTTATCACTCTTCAATTAATACTGTAGTGCCTGGCACAATATCGATGGCCCCAACGAATAAACGTGCAATCGAAAAAAGACAACTTTTCAGGAAGACGAAAAAACGATTGGAACCACATTACTTTGACTACATAATAAATAGACAAATATAATAAATATAATGTATGATCAAATTAAAGGTAAAAAAAATATCTTTCAGCTCATATATTTATTAAAAATCAAATATTAACGGTTTACTACATATTTAAGAAAAACCATATTAAAATATTATTCTAGTCAATTGTGACTTGTTAACACTATTGTATCAATGCACGTTTATTCGTGTCATAAATGAAGTTTTAACAAGTGCAGTGAAATGTTGCATGGTTATTCCACGTATATTTTTTTCCTCCTGAGCCATGCTCTGGTCATTTACACGCTTATTCTTGTATATTTTTTTGCTTTTACATGTTTGTAAAGATAAAAGCCCGTATATTAGTGTTAAGAAGTTGAATCATTATTTATGTAATACAATCTTATTAGTGTATGGTATAAAATGTAAATCTATACTAATATTATAAAGTAGAAGAGTTTGTTTGTTTGAACGCGCCAATCTCAGGAACTACTGGTCCGATTTGAAAAGCTATTTCGTTGTTAGATGGTTATTTATCGAGGAAGGCTATAAACTATAAATTATCACTCTAAGACGAATAGAAGCGAAGAAACATAGAAAAATGTAGAAAAAACCGGAAAAGTTATTGGAGGGCGCTTATCTCGCGAACTACTGGATGAATTTTTAAGTTATTTGGCACAGATGTAGAGTAGACCATGATGTGAAAGAACATAGGCTATTTTTGCGGGAAAATGTACGGTTTCCGTAAAATTTCTCATTTATGCGGGCGAGGCCGCATGGAACGTCTAGTTAGTTAATATTTTCTTGTTGACGGATCAGTAAAAAATATTGTTGACCTATTGTTGTAGTTGATAAATATTGACCTACCTCGCGTCTATTCGTGGACACATACATATAAAATGGAGTACAACCTTGCCTATAGATCCTTCAAGAGAGAGATCAATCGGGCAAAGAAACAGCACGTCAATAGTATTAATGAAAGATTCGAGTGCCTTCCTTTGGGAACCCGTGAATTCTGGTCTCTGGCCTTAGCTATTGAAGGGTATTTTTGAAAGCCATCCTACCATCCCTACAAGAAGGAAAGCGATCGTTGGCCTATGACGCAAAATACAAAGACGATCTTCTGGGTAAGCTCCTTGCGTCAAACTCGACCCTTCATGACCTTGGGATAAAAACCGCCGACCATACTACGATGCAGGGGCATCATGTCGGATATTAGGTTACATCAGCGCTCCGTGTGAATAGCCCTGCGTGCCCTTAATATCCAAAAGTCGAGTGGGCCTGACGGAATCCCTCCTATTGTGTTGAAAAAGTGTGCTCCAGAGTTGGCTCCGGTCTTATCGCGTCGTTTTTGGTTCTCCTACTCTTCTGGCATTGTCCCGGCTTCTTAAAAGACAGCCTTAGTGTACTCGATCCCCAAAAAAAGGTGACCGCTCAAATCCTTCCAACTACAGACCAATTGCTAAGACCTCCGTTATCTCGAAGATAATGGAATCCATTATCAGCTCTTTCGATACTTGGGCGGCCAGACATTACAAAGCGACAAACACGACAAACAGTACGGGTCGCTTGGCTGGTTATCTCTTGGCGTACCAAAGTCATCGTTGGGCTCAGGTGATTGTGTGGAGAGGAGAGGCATTGGCTGTTAGTTTGGACATTGCAAAGGCCTTTGATCGGATTTGGCTCAAAGCGCTACTATCAAAGCTTTCACCATAATATTATGATGGAAGCTTTGATAGTTTTCTAAAATAAAATTCTCGGGAAGCCCATATGGGCTTCCACCATATTTCTCGGCTAAATGTCATCGAGAGTCGAAACGAACTTATGTCTTAAATAGAAAATTCACAGAGGAAGTCCCTGAATGGGGTAAACGATACTTTTCTGATTCTGTTCTAAACAGGATGAGACAGTATTTCAGTCTGGACCAATGCCTGCAACTCTACAAGGTGCAGATTCGGCCTCATATGGAATAATGTTTTCATATCTGGGCAGGGACCCCAAAATACCAACAAATCCCTTTGGATCGTATCCAATCCAAGGGCCGCTCGAATTATTGACTGCCATAATGTTTCAAACAGGCTGGACCCCTTGGAATTACGTCGAGATGTAAATAGCTTCACTCTGCATCCTCAATCGGTTGCATCACGGGGAGTGCTCTGAGGAATTGTTCGGAATCATACCTCCTGCAACTTTTCGCCATCGTTCCACGTTAAAAATATACCTATACGACCTGCAAACCTTCAAGGAGAGAGCGTATTCCCTCTTAAAGAGACCGGCAACTCACCAGCAGTTCTTGTGATAAACTTTACAATAGCTCTTCGAATAACCTTTACAAAAGCAGAAAGGACAAGAGAAGTTAGTAAAAGATAATAGAATAGCTGTGATTTTAATATTCAAAGTTTCGCCATCTGCAATGAGGCATTAGTGATAGAAGTCGCTTGCATTTTTACACGAATAATCGTGCAAGAGTTATAACCCAAAGGAAAAGTTAGACACGAGCGCCAGATTGTTTTAACACGTTTATTCTGATGAACTCAAATAAACAAATAATCTGCAATAAGCGCATGTTTTATTATTAATGTGATAT